>CM034710.1:46359188-46369546 GCA_020142125.1 Phrynosoma platyrhinos
GAAGGGAAGGGGAGAGAGGGAGCGAAAGAGAGGGAAGAAGGGAGGGAGTTAGAGGGGTGGGCCTAAGGGTTCTTCTCCTCCTCCTCCTATTGGCTGGGATGGGCTGTCGGGCCCCTTCCTCGGCCTCCTCCCTCCCTCTCCAGCTAAAGCACCCAAGCTGGCACTCGGAGTCGGCCAGAGGAAGCAGGCATGGGAGACACGCTCCCGAGGCTGCCTCTGCCTCTGCGGCCCGGTACCATTTGTTCTGCGGACCGGTGGTTGGGGACCACTGCTCTAGTATATTACCACTGCTGGACTGTGGTAGAGCCAAGACTGAAGAAACAACAGTTTATAAATGTATTTAAACTGTCTTAAGATACAACAGTTTATAAATGTATTTTAATTATAATCAGTTTT
Source organism: Phrynosoma platyrhinos (assembly GCA_020142125.1). Taxonomy (NCBI): domain Eukaryota; kingdom Metazoa; phylum Chordata; class Lepidosauria; order Squamata; family Phrynosomatidae; genus Phrynosoma; species Phrynosoma platyrhinos. The sequence goes on from CM034710.1 coordinate 46,359,585, forward strand.
GAAAGCAATTGTTGGGATGATAAATAGGTTTACAAATCGATGTGGAAAATCCTTAATATTTCTCAATACTTTTAATGGAAAAATTGAAGTACATCAAAATGTACAAAGTCTACTTTCAAGTACAGTAGATACTGATTGCAAAGCTACCCTTTGTTTAATTCTATGAATTCAGTTTGTTGTTGATATCTTCCTAGAAAATTCTCACAATGATTCCCACTGAAGAGGAAAAACAGAAAATTCAGGAAGCTCAGTTAGCCAACCCTGATACCCCACTGGGCAGTGCTGAGCAGTTTCTCCTGACTCTTTCTTCCATCACTGAACTTACTCCCAGACTTCAACTGTGGGCATTCAAAATGGATTATGAGCTTGTGGAAAAGGTAATTCCTCCTTGGTCAGTAAATGGAAGTAGCTTGTAATCTTTAATTAAATGTGTTTAGTCTCCACTACAATGTACCTATCACTTTTTTTGACATTTGGGGTAAACATTTGAATAGGCAATAAGAGTATTAGAAACTTCCTTCCCCAAAAAAAGAAAGTTTGCATTTCTCTTCTCAAACTATTCTTTTTGAAACACATGGGAGCATCACTGAGATGAGAGTATCCCAGTTTTCCCAAAATCCATAGTGTTTTGTCAGAAAACTGCCTTGAATCTCATTTTGGATCCCTTAAATAAATAAATAATAACTTAAATAAATAAATGCAGCAGTAACAGTAGTAATGAACAATAGTGTACCAATGGTAGCACTAGTCATCATTACCTGAACTGAATCAATTACAAAATCAAATATAAAAATCCTACAGTCCTCTGCTTAATAAAAAAGAGCCAGCCAAAGTGTAATGGCTCTTTCTGGAATCTACAAACTCAGAATTCACATAGGTCAAAAGGAGAAATAAAAAGAGATGGCAGGTGGAAGGATGGTGCTACTGAATTGTTAATTTTTATTGGACTTATTAATAAGGTTTGTTATAATTTAGATAACTAAACTTTGCTACCAAGACCTGTTTATAAGATTTAATGAATTGCTTTTATAATTAATTACAACATTGTCTTAGAACTTGATTTATTGCCTGGCTGCTTAAATGTTCCAGTGAACATTTCATTATGTGAGAGGGAAAATGATTAACTGCCTTCTTAGGAGTGCTTGTTATATCATGAATGTTTCACTATTTTATGCCATTTAACAGGGGTAGGCAACCTGTCCCCTTTAAGGGCCAAGGGACTTCAGCTCCCAAAAGCCTCAGCCATGTTGGCCAATAGTCCCATGTTGGCCAATAGCTCCTGGGATTCTGGGAGCTGAAGTCCCTCGGCCCTTAAAGGGGAAAGGTTGCCTACCCCTGCCATTTAAGATAGACATTTTTGGTTTAAATTACAGCAATAATTAAGTAGTAGTGTAATATAAGCATTCTTTTCACTCACTAATTAATTACCTTTTGAATTCCTTTGTAAAGAATATGGGAGCATTATTATTTTTCTTCTGGAACAATTAATTATCATTTTATAATGTCTCCTAAATGGAAACCTCTTAAGGTCTTCTTTTTCCAGTCATCCTAGGCTCAAATTAATGGATTTTGTTTACTAAGAATTCCATTAATTTGAACACAGGATGGTTGGAAAAGTTGAAGATAGTTTGGGCAGGATCCAGCACTGAACCTCCACTGGTGGAACACTGGGATCCAGCAGAAGCAGAAGGGTCCAGTCTCAGCATTCCACTGCAGTCTCCTCTGCATACAAAAGCTTGTTCCAGGGAATGAGAAACTCTGCTATCAGTTTTCAGGCAGCCCCAGAGCTGCAAAACAGAAGGAAAGTGCAGGGAAAGGAATTATGTTTCACTGATGGTGCAACACAAACACCATACTTTATTAAGATCATCAGAGTAAAACAGAAAGAATAAAGAGCCAATTTAATTATGGAAAAACAGGAACATCTTACAAGGAAAATGATTGTAGTGGCAGATTGTGTGAAAATGTTTGAAAACAAGTTCACAAAATATCAGGCTAAGCTTCAGAGATGTATAAAATGTTGTGAATGTTTTGAAAGCAGATGAAAACAAGTGTTAGGTACTGCATGAATTAAGAAGAAAACAATATAAACATAGGGGGACTTTGTATGGTTTAAGGCTGGAGATAGAAAAGTAGGCTGGAGTAAAGCTGGATTTGAAACCAAGAAGCTGTAACTTGAAACTGAGCATTTACAAGTAGCGGCTGAAGACCTGGTAGCTTTCCTGAAAGAAATGATTATAAAAGATTTGACTTACAGAGTTGGAAGGTACCCCAAGGGCCTTTGGGTCCAACCCCATGATCAATGCAGGAACTTTAGATAAAGCATTCCCAACAGGTAGCTGTCTTGCCTCTTTTTGAAGACATCCAGAAAAGGAGACCCCACCACCTTTCTATGTGTTTTGTTACATTGCCAATTGCTATTTTCTGTCAAGAAGTTTCTTCTAAGGTTCAATCAAACTCTACCCTCCTATAACATAAAACTATTACACCTGTTCCTACCCTCTGGGGTAGCAGAGTCCAAACCTGTATGCTACTCTTTGTGACAGCCCTTGAGATGTTTAAAGAGGGCCCCATGCCATGCCTCAGTCTTCTCTTCACTGAACATGTCAAATTCCCATAACCTTTCCCTATATGCTTAGTTCTTCATACCTCTTATCATCCTTGTTGTCCTTCTCTTAACCTGCTCTATAACTTTAATAAAATGAGATGCCCAGAACTGAACAAAGTACTCCAGATGATGCCTCAGCAGTGCAGAATATAATGGGACAATTATTTTCCCTGTCTTGGAAACTGCAATTCTATTAATGCAGGTTAAAATATTATTTGCATTCTTTGCTGCAGCATCACGTTGCTAGGTCATGAGCAACAATAATTCTTTCCCCATGTACTGCTCCTAAGCTAAAGCTCCTCCATCCTATAAGTGTACATTTGGTTTTTGTAGCCTAAATGTAGACGTTTGCATTTTTCCTCCATTGAATCCATTCAAGATGCAGAAAATCTATTAAGATGGAGATAGAAGATAGAGGTCAATGCTGCAAACTAGTCTTAAGATGCATAGGCATATAAAGATTTGAGAAGCAGCAACCAGAAGGAAAAAGTGCATGCCCCTTAGAAAAGACTGCTTATGAATAAAGGGTTCTAATTACTAAAACTCTCTTCACAAGTAGACTTTTCCTTATTATTTAGGGCCTCAGCAGATGGCTAATAGAGCTGTCCTCGAGGCAAGGAAGAGGAGGGGCAGCCACATGCTCAGCGCCCCTTCCTCCTCCTGAGGTTGCCCTCGGAGCCGCCGGCCCTCCGCACAGCCGGCGCTCCGAGGGCAACCTCCCGCCGCAGCGTCCGGACACGCTGCGGCGGATAAGTCAGTGAAAGTGCGCCACAAGCTTTTGCGGCACACTTTCACTGACTTGTGAAAGGAGCGCTATTTTAGCGCTCCTTTCAGGGGCGGCGAAGGTGTGCCGCAGGATCGAGCCATGGGGATGCCTCGGTCCCGTGGCCCACCTTCCCACGGCGGCCCCGTGCCGCCAGTCTGCTTCCCCCCTTAGTTATGCCCAGCATGGAATTTGTCCTTTTTTCTTTTTCTTTTCTTTTTTACTTTTTTAAAAAATAGACAATTTATACCCTGTCCTTCAACCAAAAAGTCACCCAGAGCAGCATACAAATTGTTGATTTGGCAGTTTACTGCCCCCAGGCAAATAGTTTAAAGAGACATGACATAGGTTAAAGGGGATGGCAGTGGAGGATAAATATAAGGACACCTTCTAGAAGAGGGATAGATACTGTGCAGCCCAACAAATGTTGTTGGACTATCAGTATCGCCAAACATGAGAAATGCTGAGAGTTGCTGGAGGACTGTATGTTTCCCACTCTTGATTAAGGCTGAATCTGAACTGCAGAAATAATGCACACTGACACCGCTTTAATTGTCATGGCTCCCTGCTATGGAATTTTGGGATTTGTAGTTTGGTGAGATTTTTAGTCTTCTTTGTGAGAGTACTTGCGCTGCAACAAAATATGAATTCCAGGATTCTACAGCATGGAGCCAAGGCAGTTAAAGCTATGTCACACTTCATTAATACTGCAGTGCAGATTCAGCATTATTGTTGCCTAGGCTATGGTGCTAGGCAATAATAAAGAAAATACGGGCAGGCAGTTATTTTCAGATCAGTGGCAAGATAACTCAGGTGCAATCAGCTTTTCATCCTGAGACACTGAGAATGAGAAAGTGCAGGTTTTTAACTAAATGTTTAAAGGAAAGACATTAAGGGTAGAGATTGTTCCTATTTCTCCTCCTGTTCATTGGTGTTAAACTCAATGCAGGTTCCCCTTTTTCTCTTTCCCCAGATCACTTCTCAGTGGAAAGTAAATGGATTCTTCAAGTTTACTTCTCTGATTACTGTGATGGCCCAAAACATTGTTCAATAGATGTAGTTAATGCCTGGGAAATATACACTAATAGTTTAACTGTTTCATTGTAAGAGATCTTTATTCCTCTTTCTCAAATACCAAAGAGGAAAAAATCCCAGTAGATCCACTCCTAGGTGACTGAGATCTAAACTGCACTGCTGAAATAATGAAGTTTGACACCACTTTAACTGCCATGGCTTTATGCTGTGGAGTCCTGGGATTTGTAGTTTATTGCAGCACCAGAGCATTCTCATAGAAAAGACTAAATATCTCACAAAACTACAAATCCTAGAGTTCCATAGCATTGAGCCATGGCAGTTAAAGCAATGTCAAACCCCTTTATTTACACAGTGCAGATTAGACCTGAGTTGAGGAATCTGATGTATCTGATTCTCAGGTGAGATAAATTTGTGGAACTCTGGAAAATCCATGGCCTAAATCTGTATTTTGCTTTTTGAAAATTCCATACAGGTAGTATCTCATGAAGTGCAGAACAATGTGTAGCAGGGAACCATACTTCCTACAGAAACTGGCTTAAACTCATGTTCACTACTCAAATGTAAAACTAATTGAATGATTTAAAGAGATAATGGGGATGGAAGTAATAAGTAGTTTCTTGGAATTCAACCACTTAAGAAGGAAACATGCCCCATAGCGAGAATTTCAAGTTTGCTGGAGTAGAGATCGGCAGTCTTTGGGATAATTCAAAATATTAAATTGATATAGAAAAATAAACACAACATTCTCTTCTTCTTTCCATTAATGACAGGAGGTTGCAGAACCACTTTTGGACTTGAAGGAAGGAATGGACCAGCTAGAGAACAATAAAACCTTGGGATTTATTCTTTCTACTTTACTAGCCATTGGAAATTTTCTCAATGGAACCAATGTAAGGATTACACCCATCATTATTTTTAATCAGAGTTTTTCTACTGTGGTTATGACAGGACAGGAGAAATCACAGGAAGAGGAAATGCGAAGAAAAGAAGATGTACATCACCCTGACTGGGACTCTTGGCCCTGCAACATCTTTCTGGTTAACTTGGGAGAGGGAACTTGTTCTCTTTCTGTTAGTATTTGAAGCCATTACAATCCATTTGCTTCTTCTGCACAATTTTTCAGCCCAAGCCTACTACCTTCTGCACCACAGTGCCTACTACTAACTTCTGTCAGTGACAATTAGAGACCTGCCACACTGCAGAAATAAATAAATAAATAAATAAATTATATCCCGCCCCTCTGCATAGCAATCGGGGTGGCTTACAACATTAAAATTTCCATACAGATATGTTAATACAATGTAAACAGAACCTAAAAATCCCAAAACCCACCCACCCCTTAAAAAGTAAGGGTTCTTCTTCTTAGACTAGGCCCAATGGAGATGGGCCTGCATCACTCCCCCAGATGACTTCAGATGGAGTGGAGGGAGGGCTCTTCTTCTTAGACTAGGCCCAATGGAGAGTTTGACACCACTTTAACTGTCATGGCTCCATCCTGTGAAATCCTAGGATTTGTAGTTTGGTGATGTATTCAGCCTGGTCTGTTAGAGAGCTCTGGTGTCTCACCAAACCACAAATCCCAAGATTCTGTAAGATAGTCATGGCAGTTAAATTAGTGTCACACTATTTTGTTCTCGCAGTGTGGATGCCCTGTTAGTGTGACAAAGCAACAAATACATACCATGACAGTACTGTATCCTTGCTTCTCTTTATATGTATGATTTATTAAAACATTTTAAATTGCCTTATATAGAAACATAATAAAACATTATCATACAATTAAGCAATAAAAATTCCAGAATATATGATAAAAACAAAGAAAATTATAAAGGAAAAGAAAGGAAAGGAAAGCTTAACCAGATCAAATTAGTCATAGGATTTGCCTTAAAAAGGAAAAATGGTTGAACTGGTGTCACAACAACAGTTACAGTGTTTGTACCAGTCACATCTATGTGAGGAGGGCAATTCCATAGCTTTCATGATACAGTTGCAAAGACTCTCTTCTTGACTAATATTTAGGTGATTGAAATAGTTGGAGAGAAGCCTCTCTGGGTGATAGGTTATGGAATAGGGGGAAAAACAAATATAAAAAACAGGGGAGGACAAAAATGGGTTTCCCAAGAGTTGGGAAACTCCAGTGCGAAAACCCCTGTAGAGCCTATTCCCTGTCAGGAAGACCCAGCCCGGAGATCTTGTGTCAAGGCAAATTAGGTAAGCCTCCCCACTCCCCAAACCACTGTTTTCCTGAGCAACAGCCATATCGTGGTTGGGTTATGGCAGTAGGAGCTGTCAGTTGTCTAGTTATGTTTTGATTGCTGGATGCATAATGTCGACATCATGCTGCAGAACTTTCAGGAAAGCCTCACGAGATCCTGAAGGATTCCTGTGTCATGGTGCATTAACTTGTCAGAACGCAGGCAGACGTGGCGGTCTCCACCACCCCGTGACCAGGAAAGCAGTGAGTCTCTGGGGAAAATACCTTAATGTGCTCTATGTGGAGCTGACTTTGAAAAATGTTCAGAAACTTCAGTTGGTACAAAGAACTGCAGTCAGATTGTTAACTTTGTTGTAACAGCTCCACTGGCTGATGATGTTTCTAGCCACAATTCAGAATGCTACTTATAGTCTACAACATCTTATAAGAGTCACATCCAAAGTTATCTCAAGGACCATATCTCCCTGTATGAGTTTGCCCTCATCTTGAGATCTTCTGGGGAAGCCCTTCTCTCTGTCCCACCACCCTTAAAGTTACATATGATGGAAACACAGGAGAGAACCTTCTTAGTGGCTGCTTCAAGTACCTGGAACTCCCTCCTGAGAGAAGTTAGAATTCTCCTTGGTGTCCTTTCAAAGGCAGATAAATACCTTTTTGTTTAGGCAGGTCTTCAATGGCTGTTCAAGAGGTTAGTGGTCATGCTTTCAACTGCTTTTAATTTTATTGATAGATTATATTGGTAAGTTTTGCATGGTGTAAAAAAAATAGCTGAATCTGTTTGAACTTTTTATTAGGGGAAAGTGTTCAGATAGCTTCTTCTTATGTCCTTTCCTTTTTTTAACTTTTGAGAGTCGCTGAGAAGAAACAGAAGGATGGCACATCAAATGATATACCTTATGTTATTTGTGTTTCTCTTCTTTCCTCCACACAGGCCAAAGCTTTTGAACTGAGCTACCTCGAGAAGGTTCCAGAAGTCAAGGATACAGTGCACAAGCAGTCTCTTCTACATCATGTCTGCACAATAGTCGTGGAAAAATTTCCAGACAGCACAGACCTTTATTCTGAGATTGGGGCCATTACCCGATCAGCAAAGGTATGTCTGTCATGCAGATAAATTTCTTTTAATGTCAGAGACAGGAACTTTGTCACTTTCTTTATGGAACAAACATGGTTTAAGCACAACATTCAAGTTTTGTTTTCCTACCAGTTTTATCTATTTGTATGTCATGTCATTAGAAATAATAAGGTTTTCTTCCCTTTGGTATGTAATTTGAAATTTTTGTGGTATTGATTTTTTCCCTTTGCTTTTCAGTGAGATGGTTTTCTAAACAATATTTTTAACAGGTGGCTATTAATATTTACAGCTAATGTAGTATTTTCTAGAGTTTTACTAAAGGCATAAAGGAATTAGTTGTATTAGAGAGATGCTATCCAGAAAGCAGTTGGTGTCAGCTTGCATATTGTTGTTATTTTTATTGCACCAAGCATAACACTGTCATCCTCTGGGATTCAGTTAAAAGAGCAGTGATTCCCAAACCAAGGGCGGCGGAAGGAGAGATGAAGGAAGAAGGGGCATCAGGGAGGCGATGAGGGAAAAGGGTGCAGCAAGGGAGCTTCAATTGCTTCATGTGGTAGTGTCTTCTGCTCTTCACCTGCCCACACAAGCTAACTTCCTTAGCTGTATCTCTTGATAATAATGGTGGTGTCAGTTGGGAAATTCTGGAGAGGCTTTTGCTCAGGGCATCATTTCTGTGGCCTGGAGCAGCACCATTTTATAACAGACTGACTGGAGCAAGGAGTTAGACCATGTGGCAGTGAGAGAGAAGTGGCAGCAAAAAGGAACTTTCCAGTTTGGGACACTGCTTAATCTTTGTGAGTTTTGCTGGGACTTTCATCAGACAGGCTGAGAGAAGAAGTAGCAAAAGAAATAATGTTGGGAGGGGCACTTGAAGCTGTGTGGAGAAGGCATTCTGGGCAAGAAGGAGGAGGAGTATCTGGGGCCAATTCTTCAAAAGAATCCTACGTTTTGGAGCAGTCCTATAGTTAAAATATTTCCCTTTCCCTATCTACACCAGTCTCCAGTCCAGAGCATGTGGCCTCTGTAAACACCCTACACACACCCCAGTTGGGCCCCTTCTTCCCTGATGAAGAAGGATTGAGAGTCCTTCTTTGTCAGAGAGATGTTTCTCCCTTTTCACCTGGACCCTTAGGAGCAGCAACTGAGCAGCTGGCTGAGCTGTGACTGCCTGCATTGGCCTTTGCTACAAAGCCAGCACAGTTGAAAGGCTTCTCAGTCATTGCCCAGCCAATTGCTTGGTTGTTGCTCCCAGGATGATCAGGTACAAAAGGAACAGTGATCAAGCAGCTGGCTGAGTAGCAACTGAGAAGCCTCTCACTTGCACTTTGCCTCAAGACTGGTATGAACAAGAGGCTTCTCAGTTGCTGCTCAACCTGCTGCTTGTTTCCTGCTCCCAAGATGACTGGGTGCAAAAGGATCAGCAACCAAGATTCGTTGTTTAAAATTTGCATTAGAACAATAGAAAAATTTACAGTAGATCAGTAGAACAAAGTTTGCCCTAGAACAATATACATGGGGGCACTACAGTTGTTGCCCAAGAAAAAAGGGGTGGTAGCCCAAAAAAAGTTTGGGATCCACTGGGATAGTGGGATATCAATGCAGGCAAAGGCCACTCCCCTTCTTGGTCAAATGGGTACCAAGGACAAAGGGCAATAAAAGAAAGGTAATAAAATTTCAACTCACTAACAACAGAAAAGTAACTAACATTTTACCCTTGTCACTATAGTAAAAAGAGCAGAAAACACAGAAAACAAAAGAAGCAATGGGAAACTAGATTCTGGAAAATGGTGTAGTGTCCTAATTTGATATTCTCCGATTGTAAGGTAAACAAAGTCTATCCACCCACATCCGCATCCAAATAATATTATAACACTGTGTACAGAGGTAGACATCTACCTGAAGGAGAGAAGAGTGTGCATAGGTAGAGTACAAGCATCTCAAGATCATTAACTATATAACCAAGAAACAGGTTTTGACAGATGTGAAGGAACACAAAGTAGAAAGATGGAACTAATATAAACATATAGAGAAAGGTTTTTTAATGGTTCAGTAATTCATGCAACCATTTTCACTCCTGTCAAGAATGGAATATTTTTCTTCGTGCTTCACATGTAAGGACATCTTAAAATCCTTTTAATTCTATATATACGAATTTGCACAACCATCACTAACCATTAACTTGCTGTAAAGTTGTAGGCTTTCATGGCCGGCATCCATAGTTTGTTGTGGGTTTTTCGGGCTGTGTGGCCATATTCTAGAAGAG
>CM034710.1:46393500-46410331 GCA_020142125.1 Phrynosoma platyrhinos
AGGTTGCCGACTCCTGGCGTAAGAGATGCAAGTGCTGGAATGAAGCAGACAAACACATTGGAACACATAAATCACACCTACTGCATGAGCATAAGGACTGTCAATAAAGCACTGCATACTCAAGTACTTCATCCACCCAAACTTTTCCAGGTCCCTCAGGGGTTGCAGTCATCTTTTCCTATCTGTGGAGATCCCATTCCAGACACCCACACTGTGGATAGCAAAAAATGCAGGACCTTACATCCTGTTCTTTTCAAAGGGCATGCATGCCCATTGTAAAAGCTGAGGCTTACCATCCGTGGAAGCTCAGATCCACAGATGGCAAGTGTGCAGTTGGCATGGGCATACTGTATTAATGTCTACATAGCAAATGTGATACTGAAGTATGCTATGATGATCTTGCATTGTGTTTTAAGGACAGAATTGTTACCGTAATCTTTATAATGACTTTAAGGCCACTTAAAAATAGGTCCAAATAAGGGATCCAATGATCTTATTTTGGGACAGTCAGTTTCAGTCTTTGTAGCCTAGACAAGAAACTTGTAGAAGTCTGATCCAGCACATGCCTTTGCCCATTAAGGCTTTTTTAAGCAAACTGAAGGGGAAGAGTGAATGAGTGGATCCAGAGAGCAGTGAATTGGTGAATTCTGCGGCTGTTAATGAGAGAGTATGGCCACTCAAAAAGATCCTCCAGTGGGTGTAAGGTATCAAAGAGGTTGTTGGTGACACACCTTCAGGCACTTTTGGAAAATATTGATTATCCTGATGCTTTTCTGTCTGGGTTCCAGCCTGGTTATGGCACTGAATTTGGACTTCATTATCATAATGCACCCACCACCCTGATAATCACCTTGATCAGGAGAGGGGAGTACAACCACATTATTCTTAGCTGATCTCTATATGGCTTCAAATAACACTGACCATTTTACTCCTCTTGGATTGCCAGTGGATTGAGTTTTGGGAGCACTGTTTTACTCCATTTCTAGTTTCAGAAAAAAATGTTTTATAATGATTGGTTAAATACCTTCTGAGCTGGGAATCTCGCCTTCCGGCATATTTCTTGCTTCATTTTGAATTGTGTCATCATAGGATTTTCATGGTAAAAGAGATTCAGAAGTAGTTTACACATTGCTTCCTTCTGTGCAGTGCTAACAAGTGTCAGCTATGGAGCCTCTGCTTTTCTCTCTATGAGATACTTCACCAGTATCAGAGAGAGAGAGAGAGAGAGAATACTTATGCTGCCCCATATTGGTCTGGCACATTTACCAAAAGTTTGCCTAACTTGAAAGATCCAATCAGTAGCAACATTGCTATCACCATAGTCTTAGTCATACCACCACAGAAAGGTACCACCATGGTGGAACTAATTTGTCCTAAGCTAAACTTAAGGTGTTGGTATTAAGTACAGTAATAGGTTCTACACAACTCAGGAATAGAGTATCTTTTATATGTATAAATGTGCTTCAAAAGTAGGTCACGGTAGCCTCAGAGAATGGTATATATACCATTCTCTGAGGCTACCGTGACCTACTTTTGAAGCACTGTTGTTCATACTACAGCTCTATGGATTTCCTTTTTGTATTTACACTGAGATGTGTCTTCTTTGCTTTGCCCCCTCCTTAGTGTTGAATGGTATGCCCTTAGTAGTACATTAGGTCTCACTGGTGTGTCTTAGATGTTGATTTTCTCTTGGCTTTCTTCCAGCCATGAGCTTTTAAACAGTTTCTCAAAAGCTGAGTGATTATGTTTTTCTTGGATTGATTCATTGCTTTGTGGTGGTATAAACCACTTTAGGATTTCAGCAGTCTAAAAGTGCCTACTTGAAACAATATTTAAAATAAATAATAATAATAAATAGTTTTAAACTTGAATAAGAAGTCTGCAAAAACCTGCCCTCTTTTTTCTACTGATCCAGAATTTAGTATTTAGGTTTTTCAAATTCAAAATGAAAACTGAAAAGATTTATTTTCTTTCTGCAGTCTGGGAAATTCTCCAGCAGTTCCCCTACACCACAAAACCAGCCACAAGGGCTGCAGTATGCTGAAGATGCTGTAGAACATGAGAACATGAAGGCTGTCCTGAAGATATCGTCTCCAGGCGGGGAGAACACTACCGTGTTAGGAGTGCGCACTCGAAGCCGAGCCAATCGAGGTTAATACTCTGGTTTTACTTTGAACACTGGTGGTGTATGTTCTCATTTATTTTTATTAGTGCACACATATCACAGTTGCAAGCTCTGTGGACTGTGCGCTAGGGAAAAAAATCTCAAAGGCCCAATTTGCTGGAGCAGATACGAGTAATGGAAGTGCTAATAGATGTAACAGTAGCAAATTTAATAAGGAGTCTTGTGATGCCTCATTACGTTTAACCCTCATATGTGGTACAGAAAATCCAAACCAGACTCATAAGATGAAGATACAAATTTCATACATAGGTCCTACTTTGTAGTTTGGTTAGGTGTGTCATTAAATGCTAGACCTACTCAATAATTAGTTGATAATGTACATACAAAAATAGAAAGTTTTTTTTAAAAAAATATTATTTTGATCCTTCCCTTTAAACCAAACCTTGTACCATGTTAATCTACACCAGAATTCTGAAATCATTTTGAATACCTATGATTATTTCTTAATTTATGGTAAGACGTTTGCTGAGGTGATCAATAAGACACTCAGTGTACACACATGTGCACACTCACACACATATATATGCTATGGCACTGCTGGTAAGTGCAATAATATGCAACCCATTGGAGTTAATATGTCTAATACAGGGGTAGGCAAACTTTCCCCTTTAAGGGCCAAGGGACTTCAACTCCCAGAAGCCTCAGCCATGTTGGCCAATAGTCCCATGTTGGCCAATAGCTCCTGGGATTCTGGGAGCTGAAGTCCCTCGGCCCTTAAAGGGGAAGGGTTGCCTATCCCTGGTCTAATAGGTTGTACCACAGTGGTTATGCACTACATGATCTGCAAAATGATTGGATTTTACTCATATTTATACATTAAAAACTGGGCTAGTGAATTTCTATATATCTCCCTCTGTCCATAGCCTGTTTACTTCCCTGAATATACTACATAGAGGGCTGGAAGCTCTGTTCTATGCAGATAATTTAAAATTCAAATACCTACAAATATTTTCTGCTCTTGAGTACTTGCTGGAGAGAACAACAGAAAAGACTGGCTGGCCAGAGAGAAACTCTTGTGCAGGGGCAGGCAACCTTTTTGAGACCTGGGCTGGTCTCCCGTAGCCCAGGTCTCGGCTGGGCTGAAGGGGGGGAATGGCGGAGCGTGCGCTCATGCGCGCGCACGCAACCTCCGCCGCCACGCGCGACTCCCCCGTGCACGCTGCCACCACAGTCGCTACCACGGCCACCGCTGTAGCACGCACAGCCGCAGCTGCCATGGGCACATGTTGCGGCCACCATTTTGGGAGTCCAAATCGCGGCCGTGACGCGTTTGCACATGCGCAAGAGTACTGTGCATGCGCAAACGTGTCGTGACCGCCATTTTGATTTCAAAAATGGCGAGCGCGGCCACAGAGCGGCAAAAATGTGCCACGGTGGCACACGGCCACGGCGCGCGGCGGCTACCTTCAGCCTGGGACGGTAAGTCCGGGGCCCGGGCCTTAACCAGCCCCCGGGCCGTAGGTTGCTGGTCCCTGCTCTTGTGGGTCACATTCCCCATTCCTGAAGAAATAGTTGCTACTACTTTCACCCTATCACATGTGTTAGTGGTCCTTAATCCCTATAAAATCATGTGCATTGTTGTTATTTCAAACTATAATCCTTTACGTATCAGCTCTGAAGTTAAATTCCATTGAGCACATTGGGATATACTTAAGATAAGTGAGTGGCGAAACAGACTGGCATAGAAAGCCAGCATACAGAAGGCACACACTCCCAACATGCCTGGAAGCTGGCTTCATGCCGCCCATCTGCTGAGATGTGAGACGGCTTCTGGGAGCTCCGGCAGCGTGGTGTTTACACGCCACATGCTGCAGGAGTGCCATAAAGCCACGGCAGGACAGGAAAAGCAGGCTTTTTGCTGGCACAAAAAGGAGCGGCAATTTGCCACTTCTTTTTGGGCCAGCTAAAAGGTGGATTGGAGCAACACTGTGCAGTTGCCACAGCCCCATCCAGCTTTCTTGGGGCGGCTTTAAGCCACCCTTTTGGGGCAGTCTGTTTCACCCTTGAGTCTTTGATTACAGCCTTAATGTTAAATATACATGGGGGGAGCTTTATAGGTAAAATGGATAATTCATATCAGTATCCCAAATAGCCTTAAAGCATTTCATTGTTGCAGCAGCTGAAATGTTTTAGGCCAAAATTGTGGCCAGAATCCTTCTGGAACATTATGTCAGCATAAAGTGGGATACACCAGTGGTTGTGCTTGTTACATGTTTGTGTAAAGAGGTATCCAGGACTCACTTAAGCAAGCTGTTTCCATTTACCCACTATCCATCAGGTCAGCTTAAAGACATGTCACCCAGAATGGCCACAAGAATGTTAATATTGCATAAGCACTGGATAGGATCTCAGCTTGTATGCTGCTTGCGTCCTGAAGAAAATACATGATTGTGCATTTATTTTTATGCTAAAGCTGGGGAGCCAAGCAGCAAAGATGAGATCATGAAAATGTTTGTAATTTGAGTGAAGCATTGCAGTACTTTTAAAGCCGTAAGGAAATTCTTAACATCATATGCAATGTTCAAACCCTGAAAAAAAATGTCCAAGAGGTTTGTCAACAGTCTTTATTGTTGATATATCCAATCACTTCTGATTCACTTCTTTTTTCAACTGCCAGAAAATGTGAAGACATAGTTTTGGAAAACAGATTGTGGAGCAAGAATTAATTTTAAAAGCTGTCAGTTACTCAAATGTACCTGAAAGTCTGATTTTTATGGCACCATTAGTATATGGAAATCTTGAACATAGCTTTTATCCATACATTCTTTCTACTTATTGTGTTGTATTATTTTGTATTTAATCTAGTCTTGACTCTCAAGATATTTTTTCCTGTGAAACTTTTGGACGTCTAATTTATCCCAAATTGTGGCAGAGTGGGATGGTGGTTGTTAGCCTGTAACTGTCAAAGCATCAAATAAACTGCTGGCAATGTAAAGATGTGTATAGCTTTTATTTGGCATAAGCTTTTGTGGACTTCACAACTCACTGCACCAGACACATGCAGGTTGGTGAAGTAGACGTTAGTCCTCAAAAGCCTATGCTAATAAAACATATTTGTCTTTAAGATGGCACAAGGCTATTTGTTAATTTTGTCATGTGCAGCAATATAAAAATCTTAATTTTGGAAGCACTAAATATAGATAAAATGTAAATAAAATAGACACTCCTGAATGTGATAAATAGTTAGATAATTATTACACTGCAAAGTGTGCACAGATAATAAGCATCCTTATGACCAGCTCTAGTTGGTTTGAGGTTGCCAAAAGTCAAAACTAGATTGAAATTAGAATGCATTATTAAGAATGAAAAAAATCAGTCTGTTATCAGTCCATATTAGTTTTCCATGTCTGCGCTCTCAATTTTCGTCACTTTACAATTACACAGAGGGACAGAGAGTCACATTTATTTTCATATGTAGTTTTTCTTAATAAGCTGATATTGTATGCAAATTTCCCTAATGTGCACATTTGGTACAGAATTTTCACCAATAAAAATATTTTTGCACTGTTTATCTGAGTACTGTATCAACAAATTCAAAAACTGTGCTGTTTTAAAGATAACTGTAATGCAATTCACACATTTGCCTTTGAACTACAAATTAGGTGAAAATACTAAAATGCAGGCCAACCATAGGAGTAACTATGGGATGAGGTGGCAAAATTAGAGCATTGTCTCCTAAATTCTGTCCCCTCCTATGAAATTTTCTTTCAATTCCCAAATTTCTAGCATAGTAAATACTGAAACATTGAAAGCCATTCACACCTAAAGTATTTGCAGTGTGTCACATTCCCTCGGTAACTTTGCCTGCCCCCTTTTCTTTGGATGTCCAAATTATATTTCGAAATTCAAAGAGATAGCCATGTTAGTCTGAAAAATCAGTGTGCAAAGGTATCTTGTAGCACCTTTGAGACCAACTTAAAGAAGGAAGGTGGTAGCATTTTTTAGACTTGAGACTGCATCTAAGGAAGCGGGCTCAAGTCTATAAAAGCTCATACTATCACCTTTCTTTCATTTAGTCTCAAAATTTCTTTGCACACTGTCTTTCTAAACATTCATCTGAAATTTTAAGTTATTTGCTATGCTAAAAATTTGTAATCTGAAGGAAAATTCTGGAGGAGCAGAATACTTATGGGAGGTAGTCAGTGCCTTCATTTTGTCTTCCCTGTAGTTACACCCTCGAGATCAAACACATCTCTCCGTTGTTTGTAAGTGTTATCACAGCTGAATAGTAGCTGGCAGAAGTCACTGAGAAAAACAAACATAGTGAAGATTCTCCTTTGCATCATCATGATGTATCACAAAATTATCCTAAATGTACACTAAAGTGTTCTCAATCAGCTCTGCGCTTTTTGAAATCTTATTATTTTACTCCTCATTTAATCAAATCTTATGCATGATGTGGAATTAATGGAGACATAGGTCATAAATGGAACAGAATTTCATGCATAGGGATGTCATGCTTGCCATTTTCCAGGTCGTATTGGTTCATGGAACACTGGCAATGATGATTCACCTAATGCTACAGATGACACAGCAGACGAAATAATGGACCGCATTGTCAAGTCTGCCACACAAGTGCCAAATCAGCGAGCTGTGCCTAGAGAAAGAAAACGATCAAGAGCAAACAGAAAATCATGTAAGTAAAACAGATTAACCAGGAAGGATCATTATTTATGTTCATGTTTATGTAAACATAGATTTGCACAAGTACTTTAAAAAGAACTGTTGAGACCAGTGATGGGAAAATCAGGCTCTCCATATGTTGTTGGAGCACAAATTATCATCTCTGCTCATTGGCCATTCTGGAGCTGATTAAAATTGAAGTTCAACATCCCTAGGAGGTACATTGTTTGAATGACTTCTGGTGGGGCAAATTTACAAAAATAAATTGATGCAGTATTTGGATTACAGAGGGGCAGAAGTGGCTGTCACCTTAACTTTTGTAGCAGCCCCTTTGTAATTATATGTAAGCACTTGTGTCTTGGGATTTGTTTGTTTTTCCTGTAACTGGCTTATATGTAACCGGGGGAGGGATTGTTAATCCTTTCAAAACTACATAAAAGGCTTATTGTAACAGAAAAAAAGTCTTAGCAATGTATTTGAACGTCTTCATATTTATTCTATGGTTACATCTCCATTTTTGCTAATAGACAGTTCTCTGTGAGTGTGTTAGAAGGAATATGGTCACATGATGGCAGGCAAATGACGAGGAACCATAAAGGAAAAAAGATCCTTAATAATCTGCCAAACCTGCTATCATAAACGTGTTGGTCTGCATAAAAGTTTGGACTTGATACTCAAAGACCTGCCCCTGCTTCTTAGCAGCTTGCGGTGTAACTATTTTTCTCAGCCTGAAGGCCAACCTGCATGTGGTGCTTCATGGGCCACTTGCAATAGTTTCAATCTTATTAAAACATTAAAGAGTAGGGGCTTGGGCTGGGGAATCACAATTAAGACTGTGGCATATAGGGAATTTGTCAAAGCTTTTCTTCTGCACCATGGTCCTGACAAAAAGCACACTTCCAGTTGCTATCTGACACAGGAAGGATGCTCTCCTTAATGCTAATAGAAGTCTCCCTTCAGTACTAAATGCCAGCATGGGGGAAGGAGTTTTCAAAATAATTCTCCCCCCGCTCCCCCATTCTATACATGTCATCATCCAATTTGTATATAGTGTATTATGTATAATTTGGCCATCAGAGAAATTTAAGATATTTCTCAAGAGGTACTGCCACCTAAATGAATAGGCACGCCTGGCTTTGGCTGGAGGCATTTTTTGGAAAATTCAGACAGAAATTTGTTTAGATCAGGGGTAGGCAACCTTTCCCCTTTAAGGGCCGAGGGACTTCAGCTCCAAAAGCCTCAGCCATGTTGGCCAATAGTCCCATGTTGGCCAATAGCTCCTGGGATTCTGGGAGCTGAAGTCCCTCGGCCCTTAAAGGGGAAAGGTTGCCTACCCCTGGTTTAGATCAACAAGTTTAGATGTTTTCCTTGTGCAATATGTCCTAAGAATTGAATAAATAGTTAACTATAACATATTTTGTACTTTTTTTTCTTTCTTTCCTTTTCCATTCAAGGAACCCTTCAACACCATTTTGAGGGTTCCTTTAATCATTGAGAAATAGTAAAATAGAACTCCAAATAAATAATAAAGTCATCTTCTAATGACCTCTTCATTCCTTTAGCATTTTGTGAGAGTTAAACCAAAGGACAAACAGCAACAGTGAGTGACCAAGCACAGGCTGCAATGAGTTGATGGTCACACTGGTTAATGCCATTTTGCACCCAGCAGCACTTTGACATCATTAGCCAGCATGTGCTTAAGAACAACATATTTCACTCCCCCACCAAAGATCAAAAAGAGGAGATCCTGCATGTAGCAGTTTCCTTGGAAAGATAACACAGGGAAGACATTTGAATGGAATGCATATAAGCAGACTCTGGCTTACCATTGCTCCCTGCTAGAGTTCTCCATAGCATAAGTCTTGATGGCTTTTCCTTAATCATACATGTATTCACTTGCCCATGTGAACTCATGTTCTCCATATACCTCAATAGTTTTAAGCTACTTTTGCTTGATTAACTTAACCCATGTGTGTGTATGTGTGTGTGCATGTGCATTTCTGAAGCTTTCCCTCAGTATTTTTCCCTCCTGTGGTCTCCCTTTAGTTCTCTCTCCCACATTAAGGCCACATATGTTCTTTGTCTTTACTGAGACTCTTTTCTACTGGAGAATTGCTTGTGAGAAGGAAAAAAAACATATAGCAATAACAGTGCTGTATTAATGGGTCTGTTTTTCATTTGTGTTCAATGAAAAATATCAACAGCAGATAAGAACTCAGTAACTCTTTAGGCTGAGGCTGTTTTTTGCAACAGCTTATCCACAATAAACCCTAGTTTGATATTCAAAATCCCAACATGACATTTAAAGGGACCAACTATCAGCTTCAGCATGGTTGCATTCCTCCAGTGTTTGAAGATAGATGCTCATTTATGAAAATGTTTTATGAAATTGGAGTCATTGGCTGTATGTATCTTGCATGGAATGCCATGTCCTACTGCATTATGGGAGTAGCTGCTGTTAAGCAACATAGCATACTACCCATTGGCTTTCCTATTACTGATCTCCAGCTTAATGACATAGGCAGCTAGACTGCCTAGCTTATTGTAGATATAGGCAACTAGGCTGTCATAAGGAGCTTCCCAACCCCTTCCCCCTCAGGGCAGCCCCTCCAGCTCATCTGTATCTTTTGTACTGGATAAGCATGGATTCAGGGTGTGATAGAAACGTTTGGGCCATGGGGGAGTGGAGAGGGTTATGAAGGCTTCACAAGTAACTGAAAAGGCTATAGTTTCAGATTAATAAGAACTGTTGTCTGGGTAATGTTTCTTCCTTCTTGGATTTATATATACATGGTGTGGAAAGAATAATAGATACATCACAGCCCTTATTTACTTATTTTGTTTTATTTTTTATTATATTAATATCCCACCTTTCTCCCAGCATGGGATTCAAGGTGCTTGCAGCCATTTAAAAACACAGTACAATTTAAAAAAAAACACAATTACTACAAAATTTAAAACACAATTAAATCTGAGTTCTGTTTAAAAGACACAAGTTAAAAAATAAAATACATTTAAAGCATATAAAATAGAAACACAAAAAAAATTAAAAACTCCATCTGCTGTGGCATATTAAAAATGAAATGCCTCGTTAAAAGGTCTTTACCTGCCAGCAGGAAGACAGCAGGGAGGAAGCTAACCAGACCTGCTGGGAAAGGGAATTCCACAACTTGGGAGCAGCCACCAAGAAGTCTTTCTCCCTTGTCCTATCAGGTGTGCCTATGGTGGTGGTGGAATGGAGAGAAAGCCTTCTTTGCATATTTTAAAGCTCAAGCAGGATGTTAATAGGGAGAAATGGTCTTTCAAGGCTTTAAAGGTCTTAACCAACATTTTGAATTCTGTCCATTAATGTACTGGCAGCCAGTGGAGTTGTTTCAGCAGGAAGGTTGTATGCTCCCTATAACCTGCCCCAGTCAACAAACTGGCCACAGCATTTTGGACCTCCTGAAATTTCCAAACAATTTCCAAAGGCACTTGCCACATAGAGTGCATTACAGTAATCCAAATGAAATATAATCAAGGAATATGTCACTGCAGTGAGATCTAATGTCTCAATGAGTGGTTGCAGCTGGTGCACCAGTTTTAGCTGTGTAAACACACTTCTGATTGCTGCCAAAACCTGGTTATCCATACGCAGATCTCAGTCCAGGAGTACACCAACACTGCAAACCTGAGATTTTAGAGGAAGTGTACCCCCTTCCAACACAGACTGACTCCCTGCTCTCCCAGTTTGCCTTTGGACTGAACAGAAAAACACATGTCTCTGTGGATTAACTTTCAATTTGTTTGCTGTCATCTACTCTGTTACTGATATCAAACACAGATTTAGCACTGTGTTTTGGAATTGGATGGAAAGGAGAGATAGAGCTGGGTGTCATCAGCATAATAGTGATGTCCAACTACAAAACTCAGATGATTTTTCCCAATAGTTTCATGTAGATGTTAAGATGCATGAGGCACAAAACAACCCCCTGAGGGACCCAGAGGCCAATGGCCATGGGGTCAAACAGGAAACCCCCAATACCACATTCTGAGCTTGCCCTCCAAGAAAGACTAGAACCACAGCAGAACAATACCCCCAAGTCCCATTCCAAAGAAGTGGCTCAGAAGGACACCATGTTTGATTGCATCAGAAACTATGAGAGGTCTAGCAGAGCCAATAAGGGCATGTCTAGTTCCTGTCTAATTCCTTGTACAGGTCATTCACTGAGGCAACTAAAGCTGTCTCTGTCCCATAGCCAAGACTGAAGCCAGATTAAAATGCATCTACATGGTCCATCTCATCCAAGAACCACTGAAGTTGGGAGGCCACCGGCACAGTCAACTTTACCCTAAAAAAGGATATTGGAGACTGGCCAGTAGTTATCCATTATAGACAGGTTCAAGGAGGGTTTATTTATTAGAGCCCTTTAGTTTCTTGAAGCTGCTTTTGAGCCCTACTTAAAGACTGAAGACTTAGGAGCTGCCTAAGCACAGGGAAAATGAAAAAGGAAGTTGGAACAATAAAGTTGTTAGGCTGAATCCCGACTTGGTCATACTTAGAGCAAACCTACGGAAATAAGTTGAGCTTAAGTAGGCCATTACCACCTTCCTTGACTGATTTCATTTGGTCTGTTTTAAGTATGACCAAGTCTTCTTATTGTCTTATTACCTTCAAAGCATTATTGTCTTTTCTAATAAGGACATTGTTTCATAATATGTCCAAAGCACAATAGCCTCGATTTAGTCATAGTGGCTTTTGAGAGTTCAGGCTTAATGTGCCCTTGGCCCCATTTATTTCTCTTCTAGCACTGCATGGTATCCATAGGACTCTCCTCAAGCACCACATTTCAAATAACCTGATTTCCTCTTGTCAGCTTTCTTCACTATCCTGCTTTCATGACTGAATAATATTTTAAGAACTCCATGTCTCCCTGTTTGCTTCACCCTTAATATTCAAAATCATATTTCTGTCTGCTGTGGAATAATTTGATCCTGTATCAAGATGTTTAGCTGTAAAAGACAGAAACTGTTTTTCATGTCTTTTCTACATATCCTGTTTGTTTGTTATATTGCTGCATTTAAGCTGTAGTCTTAATAGCCATATCTGTGCTTACTTCCAAATAGACATGTCTAGGACTAGGCTGATAGTCTTCTAGCACCCTCATCCTTCTTTTCTTTCTGTTTCTGAATGCTCAGTGAGGCGGACACTTAAGAGTGGACTGACACCAGAAGAAGCCAAAGCACTGGGTCTGATGGGCACTTCCGAGATGCAGGTGTGATGACAGCGTTCAAGTGAGCTACAGGAAGAACCATCGGTATACCCTATACCGCACAGACACATGCACACACATATACACATACATACACAGCCACACACACCAACACAGCCTACAATAGCCTTTTGGCTTAACTTTCTCCTGCTATTTCCTTGCCTGTTCATCATACCCCACCATTTTCATAATACTGAAGGGGGGGGGGTAATCAGTACAAGGGCTAAAATTAAGATACATGTAACTTACCACTACCAAATTAAGTCAGTGCTGGGAATGATTTGGAAATCATCATGCTGCATTGATGTGGTCTTTGATTATCTTGTTTTGTGTGAAATGTGGTTATGTTCATTTTCCTTGTGACCTGCATATTAATTGTTAAGTAATATGTTTTGTCAGTTCAAGGGCAGTCCTTTAAACTGGCAAACTCACTTCTGCTACAATTACTATTACTTTTCTAAAGTCAACATTTCTAAACAGAAATGCACCATTGTTTTTATCTTTCCTCCAAAGAATGTACAAATGTATGGCTACTTGTGTATATACTGTCTGAGCATATGTGTGTGTGTACACCTGTTGGCATACACACACCCCTCTACTGAGTCCAGGTGCCCTCAACCTTCACTCAACCTGTCCTGCAACAAGGGAAATCCTTTGCTCTTTTATGGTGGAATTCTGCTAGGTTGATTTTCTGCTGGGGCTTCTCTCAAGCTTGTAACATGCACATTCTGCATAACAGCACATGTGCATTCGCACAGCACAGAGTACCTCCAGTCACTCAGTTCAAGAGATGTGTATAAATTATAGCAGTATACCTGGAAGTAGCCAGAGTCAAACTAGGGTTTGTGTTAAGGTACTCATTAGATTACTTTTCTAATCTGATGTAACAAAGTTTACGAATGTTAGTACAGGTGGATGAATGACATGTGGCTTAAACTCTCTTGCAGTGACATTTTCCCTGTGAATGCAATCCACAGCAGAGGAAATAACTGTTGTGGACATGAATGCTGTTCTCCGTCCTTAAATATAAAGTATCCATAGACTTCCTTTCTAAAGCCAGTGAACTGTAGTTTGAAGAATGTATTTTAAAGAAACCTCTTACGTATATTTCCACAGCTTGCATTGATCAGCTCTTCCATTTTCATGAGAAAAACATCCAGCTTGTAAAATCTGAAGAATGGAACATATTCAGTGCAATGTTTGAGGTTTCACAAAGAGTGGTATAGAAGGGAGGAATTTTTTTATATACTAAAACATACCTCTAAGCTAGTGGTACTAAAGAAGACATAATGAATGCATCACTGTTAACAATACCATCCAATTGTTTGGCGCCTTTTCATGAGAATGTTTGACATTATTCTGGAAATTTCCAGTATCAATCTTTGTACAGAAAACCAAAATACTAAATGTAAGAAAATAGCATGAGAAGTTCCAGCACTATGTAACTTGAATCTCAGTTTTGTCCTATAGTTTACTTTTATTTGCCTCCTTTATAGGGATGCTTGTCTTTTATATGTTAAAGTAACTGTGAGCTCCCAGACAATGTGTCCCTCAATATTTGACGCTCTGTTTATTCAGGATTCAATTCTGTACTTGTCTGATTAGACAAGTCCCACTGCAGTAAGGCTTATTCCCAAGTAAATAGGTATATGCTTGCAGCTTCAGTGGTTCCAGAATGCTATGGAAATCATTTGTTGATATGGCTAGTCAGCATATCTTTTTGATTAAGGAGACAAGTAGACATTGGCCAGTAAAGGGCAGAAAGTTATATTTATTTTGTTTTATTTACTTCAAGACAAGATAAGGCTTTGACATTGGATTTCTAACATATGCCTATCAGAAACATTTTGCTATCTCTCCTGCATATCATTCAGCAATGAATTATTCCAAATTTCTAAAGTGATATATTTAAGGGGGAAAATAATCATTTTTTCCCACCCTCACCCACCCAAAAAACACAATTGTTACTGTTGGCTAGGTGAATGTTTACAGTTAATATCCAGCATATAGATGGGACTGGGGCAGAATTTTCACCCCGAACTGTTGTATTGCACATTGCCATTATATTACATGATAAGGCTTTATATCCCACCATTCAATGAAATGCTCAGGGCAGCTTACAAACACAACATAGGTGTAACAGACAGTCTCCTCCTTACTAATCCAGGCAGTGAGCTTTAGGGTTAGATTTTTATATATGTAGAATATTTTAATACAGAATGATTTATGTAAGTATGAGCTCATAACTCAACTGATGGTTGAGTGAATCTATCTAGTTGGGACTAACAATTGGACTCAGACTTTGGACAAGATAGTCCAGAACAATAGACTGTTTATACCTACACCCAAAAGGAAAGCTGTTATCTTTTTATTTATTCTTGGCACATAAAAAAATCTCAAATATTTATCCAAAATGCTGTTATAATATCTATGGGATTGTTCCTTTTTTTTTTTTTTTTTTACTGCCAATACAGTTTAGGATCAAATAATTACTGTGGATCATCACAAGGCTTTTAGTAGCCCAATAAAATTCATGACTATTTTTTCTTTGAGATTTTTAACACCATCCCAAATGATAATCTGTTTCTGAAATTGCCTTCAATTTGAAAAACAGTTTGTCATGAGGGAGAAGGCTTCTGTTTGGAGAAACAGTATCCATCTCCTGACTGTGTTGTCCTATTTGTTAATTAAATTAAATTAAATTGACCATTACTTTTGCATGTTTGCGATTGACACACCATCCCATCTGCTCCTGACAAAATAGTCATCTTATCCTTGCCTACACTCTGTGATGACTCTGTCCAGTATCAACTGGCTACCTGCCCTGACAGTTCAGTTTAAGGAGATGGTGCCCATTGAGGCTGAGATGGCTTTGGCCAGTTGATTCATCACTGCTGATCTTTCCAGGCTGTCAAGTGTGGGGGAGAGTCACAGCGGACATGTGGAAGTGTCTTGTTTGAATGGACACAACAAGGTCAACATTTATCATGTTTGTCAGATTTAACAGTGCTGTTAAGAGGCACGACTTTCAGGCAAGCTCAGGAAGATGCCACCTAAAGAAACACCAACATCTTTAAAGTAATCTATGCCTTGATTTTGTCTAAGGCTAGACCAGCTCCTCGCACTTATACATACACACCTTGTGTTGAGTGAGTGAGTGGACATCAGCTCTTCTGAAATTCTGGCATTCAGGTTATCACTTAGCATTATTTAACCTTAGAGGTTTGCCAAACTTTGACATATTTCTGTTGCTTTTCAAACATTTTTTTAAAGCCCTGCACTGGTCATAACTATATATTATTTTTTTCTGCAGCTTTCCTCTTAGTAACATTCTTCATAAAATGCCTGGTTTTTTGGGGAGGGGGGGTGATGTAGCATCACTCATGTGACATCACCTTGTTCTCATCTACTCATTCTAGGAAGTCTGGTGACAGCAAGTACTGTGACACTTTCTTCACATTTCCCATCAGCCACACTTCCAATAATGACTTATGCAGTGTCATATTGCACCATTCTAAAAGCACTACACTACCCAACAAGAAGCTTCCAAGTGAGCATTGCACTTTTATAAACAGAATGGTGCTTCTAAAAATTAGTATGAAAAGGCAAATAAAAAATGGAAAATTCCTGACCTCATAAACTGAGACAAAGTAAGTGATAGTCCACACATACGTTTTTTCATTTGAAATTTGTCCTCTCATGCAGAAAATCAGTAGAAAACCAGTGATATTTTTAAAAATCTATAATGAAAATTTCAGCCTAGCCTTGTGTGTTTATGTGCCTTCAAATCACCTTTCAACTTATGGCAACCCCATGAATTTCATAGGGTTTTCTTAGGCAAGGAATACTCAGTTTTGGCAATTCCTTCCTAGCTTATTCTAGTTTAGTCTAGCAAGTCTGTCTTTAAGGTTTTCAGTAAGGGTGTTCCAGTTCTAGGTACTGCTCATTTTAATGTCTTGCTACCAAACAACAACCTGGACAACTTCATGCTATTTCTTAGATGAGTTGATTAATACCTATATTTTTCACCAGCTTACAGCTTTCCCCCGATAAAGAATAAAACAGTCATTCCAGGGTTTTGAAAGTGAGCAACATCCAAGTCAATTCTGTTTCCTATCTCCAAAATTAAAGATAATTGCTTGTGGTAATAGGACACTTCAAGCAAAGTTGCTATGGAATCCTGCAACAGAAGTGCCCAAGGATCTGTACATGGTATGTGTCAAAATCAAAATGAAATGTTCCATTTTTTTTCACTCATCCATTTTTCACTCTATTTGACAATTAAGCTCTCCCTATGATTTTCTTGCAAACTTCGCTCATGTAACTGAAGGATAACAAAAAGAGATTAAAGAAGTTAAAAAGGTGCACTAAAAATAACCAATAATATAGTTTTTATTTAGACACACTAAAAATATTTGTTGCCATTCAGCTTACTTTTTAGTCTCTAACCCTTCATATTTGCACTGATCCTGGACATGAGCAAACACCTACAAAAATATGTATCTTTCTTTCTTAAGGGAGATTCAGCCTGTAGTTCAGTATTCCCTCTTATATGGAAAACATATAAAGCAGAACACATAAGATGTTTTATTTGTGATGCTATGGATTATAATGTAGATCCTGGTTACTAGGCAGTATAACCCCAGCAAGGTTATCCAGAGTTTTTTTTTATCTTATTTATTTCTCCTCATAGTTAACAGTTTAATGGAGGAGTACACAACCTTTATGGTCCTGAGGATCAAACCGAATTTTGGCCGGGGGGGGGGGGGGG
>CM034710.1:46435196-46448755 GCA_020142125.1 Phrynosoma platyrhinos
GCAAGACAAGTAGTTGCACAACCAATGGATCACATATCCTGCTACTTTAAAAAAATATTCTATATATACTTCCCAATCCAGGCTGCTCAAATGGGAAAGGGTGTCCTTGACCAGCCTGGGTTCCTGAGGGGGCAGAGGAAGGCTCAGTTTCGGCACCTGGAACTGCCCCATCCTCACTGTGTTGCCACTTGCATCACCAATGATACACAGATTATTGGCATGCATTTTGAAGCAGCACAAACTAGTGGAAATGGCAATCGTACCAAAAAAGAAGCAATTACAAGGGAATAATGAAAAGATCCACTTTCATAGTAGGAACGATGGACCCTTTTGAGTTGATTCACTGACACAAAGTGAAGGCGACTTGCAAACCAGTTTAAATGTAAGTGGGAAAAGCTCATGGATATCTGGGAGGGGGGCGAGAGAGAAACAGAATGAGAGGAGGACAAGCTTTATTGCTGCTCTTTGACCAGCAGTGGTGGGGCAGAGAAGGGAGTGACAACAAGGAACTGAGATTAAACTGAGCTGAGAAACGTTTTGGAGATAAAATGGGCCAGAAATTATGTTCGGGCAACCTAGTGGGTTAAGAAAGGGTGTGTTTGAGGGAGAAGAAGTGTGTTGTATATGAGAGAGAGAGAGAGAGAGAGAGAGACTGATTTTAGACTTGAATGAGTGGGGTCCTTATTTGGTTTTGAAGAATGTTTTGAGGTTCAGAACTTTCAGAACTGTACTTTGCTCTGTATTCAAATTCTTGGGCAGATTACTTGCCTTTTAACACCACAGATGTGCTATGAAATACAGTTGCCCCTCTGTTTTCATAGGGGAACCGTTTCAGACCCATCCCCAGCAAAAATGGAAAACCGCAAATATTCAAGCTTGAAGTCCGTGAAAGTGGAAGGATGACTGTAGTTGTTTTGTTATTGGCTGTGCCAGCAGCCATTTTTTGAATGAGCATCAGTTATGGCAGCTATGTCTATGCCTATTAGGTTGTTGCTGTGTGCCTTCAAGTCATTTGCAATTTATGGTGACTGTCAGGCAAACCTATCATGGAATTTTCTGGAGCTGAGAGATGCTCATTATAGTTTCTCAAAATTTCTGATGTGCTCAGCAACCCAAAACTTTTATTAACCAGGTTTCTCTCTATGTTACATGTCATTTTCATAAGAAAAAACACACACCAACTCGATGGGGTTGACTTTAGAATGGAAATCCCAAAATCATACAGCTTGCTTTGGCACAAAACTCACTGCAACTATTGAAGTGAAATTCATTTTTACTAAGAAATAAACAGCTCCTTTTAAAATATAATCAAAAGTTTAAGATAAATAGTACACCCCCACACTTATTTATTTGAGGTTTGGCAGACATATTCTCCTCATACAGTGCTAGCTTGCTGGCAAATGCCATTCAATGCTAACAGAGCATAAAAGAATTTTAGAGTTTTTATAAATTATTTGTAAACCAATATACATTTAGAATGTGTTTGTAGTAATTGTTTTGGTAAGTTTGGTGTTTGTTTGGGATTATTAATAAAAAGTTATAAAAAGATATCTCCAAACAAATGTGTTAATTAGTTATTACAAGTCCTGTTATGTTTTCAGCTCTGATAAGCAAGAAGCTCTTCTTTTGCAATTGTAAAAAATAATTTCCAAAGGCACAAAAATCTAGGGAAAAAATAAAATGGATCAAAAAAACTCCATTTTATTAAGAACAAAATAGAAAAAAAAAGTGATAAATAAAAAATAAGTTAGAAATGTTGCCAAACTGTATAGGCAAATAAAAATCCAAGGTTCTATATGCAAAAGCCAAATAAAAATTAAAATAACATTCAAATGCACAACTCCAAATAGGAGGAATAACAATACAAGCCCAATACAGGACCAAAAGTATTGCCAATCTATTTAGGCAGATAAAGAACAAAAATTCACAAACTGTAAATTAGATAAATACTCAAAATACAGATAAGAAGGATAACAATATAAGCCCAGTTCTGGACCATGAATTAATACTCAAGCCTTATGCATATAGCCGATGAGTACTAGGCTGGAAAACTATAACTCCCACCCAATAAACAAATTGTGAGGAGATGTTTAACATACAAAGTATATATAAAATAAAGTATTCAACATCTCCAAAAATGCAAATGGGAGGGATAACAGTACAAGCCCAATACAAGACCAAAAGTATTGCTGATCTATTTAGGCAGTTAAAAATCAAAAGTTCAAAGATTGTAAATTAATACTCAAAATACAAATGGGAGGGGTAACAAATGGAAACCCAATTCTGGTCCATAAATTAATAATCAAGCCTTATGCATGTGTCCAATAAGTACTAGGCTGAGAAACTATAAATCCCACCCAATAAACAAAATGTAAGGAGATGTTTAACATACAAAATATATACAAGATAAAGTATTCAATATCTCCAGAAATGCAAATGGGAGGGATAACAGTACAAGCCCAATACAAGACCAAACGCGTTTCGACACTAGGTCTTCTTCAGTGGTCAAAAATGCTAAAGGAAGAAAAAAAGATTGATGATATCAATAATTTGCCAAATAAATATGAAGGCCATATTGTGGGTAAATAATATAACAAGTATACCTGTTGTAACAGCATACAAGGAATAACAATGTATGCAAGCACATCCAGCAAGAGTAAGTATATGATTATTCAGTATGAACCTAGAGGGGTACATAAGAAAAAAATATTTTATAAAGCCAATTCTCATTTATAACAAAACTCACTGCAACTATTGGTGAAATTCATTTTTACTAAGAAATAAACAGCTCCTTTTAAAATATAATCAAAAGTTTAAGATAAATAGTACACCCCCACACTTATTTATTTGAGGTTTGGCAGACATATTCTGCTCATACAGTGCTAGCTTGCTGGCAAATGCCATTCAGTGCTAACAGAGAATAAAAGAATTTTAGAGTTTTTATAAATTATTTGTAAACCAATGTACATTTAGAATGTGTTTGTAGTAATTGTTTTGGTAAGTTTGGTGTTTGTTTGGGATTATTAATAAAAAGTTATAAAAAGATATCTCCAAACAAATGTGTTAATTAGTTATTACAAGTCCTGTTATGTTTTCAGCTCTGATGAGCAAGAAGCTCTTCTTTTGCAATTGTAAAAAATAAACCTGGAAATTGTCTTTTGAACTCTATTTATATAACCTTGGTTTTAGACAACAGTGGTGCAAGGATGGCTATAGGAAGCTATCTCATAAACTATAGTCTCAAACATCCATAGTTCTATGAATTCCAATTCGTTGTTCCTGCCATTTCTGTTATTTCTACACATCAAAGAGACCCAAGGTTTCTTGATATTTCCAAGAGGCACTCTTGTCATTTCTGGTTTTGCTGCTTTCTCTGGCCTTGCTTTCCTTCAAGTCCCCCAAGTGGAACTTTTACAGAAGCAGTCAAGGTATGTTTGCACACCAGGAAGCCAAGTGGTACTGGTATTCTAAATTGTTTGTTATTTATCTGAGTAGAGAAACAGGCAGCAGAAATAATGAAGCATGATGGCCAATAATGGTTGCTTCTAATGAATGATGACAGGAAAGCAGCATTGATTGGCCAGGGTCTACTTTCATCCATGTTTGGACCAGAATCTAAGCTCAGAAATATTTACACAGGATACAACTATAGTGCAATTGGAGAAGAACAAAACTGCAGCAGAAGGAATCAGCAGATGATGCAAATACACAAAGTATCCATGTTATTTGAGGCAGAAGACTGGGAACTTTCTCTTGCCTTTGGAGCTTTTCTGATAGACCATGGTTACAGCTAATATCACAAGGAAGGAAATATTGGAGGAAGGATCAAGTGTAATGTTTGTTTTGCCTCGATGCTTGTTTTTCTATACTGTGCTTCCATGTTCTTAAGGATGCCACATAGCTTGCCAGAGGCAAGATACCACTGCACTCATGTACAATTTTTAAAAAATAAATAAATCAAGACCAGGGGTAGGCAACCTTTCCCCTTTAAGGGCCGAGGGACTTCAGCTCCCAGAATCCTAGGAGCTATTGGCCAACATGGGACTATTGACCAACATGGCTGAGGCTTCTGGGAGCTGAAGTCCCTTGGCCCTTAAAGGGGAAAGGTTGCCTACCCCTGATCAAGACAGTAATGGTGGGTTGTTAGTTGGTGGATGCCATCAAAAGAAAACATCTCCCTTTCTACTAGGGGATGAACAGGCTGTAAATTTGTTGTTATTAACTACCTTTGAGTTGATCTCGATTCATGGCTGCCCTGTGGATGAGACATCTCCACTATTCCCTGTCCTCCACTACTGTCCTCAGTTCTTGCAGATTCATGCCCATGGCCTCCCTGATGGATTCCATCCACCTAGTGTGTCCTCTTCCTCTCTTTCTCTTTCCTTCCACCTTTCCTAGCATTATGGTCTTTTCTAATGAGCCATGCCTTCTCATGATGTGGCCAAAGTATGATAGTATCTGTTTAATTACCTTGGCTTCCAGGAGGCTCTCAGGCCTAATCTGTCTGTGACCCATTTGTTTGTCTTTTTGGATGACCACAGTATTCTCCAGCACTACATCGCATTTTCACCACATATTCAGCTGGGTAACTATGCCACTGTGTAAGTTGACAGGAGAAAGAAAAATGGACAACAATGCAAGGACATGTGCTATAATTTCATTTATGTTATTGGTGTGTTTATTTCATTCGTCAGACATTTCATAATTTATCACTTTCTGAAACCTGATTACCATTGCTGCTCAGTGTTAGCTCAGTCTGTTCTTCCTACATTATGCATGCCTGCATGAAATCCATTCCTGAGTGAATTGTGAACAAACAAAAGTGACAGGCAAAATATTGCTATGCCAAGATTTTCAATAAGGGTGGAAGGATGCCACTAGGTTAACAGAGCCTGGGAAGTTAAGGGTTCTGAGAAAACAGCACAGTTCATTACAAAAATGTCATATTGTTTTTATGCTTGGGGGCAAAAAACATGTTAAAGTAGATTTTTGAGTAAAAGGAAGAGATTCCAGAAATGCATACACACATCTACAGAGAAACAGGACTCTACATGATACAGTTACTCAGGACAGACTGAGATATTGCAATTTTGACATTATTGTCCTTAAGATTCTTACATGGGAAGTTGTAATCCATGTCATATGGATACGTTGCCAGCCTAGTAACCACTGTCTCAAAGAACCATGTTGTTGGCATGAATAGTATCTGGTAGGTCCCTCCGCTGCCACAACTGCTTCAGCGCATCTCTGCAAGTTATTCTTTTTTGAAGCAGTCCAGCAATGTTCCAGAAAGCACTCTATGCACAGTTTCCCCATCACAGATTTTGTAGTGATAGCTTATCTATTTCAATTTCAACTTGATGTACTTCTGCTTGGGTTTGCTGGGTAGCATTGCCAACATATTGCCTGAAATTCAATCCCAGCAGATCAGCACAAAGGAAGCAGTGGAAGGCACCTGTTCCTACCAAGCAAAATAACATGGAAACTATGTACACCTACTCAACTCAACTAAAATAAAGTGTGGTCAATGTATGACATTGTCAGCCTCTATAAGAACAGGACACAATTGCCCCTCAGTAGCCCAAGCCATTGGCTAGAAATAGTTCTTAGATTGCTGTGTTTGCAATCAAACAAACTGGAATGCACAATAGTTGGTATAATACTTTTGTTTCAGTTCTCTGGATTCAGTTCTCCAGATTCTTACAGAAGTTATGTAAATTCTACAATGCAAATCTGTTGAATACAGCACTGTAGCCAGAGAATGCCATTCTTTCATTGCCTATATCCATGGAATGTACCAGGCATACATACTTAAAAGTGATATCTAAGTGTGGTTCTTCGTGGTCAGCTTGGTTCTTCTATGTCACCTGTAAGGTGGGACGGATAGAGAGAACATAGTAATAGGACACATGGTGACATGTCTGAGAACCATTAGAGTACATGGGACAATGATAAATGCATATGCTATCAGTGGACTTGTCCAGTAAATGCTGTTGGACTGTATATCACATTATCCCTCATCATGACTGAACTGGCTAGAATTTATTGGAATGAGAGTCCAATAACTACCAGCTAGATATGAACTGCACAGTTCTGGAGTACAGCAATATTACGTAGTATAAAAACCCCAGTCTCCACCAGCAATGGAATGGTTGTGGAGGTTGACACTGTAGAAAAGTGGTGAGTCCTGTGTATGATTACAGGGGAGCTGTAGCATTGTTTGATATTTGGTACTCTTACACTACATTCAAGAATGTAGGATCTTAGCGAGTATATGAAAAGAAAAGAAAACTTTCAAAGGAAGGGAAAATTACCATAATGTAGACCAGTCCCAAAGTAGGCTTGCTGTGTCACAGCTATAAATGAACATGACAGGTGTTGCACTGACTTAAATGCTATGACCAATCTGCAGTAGAAAGAAGATCAGAGCACAATGACTCCAGGAAACAGCACAGGTGCTAGAGGAATAGCAAAAAAAGACCTGGAATTCAGATACATCCACTACAGACAACGTGTGATCCACATGAGCCTATTTTCATGCCCAGTGTCATGCCCACCCTAGCTGAGGATGAGGAGGCTGAGCTAGAGCTTCAACTTGGACCTGAGACTGAAGCTGAATCTGGTCCTAGTTCTTCCCTGCCAGCTCCAGCAGAGTCTGTGGTCCCCAAGGAGGCTCATCAGCCAAGCCTTCCAGCAGCAGAGCCTTCAGGTATGGAGGAGGGAGAAGGGAAAGTACCTACCTTCAACCAATGAAGAGTGGAAAGGGAGGGCCTCCGGTGCTTGAGGAGGCTTTATGAAAAATGCTGAGCAATCAACAACAGTTGAGCACCTGTGGTCTGGTAATATAAGCAGGTGCCAGATGCCAGCATAATTGTCAGAGATTATCTGAGCTTCCTAGTGAAAGCATGCTTGATCCTGACTCTCCTTGTCTTCTCAGCTGGAAACCTTGATGCTCGGATTGCTGGTTTGCCTTATCTCTCTAGACTCCTTGACCTTGGATTGCCTACAAGGCTCATCTCTCTGGAACCCTGAACTTTGTCTGGTTGTACCCTTGTTTTGTGGCTATGAGATTTTTGCTTTATGACTGTGTGCACAGAACTCTTGACTGCATTAGCTCTGCACACTCTTTTGTTTTGTGTTGCTTTGACTACGGCTGCCAGCATACTTGGCCGCTTTCCTGGACACCTATCAACAAAACCAATGCAAAATATCATAGAGTTGGAAGGGCCATCAAGGTCAACCTTCTGCTCAGTGCAGGATCTCCAGCTAGAGCTTCCTCAGCAGATAGCTATCCAGGCTGTTTTTGAAGAAGTCCAAAGGAGTAGACACTACTATCTCTCTAGGCTATTGGTTCCATTGCTGAACTGCTCTCATGGTCAAAAAGTTCCTTTTAGTGTTCACTCATGTACCCTCTTGTAATTTAAAACCATTAAACCTGGTCCTATCCTCTGGGTGCAGCACAAAACAGGCCTGCCCCCTCCTCTCTCATTCACCCCTTGCAAAGAGAGAGAATTCAGCTAGGCTTTCAGATAGTATGGATCCAAGCCTTGTAGGGCTTTAAAGGTCAAAAACAGCCCTTTAAACTCTGTCTAGAATAGGCTGGTAACAAGTAAAGTTGTTGCAGCAGAGGAATCACATGTTCCCTACAACCAGCTGCATCTGTCTAAAAATCTGCAACAGCATTTTCAGATCTCAACAACAAATATAAGTGTAGTGGCACAGAAATAAGTCTTGCCAAATAGTTTGAATTTCCAGACTTTTCAGTCCCACTGAGTATTCCACTCCATCCCTTTCCAATTTCTATTCAGAAATAGCACTGTAGAAAGGAGTACTGCCACAGAACAAAGCAGCAGAAAAGGGTGGTGTATATAATAAACATGATGCAGACGTAAACCTGTGTTACTCGGAAATATGCTGTGTGAACACTTTGAAAATCCATTCCTTTCCAGACTCGGTGAACAAGCACATCCATTCCATTTACACTTGGAAGAAGCACTTTAGAAAGTAGCATTTTTGCAGATCCTCCTTTCCTTTTACTCATGAGTAAGCTCACCAAAGCAACAGAGCAGGACATCAGACTGGGGATGTTTCCAAGCCAGGAGATGATGACGACAGAAAGAGCTGCACTCCAGAGATGCTGAACCTGCCAGCAGTGCTCAGGAAGCCAAAACAGGTCAGCAAAAGGACAGCAGGTCCTGGAATATGTGGGAAAGCATCCTGGAAGCTATGGGATGGAGTAGGAAAGTCATAAAGGAATCACAGAAAGCCATAGAAATCTTGGAGACTGCCAGTTTGGCCAGGAACGTTCCAGTAGCCACTAAAGGTCAAGGAAAAGTCAGAGAGCACTAAAATACATGAGAAGGATTCTCCAGCCACCTAAAAACAGCTGCAAAAGAATAGGGAAATAGGGAATAGTTCACTGATCAAAGGATAGCAGGCTAGAGTTTGAAAAGGGAAGTTGTTCACCACCAAAGACTTCACCAACTGTTTTCAGCCCAGCCCATTGTTCATCTCTCATGCCCTAAAAACCCAACCAACTGGATAACAAAACTGGGCCACAATGAAGAGGTTGTCATACATTACTGTTTTTGAACCTCCTACCTCAGCAAAAATATGAGTAGAACAATATAAGTCATTTTGCAGCCACAGCGACACCCCTTCTGTGTCAGACAAAGAGCTCAAACCTGCACAGCTCAACATAGCATACTGCAGATCTATGCTGCCTGAGCCACATACCACACCCTCCATTTACTGCTTCTGTGCTTCATGGGGAGTGACCAGGATGACAGAGGCATCTGGCTATTTCTGCATAGCCAGACACAAATTGATTACAGCAGCACTGAGACCTCCAGAAGATTCTGGAAGATCTTAGTACTCATGTCATAATTTCATATCTGGTTCCAAGGACATAGAGTCAATGCAGATGGCCCCTAAGGGGCAGCTCTGTGACACCCTGGGGAGCAGCAGATTGGGGCCACGCCAACTATATGCCATGGCCTTGATCCAGCTTTTGGCTGCTCCTTTTTTGTGGCAAAAAGCTACCCTTAAGCCCACCGCTGCACCAACGGGGTTCCCTGATGCCACATGCTGTGCAGTCGGGTGCATGGCTTGATGGCGACATTGGGGTAGAGTCAGGGCAGTGGCATGCGGTTGTCCCACCCCAACTCCACCCCCAGGCCGGCTCTTTTGACCGGTCTGCATCAGCCCATAATCAGACACTTCTGCAATCCTGCCTGCTCCCCACAAGTCATTTGGTCATTTGGGGGGGCTTCAGAGGTTTCCCCCATATTCTGGCATCAACCTTCTTGGATGGTGCACATCCAGCAGTCTGGACAATATTGGCATATTTCATACCAGAACCGGGATATACCAGCCTTAAAATGAGGTAAAATGAAGCTCTTTGTTCTCATGCTGCAGCAGCTGTCTGCAAAAGTACCCTGCCAGGCCACCCTGCACATCTGCCACTGCTGTAGGTCGCTTGTTCTGAAATCAGAATGTGATCATGGCTGGCTAGGCCCCTCATTCTGACCTCAGAAATTAGAGCCTCTTAGTAGCGGCAGAAATGCCAGGTGGCTCAGCTGGCTTTCTGTGCAGACAGTCATGGCAATGTGGGAACAGAGGCCATTGTAACAGGGCAGGTCGGGGCAGCTGCAGGACTAGAATATTCCAGGTGGCCCACAGAGTATCTTGGCGAGTGCAGACAAAGCCTAAGATTATAGTTCTTGTTGCAAGACAAAGACTGAATCCACATTTCAGAAATAATCCAGTTTAACCTCCATGGCTCAATGCTACGGAATTCTGTAGAAGTGTAGCTCCACTTCCCAGAATTCTGCAGCACCGAGCCATAGCAGCTAAAGTGCTGTCAAACCAGATTATGTCTGCAGTGCAGATGCCTCACAAATCATCAATACGATGAATGTCATTATTGAATCAACATACTTAGACTTCTGAGTGTCTTTTTCCCATTGGTATCAACAGAGTCTTGGGAAAACAGTATTCACAATAAAGCTTGCCACACTCAGACACTCAGGGTGGGATTTATGTCTCCACATGGGAACATTATAGCAGGAAAATATACAAAATAGTAACCCAGTGGAGAAAACAAAGCAGAACATAGTGTTCCTAGACAGTATTCTATGTGATAGTATTTTATGGATCTTGAGATCTTGACGCTTAGAGAATTCAGGATATTAACAGTCTGGTGACATGTTGTACAGACAGTTAATCAGGAGAGCGTGTGCATTTTCCCCCCATTAGATACAATGTGAAGGTTCCACAACTTTCTATCAAATTCCCCTTTTTCTGCTAACACTATAATGAATCTCTTCTTTTGGATGGAAACACTAAAGTTGATGTCAATGAAAATAGAGTTCAGTAGAACAAATCATCAGATTGTCCTGTGCAAATTAATCAGTGGAAAACTACCCTAGCTTCAATATCTAAAACATCTTTAAGAGTTAAAATAACAGCTGACTCCATGTATAATTTTACTTCTAAAATAGATCTCTAATTTGGTACAAGGACATATTTAATCTTAATTTTATACTGTTTTAACTGGGTTGTTTGAATTGGGGTGTTTTTAAAATTGTTTTAAGGTGTTTTTATCAGGTGAGCCACCTTGGGTCCCTTTTTGGGAAAAAGGCAGCACAATAAATAAATAAATAAATAAATAAATAAATAAAACTGGCAAATTTTAGATAAACTTAGGGCCAATGCAGGCTGGCCTAAAGGGAAGGCACGGATTGGGACAGCAGCGACTGTATGACATGGCCCCAATCCTCCTTTTTGCTGCCCCCAAAAGAGCAGCAAAATGCTGCTCCTTTTGAGGATGGCAAAAGGCCGCATTTCAGCTGTGGCGATGGCTTTTTTGTGCTCTTTTGGCACAGTGTGATGCCCCGCGCCATGTGAATGGGCACGCAGCATAAGGATGAGGGCAGGGGGGAGTCGAGGTGGGCGGAGGGTGGCTGCTCCATCCCAACTCCACCCCCAGGCTGGCCCTTAGATAAACTTTATTTTATTGTAAAATAGATTATAGCACATTAAATATTGCATTAAATATTATATGCACTATATTGTGCATTATGTTATATAATTATGTTATTAAATACTGATATATAATATATATTATAATTTACATATACACTCATCCCTCCCCATTCGTGGACTTGGACTTTGCCGGTCTTGGTCCACGGACAGCAAGTGGGGAGGAATATAATGGTGCATGTGTCTGAGGTGTGTGCACAGCACCTCATGCGAGAACACGCAGCTATTATAACCAATGATAACTTGAATATTTGTGGTTTTCCAGATTTGCAGAACAGATCCCTGCAAATCAAGAGGAATGCCTATAGTGTCTTATATGCCAAGAATTTACCTGATATCCCCTGCACTGATGTTCACTTATGATTTAAATGAAACAAAAACTTGACAGGTAGCATCTGTGGTCATTAAAATTTGTTGCACAACATGTTCCTTGCAAAATGGGGCAAAATACCAAGTGTTTTTGGGGAAAGCCAAAGGTTGCAACTTCGCAATGCTCAGAATGTCAACCTAAGTCTATATATCAAGCTTGGTCAAAACTGGTTGATAAATATGTGTCCTAGAAACTAGCATCTAGACTTACCCCTGATAGTTCCCCACCCCTATGGTAGATGAGTTCAGAGTTGGACTACTACCTTGCATATGATGATTGTAATCTTCTAAAAAATAAGAAAATGTTGTCAGTTTCTATTGTTCTGCCGTTGGTCTCATGAGCTAATAATTCCAATTTTTCTTCTTTTTAGAGTAGTTGCAATCAGTCCTATATTTCCTACATCATTCAACATAAACTCTTCTCAGGTCAAAATCTGGAAGTTGTCAAAGTAGTTATGGAAATGATTTTACCTAATAATTTGAAGAACCTCCCTTTTGTAGATCAGGCCACTTTGGAATGAGAATCTTCTCTAGAGTTAGAAGGATGTTCTGGTATTTATTTATTTATTTATTTATTTATTTATTTATTTATTTTATTTTAGCAATTCCACTGGGCTATATCTGATAGTTATCAGTGGTATTGATGTCTTAAAAGAGCAAACTCTTGCTCAGATTATTTCAAGATTATTTGTTAGAAGAGAATGAAAGCTAGTGGAAGTAAAGTGAAAATTAAAAGAAACCTGAAATTACTAACATTCTGCTGTTGTACATTGTGCTGCATTATCAGTGACTGTGGGGTGTAGTTTGAGTTTCCCAGTGTGTTAACCCTTTTAAAGGGAAACAAAAATATGCAAGCAAGAAAGTTAAATTTGTTAGAGTTCAGCTTTCATCAGCAGAAACAGCAAAAGTGTGGGTCAGACTATTTATTCTAAATTTACCTTCCTAAAGAATAAAGACTTACTAAAAACAAAAACAAAACCATGCAGTTTGTAGTTTAAAAACAAATAATAATGACTTTAATAAATAAATACATAACAAACTAAATTCTATCCTAACTGGTGATGGTTTGGGTAAAGAGATAAAATCTCACCCTCTTTAATATAGATAGCAGGAAGAAACTGTTAACTTCACTCAGAGGAGACTGTTACTCCAACTTAGACTGAGAAGAGACATGTTAGGCTTGTTAGGCTAACAGTCAGACTCACACACTAAGATTAGCAGTTTAGAAACTTGTGATACAGTTGGTCTTAAAGAGAGAGAGAGACCTAAACAGGAATCCCTATCTATATAATGAGGAGAAAGAAAATGCATACGTTTCTTTCAACAGTCACAAGTTCGTCTGATTTACTAAAGCACATTAAAGCATCTCTCAGCTTTGAACAATGGTCCACTGAAATCACATATTACCAATCTCCGCAAAGTCAGCTGCAAGCACAATTTGCACTTTTTAAAATTCTCTTTGGTAAGATTGCTGTGATTAAAGCTTCCTTGTGCCCAGGAGGGTACTATCTAGTGATCCCCAAATATCTGCTGAAAATTTAAGCTATCTGATCAGATACAGGGGAAAAACGTTCTAAGTCTCCATAAGGAGTATTTTTGATAAGATGAAATTTCTTTTTAGAAGCTGATAGGGGAATGTGAACAACATGAGTGTGCCTTATTTATTTGCACTGTGGGACAAGATATTTACTACAACCAATATTGTCAAGAAGCATACTTGACTAGTAGGTTGAAACACACCATTTTCTGAAAAGATGCTGGCACAGGAATGGTCCACATCTTTCCCTTTTGTCAAGCTCAACAAAGGTTTATATTCTGTGATGAATCTGAGAAAAGAAAGTTCAGGTCTGAAATTCATAAGTGTATAAATGGACCTACTTGGGATTGGAAACAGAGGTTTTGTATTGTTTGCATTCACTTATTGCTGTGTCATTAGTACATATGAGCAGCGGCATCATTAGGTTGGCATTGTTGGGAAACCAAGACCTAATTTTGTGGAACTGATAATTAGCTCAAATGAGAGGGAAGTGCCCAACTTCGCTTCTAAGATCTTATCCAATTGTCTACGGGAGACATAAGAATTCTGGCTAGGAAGACATTGAAACAGACCAAGCTCCAATTAAAGTCTAAAATATTTATTGGACAAA
>CM034710.1:46472259-46485979 GCA_020142125.1 Phrynosoma platyrhinos
CAGCATGGTGTAGTGGTTTGAGTGTTGGACTACCACTCTGGAGAACTTTGGCTGCATCTGCATTACAGAAATTTATTAAAGCAGTTTGACACTGCTTTAACTCTCCTGGCTCAAGGCTATGTAATTCTGGGATTTGCAGTTTTGTGAGATATTTAGCCATTTCTGTCAGAGAGCTCTGGTACCACAAAGCACACTACAGATCCTAGGAGTCCATAGGATGGAGCCACGCCAGTTAAAGTGGTGTCAAACTGCATTATTTCTGCAGTGCAGATTCAGGCTGCATCCATACTGTAGAACTGGCTTCCTTCTCCCTCTCCCCTTGTTCTCATCCTCCTCCTCCTCTCTCCTGGCTTCCTTCTCTTTCTCCCCTTGCCCTCATCATCCTCTTCCTCTCTCCTGGCTCCCTTCTCTTTCTCCCTTCATTCTCATCGTCCTCCTCCTCTCCTGGCTCCCTTCTCTTTCTCACTTCATTCTCATCGTCCTCCTCCTCTCTCATGGCTCCCTTCTCTTTCTTCCTTCGTTCTCATCGTCCTTCTCTCTCCTGGCTTCATTCTCTTTCTCCGCTCGTCCTCACTGTCTTCCTTCTCTCTCCTGGCTCCCTTCTCCCTTCATCCTCCTCCTCCTCCTCTTCTACTCGGCGTATAAGATGACCCCCAACTTTTGAGACCCCTTTCCAGGGTTAAAAAGTCATCTTATATGCTGGAAAATAGACCTGTTGAGCCTTGTGAGTCTCTTGTTTTGGACACAGTTGTTTTTTGAGAAGCAGTTT
The DNA here is from genome assembly GCA_020142125.1 of Phrynosoma platyrhinos. Classification (NCBI taxonomy): domain Eukaryota; kingdom Metazoa; phylum Chordata; class Lepidosauria; order Squamata; family Phrynosomatidae; genus Phrynosoma; species Phrynosoma platyrhinos. The sequence goes on from CM034710.1 coordinate 46,473,029, forward strand.
GTGTTTGATTTTTTCTTTCTTGAGAATTAAACCTTTGGCTGTCAATATAATGGTTCAGCCTTATTTTATGATCAAGTTGAATTTATTTTACTTTAAATATACGCACATCCCATAGTGCAATAGTTATCAGTGCTGTATGTCTTCTATTAGCCTTTTTTCCTTGGAGTTTTGGGCATATCATGCAAACATTTCTAACTGATTTTAATACCAACTTGTGACACCCATAATAACCAGATTCTTCTTGTGTTCTGCATCTCTTCCTTGAAATGGATGAATACTTAAAGTTGTGTTTTAAAATTTGTGATATATCTGTCATGTTATCATTTACAGCAGGGGTAGGCAACCTTTCCCCTTTTAGGGCCGAGGGACTTCAGCTCCCAGAAGCCTCAGCCATGTTGGCCAATAGCTCCTGGGATTCTGGGAGCTGAAGTCCTTCGGCCCTTAAAGGGGAAAGGTTGCCTACCCCTGATTTACAGAGTACTATTTCAGATGTAATGAAAACTTAAATGAATCTGTCTGGAACATTTTTGTGTAAATTGATTTGCTGATTGCAGATATAGTAACCTCAATGTTCTGGTGCAGGCTTGCTTCTCTCTTCCCTCCTTCAGTATTTTAAATTAGAAAATATGAATAAGGCAGGGCCTCGTTTTGTCAGAAGAACCATATTGTGCATTTTGAAATTAGTTCAGAAACCTACAAGAAATGAATAATTCTTTGTATGGATTGTGCCTTAATTTGTTAATATGATACCAGATCACATCTGTGAAACTAAGTAGGCTGAGTACTGGAAGTTAGTGCTAAGTGTCAAAGAGTAGTCTGTAGAAGGTAGAAATAGCTACATAAAAGGCTGTGATACCCAGGATAATGAATTCAGCAATGTGCCATTGTGTAATGAGTTTGGTTTCAGTCAAAGTATTGATATGCATGAAAGACATGGGGAACCAGCGGTCTTTAGGATCATGGTGGGGATGAGAATTGCATTAAACTTCTTTTCAGGGTCCCAGCCTTAGTGATCATTTTGTGTGTCTCCCGCTCTTTGCCTGCCCATGTGAGCTCACTCCCTTACTGGTGTCTTTCACTAAGTAGTGGCATTTGGGAAGCTTGCATGAGGGTGGGGCACAGGGCATCGCTTCTGTGGCTCAGAGTGGCACATTATTGGGACAGACTGGATCAAAGAGAGCACGTGGTGGCAGGGGAGAACTGGTGGCAAAAATGAGCTTTCAAATTTGGGACCCTGCTTAAGCTTTGTGAGCTTTGCTGGGACTTGGCTAGCAGGTTGGAGTTGCACTGCTGCTCCTGCTTTCTTTCATCAGACAGACTGAGAGAAGAGGTATCAGAAAAAACATTTTTTTGTGGGAGTGTAGACACTTGAAGCTGTGTGGGGAGGACATGTCTTTGGGGAAGGAGTATCTGTGCCTGATTCTTGGAACCTTGATTCTGGCCCACACAAGTCTCCAGTCCAGAGCATATGGCCTCTGTAAATCCCCTACCCACACACTGGCTGTACCTTTCTCTGCCCCAATGAAGGACGGAGAGGCCCTCCTCTCTAGGGAGAAGCTTTTCCCTTACACATTGTCACCCTGGGAGCAGCTGCCTGAGCAGCAGCCAAGAGGCCTCTTATCCACACTGGCCTTTGCTGCAAGGCTGTGATGGATGAAAGGCTTCTCGATCGCTGTTCAGCCTGCTGCCCAGTTGCTGATCCCAGGATGACAGGGTGCAAAGGGAGCAGTGACTGAGCAGCCAGTCAAAACAGCAGCAAAGAAGCCTCTCGCCTGCGCTGGCCTTAGCTGCAAGGCTGGCACAAGCAAGAAGCTTCTTGGTCACTCCTCAGCAAGCTGCTTACTTGCTGCTCCCAAGGTGACTGAGTTGTTTTGTAGGAAAGGGGGTAGTAGCCCAAAAAGGTTTGGGGACCACTGAGTTAAATAAATGTTTCTCAGGCTATCTGATATGGTGGACCAGGAAACTGCTTTTCCCCTGTGTGCCATATTATGTGCCCATTGCAACAATGGATTCTTTTCTGGAAACTCCATGGACCAGTAGCCAATAACTCGCAGGTCAGCACTGGTCCTTAGACCATTAGTTTGACTAGAACTGAGCTAAATAACCTGTTGTGCATTAATGGTAATCTTTGTACCATCAATTCTGCAAGCACCAACCCTACACAGTTTCCCAAGTATACAATTACCTAGTTAGCTATACACAGTGTCTTTGCCAAGTTTTCTTGTATTATTTTTTGGTCTTTGTGCATATGTAATATCATGTGAAATAAGACATCAGGCCTTTTGTTCCTCTTCCCTTGATAACTGTGGCTAAATTCAGCTGGTTAAAAACAAAATAGCAAGGAAAGGAAGAAGTTCAGATGCTAGAAGAACATTCAAGAATCAGGGAATAGATGGATTCTTGTGTGAAAACATGTGGTCTGGCTGATTAATTAGTAATTAGAGACATATGGGAATTCCATTGACAGCTGAATTTTTTTAACAGAAGCTTTTATACATATTTAGTTTTTTTTAAAAAAAATACATCATGACAAGCAATTTAATCTAATGGAGAGTTGCCATGTAAGTTATATTTGCAACAGAAGATTATTAATGGTTGTCAGAAATGCCAGGTAAAGCACAATTCTGAGATTATATAATTTTCAAAATGCAAATTTTCATGGTTCTCCCCCCCACCTACCCCGTTTATTGGTATGTTTCTGCTAGCCATGCATAGACTTGAGTGCTGAAAGTTAGTGTTAAGTGTTAAAGAATAACTTGTAGGAGATAATATCAACTACATGAATGGTTGAGAGAGCCAAGATAATGAGTTAAGCAGTTCCGCATTGGTATTATAGATGTGCTATGAGTGTTCAGTAGGAAAGCATCACGAAGAACGATTAAATGAGTGGTAAGAGTTGAAAGGTAATTTAGTCCAACTGCTTTGGTCAATGCAAAATCTCTAGCAGAGTGCCTGATGCAGTCCACCTTCTGCTTAATAACTGCAAAAAGAGAGAGAAGCCACCACCTCTCAATGCAGTTTTGTTCTGCTGTCAGATAGTTGAAGGAATTCTTACTATATTTGCCTCTCCATTTTTGTGGGGGATCCGTTCCAGACCCCTCCCCAGCGACAACAGAAAATTGCAAATTTTCAAGCCCCATAGGCTGCTAGTACTGCTTTCTGGAACAACGAACAATACATCTATTCCATCTTCTACATGACAGTCCTCCAGATATTTCAGATACAACTGTCTTGTCTGTATCATCTCTTCATATATCCATCTTTCAGCTATTTCTCATAGGACCTATTTTTTAGGGGAGAAACACCTGTCACCTTCCTCTAGACATTTTTTATTTTTTTTCTATATCCTAGCCTCACCAAAAGAGAATAGAATAAAATTTGAACTATATGCTTCTGCTAATGTAGATTTAGACTTAAGATTTCATTAGCTTATTAAAGCAGCTGCACACCCTCTTGACTTGACTTTTCACATATACTGCTGCCAGACAAGATTTCTCACTTATACTTTTGTCTTTTACTTTTTTACTTCAAATACATCTCTGAATTTTATAACCTTGGCTTAAGATTGTTGTTCAGACCTGTCAAATTCTCTTTTAATATTTTACTAATGGTGTTACTCATCCCCTCTCCATCTTATATGCTTCTCCTCTATATTATTATCTGAGTAATTCATAAAAATCTTGAACAATTGAGGACAAAGACATAATCCTGCGGCTCTTAATCTGAGATTGGGAAAATGATAATGACCACACACTGGATATATTCAACTAGTTATTGAGGCACTTTGTGGTAGTCTAGTGCAGTGCTACTCAGAGTAGTAGTCCATGGACTAGTGCTGGCCCAAGACCTACCAACTTGGAGTGTTTTCCAGGAAAGAAAGAAAAACTATTGTAGCCAAGGATATAAAAATGGTAGCAGTCCTTGGAATAGTGAGTGGAAAAATTACCTGCTACCACATCTGTTAGCTTAAAGAAGCACTGATCTAACCCACATTTTATTATCCTTTCAGCAAAGATATCATAGGACACTATGTCATATTCTTTCCTGATATCAAGGTATATTATATTTTTAATCTACCAGACTGGTAACTCTTTCAAAAACGGAGGTACTGTTGCGCTGGCAAAACTTTCCTTGTTAAACCTATGTTGGCCTTTTGTGTTTTATGAGTTATTTTTTAGATACTGAGAGGATAACTATTTGAATGGTCCAAGAACTTTACCTAGTGTCAGCATCAAGGTGACTAGTTTGTTATTTCTTGCATCCATCTTTTGGTGATAAAGAGAAAATTTGCTTAATTTTGCTCTTCTGACTAATGTATCATGTGCAAACTGATTCAGTACCCTGGCATGTAATACATTCAGACCTGGAGACATACATTTCTAGATGAGAGTGTTAAAATGGATTCTAGAAGTTTCAAACTTCTAAAAGTTGTGCCTGGGCAGAAGGGATGCTCTGAGCAAAAATGTCTTGTGATTCATGTTCATTTGCATGATGTTTGCCAGCACTACTTGTAGAGACTGAGGTATGCCTTTCAGTTCAATGAATAAAAGTTTTTAATTTTGATTTATTGGAATTACAACCATGCAGTTACAGTCTCCCCTCCATATCCACAGATTCAATCATCCACAGCTTGAAAATATTCCCCAGTAATATAAAGTCCAAAAAGCAAACCTTGATTTTGCCATTTTATGTAATGGACACCATCTTACTATGCCGTTGTATGTAATGGACTTCAGCAACCACAGATTTTAGTATTCACAGGGGATTGTGGAACCGAAGCCCAGTGGATACCAAGGGCACACTGTATATCCACTTTTGGGAGTATGGCCTACAGTGTGTCACAATATGAAAGAAAGAGATTGAGTTGTAGCAAAATATTGAGAATGTTATGCTCATTGTAGCTGAGAGTAATATGTGGGCCTACCACTAGTCCTAACTAGAGTGGACCCATTGCATCTGTGGAACCTACATGACCTAACAAGTTCTTATTGATTTAATTAGAATAGCCAGTCTTTCCAGCTGTGGGACCATTGCATCCTTGGATGATATGAATAGAGATAACATGCCCATAAAATGTTCTACATTTTCCAATAAACAGGCTGACTTTTCACTGTCTAAAGCAGGGGTAGGCAACCTTTCCCCTTTAAGGGCCAAGGGACTTCAGCTCCCAGAAGCCTCAGCCATGTTGGCCAATAGTCTCATGTTGGCCAATAGCTCTTGGGATTCTGGGAGCTGAAGTCCCTCGGCACTTAAAGGGGAAAGGTTGCCTACCCCTGGTGTAAAGCAACACTCAAAAAGATGTATCTTTAAGAGAATGGATGCCATATTTTGCACATGGCTCAATATTAAACATCATGCGTTAAAATCCTATATTTCTATCCCTATACTTTTCCATTGTTTGAAAACTTGATTAGCTATTAACAGTACACGCTGTTCTTTTGAGTAATAAATAATTCCAGTTATATTCCTCCCAGTTTGAATTTATAAAAATGTATTTATTTTGGTGCTGCTGTGTATAACTTTTTTAAAAAAAATCACTGACACCATTGGCGTTGTTATGTCCCAGAATGTGCAATTTGCAGTGCATGTGTTTAGTTTCATGGTTCATGAGAAGGTAGTGCTTCAGAAGATAGTGGCCGCTTTTGCAAATTATTTTCACAGATGAAAACTAGCTAAGATATCAACCCAGTATCACTTTACCTCCCAATGTAAATCCTGTTTCTGTACAATTCAAATGGAAATTGTTGGCTGTATGACCTTTCTTATGGAAAGTTGGGTTCCTACCAAGACCTATGGAAGTTCATTACAAAGAAGGACAATATTCTGAAGCAACTGTCTCATGAACTGTGGAACTAAACACATACACATTCCATGGTATTGAGAATTCTAGTTTCCTTGCTACTTAATAAGTATATCTTGATAGCATTTGGTGCAAGTAATATGTAGCTAGGGGTTTAAGAAAATTAAACATCATCATGATTTGTGAATGTTATTTCCTGTAGGAAAATAGGTTTCTTTAACTTATTAGTAATTCATATATGAGAATGGAGTTAGTGAGAAATGATATAGTGTCAATATTACAAGAGCAGATCCAGTGAAAGACTGAAAGGGAATTAGCATTTTCTTTCTGTGTTGGCATGGGAAAATAGGTCTGAAAGGTGCTGGCAGTAGGGGAACAAACCAAAGTAGTTCTAAATGAAATGATTGTAATTAAATGGCTACTCAGGACTCTAGAGTAGTATGACTTAGTGGTGGCCCACAAACTGGCACCAAGCTACAGAGTTATTGTTATTGTGTTATTATTGTGTGCCTTCTAGTCTTTTCCACTTACGCAAGATTTGTTCAGAGGAGGTTTGCCATTGTCTTCCCCTGAGGCTGAGAGCATGTGACTTGCCCAAGGTCACCCAGTGGGTTTCATGGCCAAGCAGGGAATTGAACCCTGGTCTTCAGTCCGCCATTCATGCCGTCACAGGGTTCTGAATGTTATTTATGTCCATTGGCTACAACAATTTCTTTGTTTGTTGGACAGTCTGCAGGGATTTTCCAGAAAAGAAAGAAACAGTTGTACCCAAGGGTCACAAATAAGGTTTGGAACCCTGTTAGAGTAGCAAAGAAAATGCTGGTCTCCTGCTTTAGACAGCATGAAAAGCATTTTTTTTTCATGCTTTGAAGGGCTGGTTTTGTTTTATTACCTTGTAAATCGCAAGAGTTGACACAGTAAGTAAAAGATTCCAGTTGTCTAAAGCTTGGAAGTTGTAACTTGTTTGTGTTATTCAAATGTGTAAATCTACAATAATTTGCACATCTGATACTAAGAGGGACAACTCCAGAGCCTTTGACAGTCACTGTGCAAAATTTGTTTCTCTCTTATGATAAATTATATGTTGTTTTTTTCACAAGTCAAGGTTTTTTTGCGCTTGACTTAGTACTTGGGTAATTCATGTAGGGAACGAAACACTTTACTGAAAAAGCCTATCCTAATCTTGGATACGGCACATTGTCGAGACACAATACTATGAGGGCTCTGGGTTTTCTAAATCCATTTCAGTCCCGCTTTCAAACCTTTGGGACTAAAATACCTTTGTCAGCCTTGTTGGATGATCAGATTAAGACCTTGACAGGGAGAGTGCTTCTGTGTTGGTTCTGCTAGACCTATGGGCAGTTTTTTCCCCCGTGCCATTGATCATAATATTTCCTCCAGAGATCTACTGTTTATTTAATTGAAAGTACACCCTATTCATTCATCTGCCAGCGCCCTGACTTTCCTCCTCCTGTCAGCAAGAGTTAGAGCTACCTCCTTCTTTACCTCCCTCATATCTTTTTTTCCTCTTCCATCTGTTGCATGACAGAATGAGTGAGCAAGTGTGCATTCATTTTTACCCCATCGCTCCCGCTCCTGCCTCCAAAGTCAAAGAACCCCCATTGTGACTGGCTGCTGGCTCTCCCCTATAGACCTAGAACCTTCCTGGATGGGTCTTCAGGGCAGGCTGTGAGCGTAGGGAAAGAAAGTGATTTTCCCATTACCCTCTTCTTCTTCTGAACAACCTAGAGCTGAAGACCTAAAGAGACAGGTATTCAGGAAGAAGCTGGTAGCCTTGTTTCTTCTTTTGTCTTCTGAGGCAGTGCTGGAAGCAGGGAGGGAGTGATCAGTCTTTTGCTCTGTCACATCATTGCTGCAGTGGGTTGCCACTTGCCTGCTCTTCATGGTCACTACTGCTTCTTTGCAATCCCATTCTTGTCTCTGAACTTCCTGAGCTTCATTTTCTTGCCTTCCTGGGTAACAAGCACTTTCCCCACTCCTTTTTTGCATCTAAGACTACTGGACCAAATTGAGACGTTCCTGGAGAAGGAATGTAACCATAGTCACGCATGCCTTCATTACATCAAAGTTAAATTATTATAGTTTATTCTGTGTGAAGTGGCCTGTTTGCAGATAGGTTTCACCATTTTGATTGCTCTTATAAAGCCCAGACAAAAGCTGAGTGGATTTTCTGTCCTACTGACATGGAAGCTACTAACTAGTGGTGGTCAGATAGTTGAATAGAAATGGCCCAATGTCTTCTACTGAGTTTTTTCAAGAACAATTACAAGACAAGGTCCCTAATTCCTAAACAGATTCCCAAGAAGGTGATTATCATTGGTAATTTTGAAGACTGCTGAGATGTCTAGCAGAACCAACTTCAAGAGTATATATTAGTGGGCAAATACCCCCTCCCCCATCCAGTTCTTTGTGCAGATAAGCCAATGAAACAATTTCAGTTCCAAAATCAGAACTCAATAAAAAAAAATTGCACCAATGGATCATCCAAGAAAGTGTGAATTTCCTCATTTCCTCCAAACAAGGTTGGATAATTTCTTTTAATGTAAAGTCTAATTTAACTATTAAGAGAAGCTTGGTGGGAGAGGGCAGGGTCCAGTGGTGCCCAAGACCAAAGTGAAAGGGTTGGACTAAAAATGTTTACCTTAAAGCTAAAAGCCATACATAGTATATATCACATGTATAAAACATTTCACCCCAGATAATATTTTTCCACTGTGTATCCACTTTTTTCTTTTGTGGATTACTTTATATTACTTATGCATACCACTTTGGGTGTTTTATGAAAATATGAGGTACAAATATCTTCAGAAAATAAACCAAATTCTACTTGAAAACAATACTTTTTTTAAGCATTCCACTTAAGTGGAGCATAGAGTCTGTGTGATTGGACTATAACTATGGAAACCAGAGTTTGATCTCGCCCTCAGTCATGGAAACCCACTGGGTGGCACCGGGCAGTCACACTCTCACTGCCTTAGAGGAAGGAAACAGCAAACCCTCCCTGAACAAATTTTAGCAAGAAACTCTCATGATATGTTTACCTTTGGATCTCCATGAGTTGGAAATGACTTGAAGTCCCACAGCAACAAACAACATGAAAAGCCTGCCATGTGTAACCTGCAAATCATGAGAAAATGCCTACCTAGTTTGTTTCTGACTCCTAATAGTTGGGGAAAATGTTTTTAGAAGTATGTGTGAATATGCAGTTGGCCCTTCACATTTACGGCTTTGACTTTTATGGATTTGATTATTTGCAAGTTTGGTTAATATGTACTTTCTAGGTTCAGAATGTCTAAGGCCCAAAACACACTGCAGAAATAATCCAGTTTGAGACTGCTTTAGCTGCCTTGGCTCAATGCTAGGGTATTCTGGGAACTGTAGTTTTGTGAGACATTTAGCCTTCTCTGTCAGAGAGCTCTGGTGCCATAATAAGCTACAATTCCCAGGATTCCCTAGCCCTGAGCCAGGGCAGTTAAAATGGTCTCAAGCTGGATTATTTCTGTAGTGTGCTTTGGACCTAAGTCCTCCAGTGTGACTCTGCAAGAAGTTGACCATAGAGTCATTCAGGAGGACCCAGAGATTCATAGAGAAAACACTTCTCTATGCATTTGTAGGTTCTCTAGCTTGATTCTGTGGTCAACTTCTGCCAGATGCTGACCATAGAGTTGAACTAGGAGGACCTAGAGATACCTAGAGAAATATTTTGTAAGGTTAAAAAAATGATTTTTCTTTATTCATTTGTATTTTTCCCACTTTGATGGGGGTCCTGTGCCCATAATCCCAGAAATGTGAAGGGCCCAGTGTAAATACAACCAGTGGGTATGTAAATGTGAGATTATATGTGGGATAGGAGATGTTTATATAGTGTAATAGATATGGTTAGCCTATCAAAATTGCATCCATATGGTGCAGTTTGTGTTTAAATCTTTGCATAGATGTAAACCTATTGATTGTTCCTTGCAAGGGTTACTGTTTTATAATGGAATATAATTTCAATTAAATACAGAGAGGATGCTAATTGCTTTGCACTATTGTAACACTTACTCCATCTTTTTTTTTCTTTTTCTTTTTTTTTTTTTAGCAAAACCAAACAGGAAACTGACATTTTTGTACCTGGCCAATGATGTTATTCAGAACAGCAAAAGGAAAGGGCCAGAATTCACAAAAGACTTTGCACCTGTCATAGTGGAGGCTTTTAAGCATGTTTCAAGGTACAACATAATTTTTCTGAGAGTATTAAGCAATATAGCAGCCATTAAAACCTCTTTCCTACAAAATATTGAATGGGGAAAGATTCCATTGCCATATATCATTGGTCATCTGACTTTGCTCGTTTGTTTGACTTCCATTAAGCAAACAAACATTTTAAAAATCTAATTTTAATTCTTTTTAATTTTTACCTGCTTTGTAAGAGTATCTGAAATATTTCCCATTTTCCAAAAGTAGTTAAACTGAAATAGATGTCAGAAATAAGAAAATTCAATGGCTTACTTGGGTGTGAGTGTTGTATGCAAAAAAGGGGGAAGCTGCCCATGGAAATAACATTTAATTGGGATACATGTAAATATTTTAGGATTTGACATGAAGGTCCTGAGAACTTTGGTCTGAAGCAGACAGACTAAAAGGAGTGGCTTCTGGGCATTTTGAGGGCATGGCATGCAGATGACGCATACAGCAGGAAGCTGGTCTGAGGCTGCCTAAGATGGCTGAAGCTGCCAGGAAAAGGAGCAGTAAAAAAACTGCTCCTGCTGGTGACTTATTTGGGACCATGGCAGCAGACGGCTTTGGAAGTGGGCCATCTTGTCGCTACGGTCCTGGGCCATTTGGGACCTGATTGCTGAGGTGGCCACAGGCTCCTCTTAGCTGTCCATCTGTTTCACCCTTTCGTTACTTAGTAGAGTGATCCCTAAACCTTTGCAGGTTTTTCTTTCTCATATTTTATTATTTTCAAGTTTCTAGCTGCCTCTGCCACTGGTCTACAAGCTTTCCCGCCTCTTCCTCCTAGTATAACAATGCTGTTGCACAAGTCTCCTGCAATTATTACCTTCTTTCTCTTTGCTCCTCTCTGCCTCCTTTACTGGCCCATACTTCAGCCCTTATCCCCCCTCTCCGAGCCTTGGAAAGCCCCCCATTTCATATCATGTAATTGTGCTCTCAGTTTCTTAAACAGAATATTGCAGAAGAACATTTATATTAAGGTGTGTCGCTCACCAATAAGACCCTGTTAATGTGCACTATCGCCTTACAGCAGGCAACCATAAGGGTCCAGGGGCTACAGCTGCACCATTTTCAGCCACTCACAAACCCCTACTGGAAGTAATCTGAAGATCATCTCCAGTGTTCAGGGCTTCAGGAAGTATGAATGGGTTTGAAATAGTATTTAAATAAAGAATCTTGTCCCTTGGAAGTTTCTGGGGGCATGAATCTTCTTTTTTGGTCCCCCTCTAAATTGTTAGGATCTGAGGAGGTTGGGAAGGGTCCAGGAGCTACAGAGAAGTCATTTGCAGTCTGTGTTGCCTCTCTCGCCTTACAGGGATGGGAAACTTTTGTAGGGAATAATAGATTTAGTGAAGGAGGCTTGATCTAGCAATGTATGTTCAAGCATGCAAAAAAGAGTTGGTCTTTCATGCTTTACAGATGTTAATAAACAAAAAAATTATAGTTGGTACAGGGCTGTTGATTCTGAGTAGATAGGAAGAGGTCTATTTCTTCCCTTGTTAAAAAATCAGGTAATAAGTTATAGCATGAGAAGGAATTTGATACAGGGTTCTGAGTTACAACTTCTGTTAATCCTTATTTCTCTCCATTTGCCATAGTTGTGATTTTGCATTTTCTCCTCTCTGCAGTGAAACTGATGAAAGTTGCAAGAAGCACCTTGGCCGAGTGCTCTCTATTTGGGAAGAAAGGTCTGTTTATGAAAATGATGTGTTGGAACAGCTTAGGCAGGCTTTATGTAAGTAAATTTTAGTCCATTCAACTTTGCCTCTTGTGGTTCATATATCATCCAACTGTGTTTTAACTGTTTAATTGTCTCTCTTGTTTCTAGATGGTGAGAAAAACCCAAGAAAACGCACATATGACCAAATAAAAATTGAAGATAACTGTTCAACACAAAGTTCTCCGGGTGATCCTCCACAGGTACAGATAGTCTGTAAAAGTAAAAACTGAGCTGGCATCTTGCTTCCAGTCTTTAATGTACTTTTTTTTTTTTTTTTTTTTTTTGCATTTTGAGTTTTTTTTCTGAATGAAATATGCATATGCATATGCGTAGTATTTAGTTATTGTGAGAATCTGAATGGAAGAGACCAGTAGTAATCTCCCTGATCCTTTGATATACAGCAGAGGATGCCAACTAAGGCTTTTCAGATGCTGTTGGATTACAGTTTCCAGAAATCTTAACTATGATTGTCAGTCATAGGGGATATGGGATTTTAAGTTTAAAAACATCTGGATAATCACATAATACAGAACAGGGGTCGGCAACCTACGGCCTGCGGCGCGGCCACCATTTTGCGCCCCCCCCCCCCAATCAGCCCACGGAAGACCAGGGGATCCCCGGACCAGCCCCAGGTAAGGGGAACTTGCCAACCCCTGATATAGAAGATTTCTCCAGTATCCTAGTTATGATGATTGGTAATGAATAGTTGTTTTGTAGTTCAGTGTGCTGGATAGATACCAGTTGAAGTAGTAATAGTACTGCCCATCTGGTTAATGTGTCCTTTTTACATTATCATGTATCCCTTCTGATTATGCTGGAGTATAATTCCTAGCATTCATCACTGGGAGTGCTTGTTAGGATGGTGGGACTTGTAGTCCAACAACATCTGGGAGGGCATCTCCTGATTACACACACCCCACCACCCATATTACATAAATGAGTCCAAGCCATTGGTTCAGATAGAACACAGGACCATGCTAGTTTAATCTATACAGTTCTCCCTCCACATTCATGGCCTTGAGATTTGCGGTTTTGATTATTCGCGAGGTCAAGGCCTCCACCTCCCCCACACCCCTTCACTCCCTGGGCTGCCCTTTTCCCTGACCCCTCCCTCTCCTGAAAAGCTTCAGAGAAGCCTCTCTGAAGCCTCTCAGGGATGGGCAGGGCCAGAGCAAGGGAGCACTCCTTTTCC
>CM034710.1:46486079-46497421 GCA_020142125.1 Phrynosoma platyrhinos
GTGGCATGGATGGCTGTGCTGAAAGATTAGCTTGCAGCAGCCCTGTAGTGCAACCCATTGTAATACTGCTGATCTCAGGATGAACAAAGATCAGTCTACTTAAATAGCCTCCTTTGGGCTGCTCCCAGTCCCAGTCATATGCTTAGTTAGGTTCAGTATCAACATCTGTTGCATTTTAAATATTCAAAAATTGTGAAGAAAAAATGCACATGAACATGCCCATGTTAGAGAAGGGACCAGTGGTTTTTTATTTCAACTTTCTGGCCTCTCAGCTACTGACTCAGATAATGCCAGGGATGCTCTGCCATAGCATACTGCAGGCTCCTGGTTGTATATTTTAATATGGTCTCAGTTCTCTGGGTGTCATTGTTTATATAGCTAACACAGCACCATCCGCATACAAGAAGCAGTGTTAGCAGACTGAGCAGTGGTCCCTGAGCTTTGTGTAGGTACAAAATCATTGAGTCAATTTTTTAAAAAAAGCACCTAGCAGTCAGTTTCCTCTCAGCCCACTGTGCTCATTGTAATAGAATGCTGATGGATGGAGCTGGGAGGTGGAAAACGCAACAGGGATGGATGATCAAGATTGAAGGAAGTATCTGCAACCCTGGGCCTGAATTCCTACTCTAGGAGATGTTTACTTACTCAGTTCCCACTGATAGGGTGAGGCTATTCTAGTTGAAACAAACAGTTGGATTTGTCCCCTGAATAACAGACCGCTGGATGGTTAGATTTTGTGCCAGGTTGAGTTTTCTAATGTTTATTCATTATATATTATATCCTGCCTTTTTCCCAAGGCATTCAATATGGTACATGTTCTCCTCAACATTCCTGTGAAGTAGGTCAGTTGGAAAGAGATTACTTAACCAGTGATTCCCGCACTCAGGTCCTCCAAGTGTTTTGGACTTCAGCACTCAGAAGCGTCAGTCGTCTTGCCCAGTGGTCTGGAATTCTGGGAGCTGAAGTCCAAAACTCTGGGAGGGCCAGAGTTAGGGAACCACTGTATTAGACAAGGTCATCTATTGAGCTTTATTTATGGTCAAGTGAAGAAGATTTGACCCACTATCTCCCTAGTCATGTTTCAGTGATCTAATTACTACAACACCATAGTGGTTCTGGTGCCATCATTGTATTAATATGTTATTCTTTTCTAAAGTAATTTAACCTTTTTAGACTGCAGATCTCATAAGAGCATTACAAGAATTAGAAAATGCAGCCTCTGGAGATGCAGCAGTTCATCAAAGGATAGCCTCATTACCCATAGAAGTCCAAGATGTATCCTTACTTAACAGAATAACAGGTATGGGAAGTTATGCAGTAACTCAACTGGTAGGTCTTGACAAATTATTTTTTGATTTGTTGCATTATAAATATATATATATGTTTTTACTTTCCAGATAAAGATTCTGGGGAACAACTTTCCAAGATGGTAGATGATGCATGTATGTTGTTGGCGGATTACAATGGCAGGTTGGCAGCTGAAATAGATGATAGAAAACAGCTAACACGAATGTTGTCAGACTTTCTGCGATGTCAAAAAGAAGTCCTCACAGAGAAAGAGCAAACATTGGAAGTGCGTGACTTTGTTGTGGTAGTTCTATCTCTAGTTTTTCTTTCTTAATTAATATACTTTTGTCTATTTAAACTTTTCTCCTATTGGGGATTCTCCTGCTTCTGTTATTGTCAGCTAAGACACAGAGTGGTTTTTACCAGCTTTAGCAATGGGATTAGCTATATTTCTGTTTGGACAGTGATAATCTTGTTTTGGGTGGTAACCGCCAAGCTAGAATACTTTAATGTAATGTAGATGGGGCTGCCTTTGAAGATGATTTGGAAAATGCAGCTAATGAAAAATGTAGTTGTCAGGTTGATCACTGGACCCAGAAAGTCTGGTCATATACCACCTATTTGGCCAAGCTTCACTATCTGCAGTTAAATTTGGGGGTTCAATTCAGATTGTTGTTTTTAGGCTAGTAAAGGCTTACACTACTTTAGGATCCTGATATTTGATGAAATGCATCATCCCTCATCAACCTGCCCATAACCTGAAACTAACATTTAGAGACTTGTTCTGAGTACCTCCTCCAGCAGAGTTTTGTAGACAAGGAGGACAACCTTTTTAAATTTTGCTCCCGCCTCAAGAATCTTCTCTCTTCTTAGTCACAACATATTATCTTTTCAGGACCAGGTAAAGATATTTCTTTGTGTCCAGGATATAATTGGCTGTTTTTTAATATCATCCTTAGGCCAGTTGATTATCTTTATAATTTAGTTTGTATTTTGTTTTTGGCTCATATATTTAATCTATAAGATTATTAGAGTCTTAGGGAAAGGCATGCAAGACATGGGGGTAATAATAATGCATGTTAGAGCTTCTTCCTCCATCTTTTTCCTCTCAAACAGGTGAATAGGATAGCCTCCCTGAATTATTCACATGAGACATTTCTAGGTAATACAAAGAGCCTTGTAGAAATATTTGCCCCTTGTACTATTTCACATTTTGTTATGTTGCAACTGGAACTGAAATGGATTTAACTGCCATTGTTACCACTTGGCATGTACAAGATTCCAAATTCTATGATGGTACAAAATATTTTTATTATGACACAAAAGCTAAGTGAATAAATTCAACCCAGCACTTGTTGTTTACATAAGACTGTTGCCCCCAATTCAGTACTTGTAGAAGCATCTTTGGCAGTAGAAGCATCTTCGTTGACTCATTTTTTGATGTTCTACTCTCTTGATACTTGCAGATTACAGGCAAGTTCCATTAATTTGACAAGGGGGTTGTTCTTTCATCAAATCTGCTTGCATAAAGACTTGATTGGGACCTTTTGCACAAATATGCAGTCCCATGTCTTGTCTACAGAGAGAGTTGATCCCTTATTGACTTAATGGAACTTGTCTGTAATTTGCAAGTATAGAAATAGCAAGGTTTTGTCAGTTAATTGCCTATGGAGGCTTGTTTGGATAACTCGTGCATATACTACTTGCAAAGCGAGCTGAGGGGGGGGCACCAAACTATGAAGCCTCGCTTGGGACCAAATGAGTGCTGTTTGGAGCCCTTTTTCCCTTCTCTCAGTGACAGTACCATCTTAGTTCAGTCTGCATTCGATCTTTGACTGCCCCCTCCCCTGTTATGTAGGCACAAGAAGCTCCTTGTGGGAAGTAACGGGTGATAGCAGTGGCAGAGTAGTCCGTGGCTTCAGCTGCTGTGGGAGTGGCTCCTTGCAAAGCCGCCCAGGCTGAACCAGTGTCTGGCTGCCTTCCTGCCTCTTCCAAATAGCAGCAGCTGTAACTCTTCATGCCAGCCATACTTCTGCTGCAGCTCAGCCACCAATCCTCCTTGCCTGCTGCCACTCAGTGGCTGACCAGGGGGAGAGCATGCCCCAGATTTGCCCTATATTTTACTCTCTCAGTCTTTCTCTCAAATGTCATTAGTTTTCCAATTTATGCCAAGGAGAAGCATGATACTGCCACCACCTTGTTTTCATGGTGTTCTCAGGGCAGTGAACACTTGATGACTTTGTTAACACATAGCATACTGTGACAAGACCAAAATGTTCAGTTTAGGTCTCTTCACAGCAGAGAACCTTTTCCCATGTATTTACTGTGTCTGATACATTATTTTTTACACACATTCAATGGGCTTTGGTGTGCATTTGTTTCAATGCTGGCTTTTTTCTCACCACTTTTCTATAAAGCCCAACTTTATGGATTTTCTGGAAGATAGTTGTCCCATAGATTGTTTCTTTCATCTTGGTTGTGCAAGTCTCCTACTCATTCAGAGTTACCAATGACCTCTGGGTTGCTTCTCTGACTAATGCCCTCGCACAGCCACTGAGTTTCAGAGAATGGTCTGACCATATTCATTCCATTTTGTAATAATGGGTTAAATGGGGATTTGCATAGTTGGATTTTTTTTTAAATAACCCAACTCTGATTGCTGTTTCTGCATAACTTTATTTTGGATTTGTTTTGCTAGCTCCTTGGTTTTCATGATGCTGTCTGTTATGTTCCTTCTAAGGTCTTCCGGAAACAGATGTGTTTAACCTAAGATCATGTGATACTGGAATTGCATAGCAATAACAATAGCAAGTACATTTCTATACCTCTTATCAGTGCACTTAAGCACTCCTTAAGTGGTTTACAATGTGTAAGCTAATTTTCTCCAACAAGCTGGGTACTCATTTTAGCAACCTTGGAAGGATGCCAGACTGAGTCAACCATGAGCCTCTGGCTAGTATTGAACTCACAAGATTGTGGCTTGTGGGTGAGTGGCTGCAGTACACCAGGGCTCTTACAGGTGCATACAAGTGGACTCCAACTAATTAAGGGGCTGTACAGACTGGAAGGTTAGGCCGGCCTGGGGGCAGAGTGGAGGTGTGGTGACTGGACACCTCAACTCTGCCCCGATACTGCCATCACACCACCCACCTGACCAGGCAGTGGGCAGCAAAAGGGTGTGTCTTTGGTGCAGAATTTAGATGCAGTGTGCCAAAGAAATGCCAAAAAGCTGCCGCCACCTCGGGGGCAGTCACTTGCAACATAACCACCTTACCAGTGGCACAGCAAAGAGCTTGCATATTTATGCAAACAAGTGCTTTTCTTCACTTACCTTTTGTACAATAGTAAATATTTTGCACCATCATAGTAGAAAGGATTCTGTTTTTCTAACTTTATAAATGTTAAATTAGTTTTTGGATAGGATATAGAGTTTGAAATTAAAAAGCATCTTCTGATATTTTTAAACATAGATTTTGCACGTTAGGGGAGAAGATTGACTTCCCACCTCCTTTTGAGTCAGTCTGTGCAAACATGTTTTTGGTGATTTGTCCCCTTACGATAGGTGAATATTTCCTGAGCTGATACAAACACAAAGTATAATTCTGCCCAATTCTGTTCAGGGTTAGGTTCTTTTCAGTTCACTAACGCTTACTCCCAGGTAAGTGGGTAAAGAACTGCAGTCTGAGTTTCTGAGCTCAAGAAAATAAGTGACTGCAATGAGAAACCTTTTGTTTTCTTCCCTGAACCTGACTAGAAGTATATAACTATTCTGATTAATGTTCCAGGAGACTTCCAGGAAGATAGCTTCAGGTGTTCCAAATGTGGTTAATTCAACATGGTTATGAATATTAACATAATATTGCAATGCACAAATGTGGTGGACAAAGGGTGGTGCTCCATGTGGTCCCAGCCCCTTATTTGTGGCTCCCCAGGATGCCAAAAAGCCTTGAACCCAGTTTTTTAAGAGTTAAAAACTGCTCCTAAACCACCAAAGTCTCCACAAAATAGCTTTAGAACATGATGGTTTGCTTGTTTCTCCCGTTTCAACTCCTCAGTGTGCCCTAAACCCTGGGAAATTGACTGATTTTTCTGCTGAAATTGAAAGTAGAAGTAACATTACTTCCAGTATGACCAGAACACAAATGTGCACCTCACCAGGATAGGTGTGAAGTGAAAAAAGCCTCTGTCCCAACAGAGTTCCAGTGCTTTTTATTTTTGGCATATCTTTTTAAGTGTTCTTAACTTTGCAGCTTTCCATTATCAAGATTGGAGAAATTCTTAAGAAGTTCTTAAGAAACATGTAAAAGATACATTTTCCCCCTCAATACATCCTACTTGTCTTCTGGGTGGGGAAAAAATGGCATCTCTTCATTTTTCTAGCAATTGTCTACTGGCAAAATGTCATAGTATGACACAATGCAATTTTTTTAAAAAAAAAATACTAAACTGGCAGCTTTTCATTCTATTTAATAATTGAAAGTTAAATTCCAAGTACATACTGACACTTCTTATAAGTTATCATATATATTCGACTATAAGTCGACTTCATATATAAGTCAAGGGCAAGTTTGTCGGCCAGAATTTACATGACCCATGGATAAGTCGAGGGTAAAACATAGGGGCATGCAACAAAGGATCTAAAGGGTGACACAGAACAAAACAATGCCATTTTTTAAAAAAAAGTTTACAAAATTCCAGCAGGCATGTTTGTGCATTCACTAAAGCTTGGATGGATGAGAGAATTTTGGGGGGGGAGGGTCAGTGATTCCAGGAGAGATTAAGCTCTTGCCTTTCTCCAGGTAATGGTTCCTTTTTAAAATAAGAGTCAAAGTACAGTATGTACATTGACCTGTGGATAAGTCGACTCAGTTTTTTGGGGTCAATTCTTTAACCAAAATTTCTAGACTTATACATGAGTATATATATATATATATATATATATATATATATATATATATATATATATATATATATATATATATATATATATATATATATATATACACAGTAGGTCACAATAAAAGCTAACATTATTCATTAAAGATCTTCTACCATCCAGGTGGGTAAGTAGTGTCTTGGGACATCTTTAACATTTGTTTAGCTTTTGTTTCAGGTGAGAACCATGGACCTTTTCTTCTAATGATGGCACCTTCTATTAGCAAAGCATCCTGTTAAAAATAAAATTCAGAAACAAAATTTTGTTTGGTCTCCTGTTTTTAAAACTTCAAAAAACATGGCTGCAGCTATTTCATATACCTTTTGATAATCACATGTTGCAAACACTACCTAAACAAAATGTGTAGCAAATCACATTTCTGCCAATTTAGTTTATATTTTTCTTATTAAAATATATTCTAAATTTGATTTAAGTTTTAAAAAGCATTCCTTGGTCTGAACTTGTTAAATAGTAGCTCCTACCCTGCCCCAATAGTAGCTCCTACCCCGCCCCCGGGAAAAAATTTGGGTTCACTTATTGCTAGCATCAAAGTATATTTCATGTGATCTGTTGAGGTGAAATTTTACCACAGGATGAACTTGTCTCTGTTGACAAAATGCCATATCACATCAATGCTGTCTTTTACCTGGAGAGGAAAGACTTTACTGCCAGGGGCCATATGTTATGGATAGGTGGGGGGCTTTTTCCCAGCTCACTTTTGCCACTCTTTTCTTACTGTCATCTGTTTTCTTTATTTCACTGGCCAGTGGGTGGAAAGGAAAGGAGCAGATTGTTCTTTCTAAAGGCCCAAAGTGGTAGCTTGCAGAGGGCCATGGGTTGTTTACATATTCTTAACCATAGCACAAGGACAGCTCTGACTGGATTTCTGTCTGATTCAACATTCTGTTAGTAATTGTTAGCCATTTGGGTTTTGGGAAGTCCACAAGTAGGGCATGAAGGCAGCAACCTCTTTACCATGTTAGTACCTTCCACATGTTCAGAGGTGCATGGATGTAGAAGTTCTACGTGGATGTAGAAGTTCCATTTAGCTGTCATGTTCAATAGCAGTTGATTCACATGCTTGATGAATATGTCTACTCATTTTTAAAGCCATCTTCATACCTTTGTGAAAGAAAATTTGCACATACACTCACTTTCCTTTACTGAAGCAGATCACTTGATTTAGTACCATGATGAGAGACTGCATAGGAAATGCATATGCACAATCTTGAGTTCCATAATAAAAAAGCAAAAGCAATTGTTGAGCATGAGAAATGCAAAAGGAGGATCCTTCATTAGTTAGAAAGTTACATTATGACATGGAACCAAGCTTTTACATTATAGTCATCCCTCCGGATTCGCTGACTCCCCATTCGCGGTTTTGAATTTCCGTGGATGGGAAGCCAGGAGGGACAAAATGGTGTATGTGCTGGAGTGCACCACCATTATTTTCAATCAGGCCTCAAATATTTACGGTTTTCCAATTCATGGAGGGGTCTGGAATGGATCCCCCGCAAATCAGGAGGGATGACTCTAGTGGCTAATGTAAAAGCATGAAGTAGAAATAGAAGCATGAGGAAATAGTTCAGGGAAGTGTAATGCAGGAATATTGAAATAGATGATGCATCTGTGAGTACAGCCCTTTGTACGATTAATCTGGTGGAGTACGAAAGTTGACTACATTTTGCCACTGCTGTAGTGGGATATGCATCTTGTAAACCTAGTGTGTTCTGAAGAGTTGCTTTGTTTTTCAGTCTGGCTGATTTTGTCTTCGTTACTTTGCTTAAAAAAAGAATTAAAAATGAGTCTTCCTAGGACATTGTATGCTTACGGTACTGAAATTGTCCCAGTGGCATACAACTCATAACTTCAGTGAGGTCAGGTTTTGCCCCCTCAGTTTTGGTATTTTTTTCATCCTCCTGGGACTCAGCTGGATCCACTGATAATGGAACCCATCCTAAGCTACATATTTCCCATTTCTGTGTTGCTGCTCGGTCTCAAATTCATTGGTATGTCAGAAGTAAAATATGGGAGTAGTGAATTTTAGTGTTCTGAAGTATTGCTGAGCACCCTGCTCTACTTTCAAAGAAGAGACCCTGACAGCTCCTTGTGCCCCATTAGAATGATTTGTGAAACATGCTGCCTGCCTCATGTGTTTGTAATCTGAAGCTTGTATTGAAGCCAGTTTGCATAGTTTCATTCCATATACATGACAGCAGCCTGTTTTCCATTTTTTAATTGTGATAAGAGCATTAGTGGGCAACACATAATATGTTAGCCTCACAAAATACGAGCAATGTTTACAGACACATCTATGATCACCATTGCCAGTAGCAAAAAAGTGCTGTTTTTCTCTAAACAAGTTTCCACATTGAAACCTCTTGTTTCAGTGTGCCTTACTGAGTGTGCCTTACTGAGGAATCGGCATTCCTCGAGCTCCACAGAAGGGCTAATTGTCTCCCAAATAAAGTATGCACCCTCACATACTTTGTTTTAATGTGGAAATGACTTTTTAAAGGCAAAACCTACTTTTTTGTTGCCAATATGTGATCAGCTTTTCGGTCTCATGGGGCCTGTTTTGGAGTTATGTAATCCTCATACCGTTTATAGTTGCAATGAGGCTTGTAACCATTTACTTCGGTTTTCATTTAACTGCTGTAGAGTTTATCATTTAAACTGTAAACTGGTTTCTCTTAACTATGGTTTATTGAAACAACACAAGTTCAAAGATTTACAGATTGAAGTTTGTACTATTAAACCATAGCTAAGGCTAATAATAGTTTTCTAGGTACATATTTAATGCTATACACTGCTTCTGAACCTCATAGCCATGCAAGAAGAGGAGAAACGAAAGGGGGGGGGGCTGATAAGCCTGCTGCTTATTTATAATCATAAATGCAGTTCTAATTTTGGAAAGTGATACCAGTTATATATAATGGAATTGACATACTGTGGAGGTGTAAACTACAAAAAACATTCAGGACCCCTGACAGGGAACCCTTTTATCTAGTACAGCCTGTGAAGGCTCCTGGCACAAAATTTCTTCCCAAACACCCATCCTTTCCCCTGTACCACTGTTCGGAGAACGGAATACACTCTTGCCTTTAAATCAGATATTAGGCCTTTCCCCATTTATTGCTGAGGAAGGAAGACTTGCATAATCAGGAACAGAAAATGTTTTCCCAGCTGATCTACTTTAGGAAGTTCAGGTGGGATTGGACATGGAGTTGGGAGGGCATGAATGTGCCATCTGCCTATGATTAATATGTCCCTGCCTGTAAATTAATTAAATAAATGGAGATGGGGATGGATTTAGCTAGTAAATACATGTGAGCCAGGGTAAAATTTCTGCTGTCAGCAAAACCTAAAATATATTAGAATAACTCCCTTTTTAAAACTGCTTTGTCCCTTTGAATTACTGTTGTCCCAGTTTCTGGAATTTTTAGCCAATGAGAGATTGTAGACTGTATGGGAGGTGAAATGGCGATGTAGGGGGGAAAGTGATGAATGCACGTGCAAGGAACAACACTTGTGGAATTTTGAAATTGACAATACAGTTATTCAGTGCCTGTACACTTCATCCCTGACAGAGTTGTGAATGAAGCTTGTTGGTTATCACCATTTTGACAAGAAGCAGTGTTACTGATCCCAATGACCATATAATTGCTATAAGTGGGCTCATTTTGTTACTTTTTGTTTGTTCGTTATTGAGACCATCACAATTTGCTGTCAAAACTACAAAAAGCCTTTATGTTCCTTAACCATATTTTGGATCTTTGTGTTCATGGTGAATGCTTTATTTCCTCTATCAACAGTATTGATCAAGACATTTAAAAGTGATTTGTCGTACGTGCTATGGACCTGTTTAAGAAGTACAAGCACAAGTCTTCACTGAGCATGCAGGCATCACAGTAGATATTTTTGGTTGTCAGTCATCATAGGAAGTAGCACTAATGTTTGGCATGCCATTACATTAGAAAGGGCATCTGGGTTTAGCTCAGTGAATGGTTTCCAATCTAGTGGTTTCTGATCTTCATTCTCCATAACATAGTTGGCTGTACACGAAAGAGCCGTTTTCTCCAGCTGCTCTAGGGATGAATGTCTTTCAACCACATTATTGTTAAGAGTCTTTTCCAGTGCCAAACTCATTCCAGTCTGAGTCCGTATCCAGTCATAAGCCTGCCTTTCATTCTAAAATGTATATATCTGTTGTTTCTTCGTGGTCTCTGACCCACACATTGGGTTATCCTGTGCCTGTGCAGTGCATCTTTGGAACATTCTAGAATAGTTCTAGAATAAATAGACAAGATTTTTGGTGGTAGCTCCATCTACCCTCAGCTCTATCCCTCTCCTCTCATTTATCTCAGTTCCTTTCCCTCTGCCATGTGAGCAGCATCTAAGGAAACTTGCTAGGATATTTATGTCCTAATGGCCCTTGTTCGGAAATTTGGCTTGATCTTTGACTACTCTCAGTGATTTTCCCTTTGGCTTTGGCGTTCACTGACTTATCCTAATTGACTTGGTCTATCCATATCTTTTCTTCCTAACTCCCTCCAGCTTTGATTCTCTTGGCTTGAAGGAATCTGGCCAGGCTTGTTAGTTTGACTACAGCTTGTTTCCCCCACACAATAACTGTCTATTTCAACATTGAAGAGGTGATTATGGATCTAATCTTCCTAGCAGTGATAGGCACTCACATTGTTTTGCCTTGGTTGAGGGACATAGTGGTAGCATCTGTGCCTATTGTAAGGTCTTTACACCTCAGGCTTACAAGAACCAGGAATCACAACTAAAGACACTTCTCTATTAGCAGGCCTTGAAACAGCCACTGACCACCAACTGTTTATGCACCGCCGAGAGCAACCTCAGAACTGGCATAGGCCAGTCTTCTAAAAAGCAACCTCAAACCCAAAGGTGTCTGAATCAATAGCAAGCTGTTCACTTTGGAAGCAGCATCTCAAACCTCATACTCCCCCATTGTTGCTGAAATGCAAATCCTTGATTTTGAAACTCGGTACTGCATCCACAGTCAAGAGACCTTAGTCACCACAAGCTATGCCACCTCAGTAAGATGTTCTGTTAACACTTGAACATCCTCTGGTGATTGAGCCCTCTTCCC
>CM034710.1:46497666-46521183 GCA_020142125.1 Phrynosoma platyrhinos
TAATGTGAATGCCTTCACATTGAGAAGTTGTCTGCTTCTCTGAAACTTCGTCCTCTTGTTTGCCCTCTCCTTGATATTGAGATAAATCTTCATCAAGGCATATGTCTATGTGTGATAGAAGATATTGTGGTGACTCTCAAGACAATTATTTTCGAGATCTTTCTAGGCACCTCTACAGACTCTCCATATTTCTGCTCCATTCCAAGAGTGATGTAGCATGATAGGTACCATGGGCATCATTTCATGGACACTGCCCAATTCTGTGACGCCTCGTATCACCATGTGATTTGGAAATATTCAGTGGTACCATAACCAACTAGATCTCATCTTGCACTCAGCCTCTGTCTTCCATGTTCATCAAACAGCTGTGACTCGACCAACTGATGCCTCACATCAAAATCAATCTCAGGAACGATTGCCAGATATACCATAAGAACTTTCAGCACTGTTACTGACAAGACAACAAAAGCCACATTCTCCATTGCAGACTCCCTCAAACACCTCCTCTCACATGCCTCCTTGAAGGTCACCGGCTCATCATCTCATTGAAAGTGAATCTGTCTCGCCTACTGATGGTGTTCAGATATTCTCCAAGCAAATGCTCTGAATGGCCAATGCACTTGACTTGCAAGTCAAAAATCAAGAGGCAGAGACAATGGATCCAGTGTACGAACATATTCAAAGATTCCTGTTCTAGCATCCATTCCTTTCCTTCCACCTCTTTTCAAGATCTTGAGATGTTCCTGGGGTGTCCCATCAACAGTTTCTTTGACCTTGAGAAGGATTGATAATTCCTACAGGGTTGTGGACCTGGAATCATACCAGCTCCTGGATCATCTGAAGTCAGATTCAGTGATAGTCAAAACATCTCAAATGAGATCCCTTCAGAAGTCTCATTCCACTTCAGTTAACAGTGGTCACAAATTGGATTTAATAGCTAAGAAATTCTACTCATCGTCTGCCTTGG
Source organism: Phrynosoma platyrhinos (assembly GCA_020142125.1). Lineage (NCBI taxonomy): Eukaryota > Metazoa > Chordata > Lepidosauria > Squamata > Phrynosomatidae > Phrynosoma > Phrynosoma platyrhinos. The sequence goes on from CM034710.1 coordinate 46,498,634, forward strand.
GTTTATGTATTGGGAATTATATGGCCTCCATGGGAGCTTATCAGCAGAACTTGTGGGAAAGGGTTTTGCCACTGCTTGATAAGCTACCAGATGAAGAGAAGTGCCTTGCCAATGCTCTGCAAGTCAATAATAATAATAGAGGGACCGTAAATTAATTCAGTATATCATGTCACTGATTGTTTGGTAAAGGTGCTGGCAGGTGCTTTAGCGCTGAGAAGACATACCTAGTTGAGATCTTCTTGCCTCTACTCTGGCCAAAGCCATAATCGAGGACATGCCTTTCGATGAGTCTGGACTCTTAATAAAGGAACAGACGAGGAACTTGATTTTAGTCATAAGATGAGGTTCAATGCAAGAAAATTAGGTATGCTTTCTCATTCTTAATCTTCTTCAGGCCTTCAGGTGGCAATAGTCAACTTTTGGTCAGAGGCACACCTTCAATTTGACTTCCACACAGTATTCCTCCCAGTCTTCCAACTCTTCAGGGAAACATCAAGCTTTGTCTTCCAAATACCACCTGTTGTGCAAGAAAAAGAGCCCAGACTAGGGAAAGAAAATTTTGACATCTCTATCCCTCTTCTCCCTACAGCGTCACAAACTTTTGGCAACAGGTTGGCTCAGTATCAACCTGGTTGGACTGCAGTTTCCACTGACACCTGGGTCCTTGATGTTATCTGCAAGGAGTATGCTGTTGAGTTTGAGAAGTATCCCCTGACAAGGATAATGTGGATAACTCACCCTTCTGACATTCTCCTTCAACATCGATCAAATATTCAAGTATGTCATTGTCAGCAAGGAGAGGAGTCTTCATCCCATTCTGGACCTCAGAGATGTCAGTGCTTACATTTCACCTAGGCACTTCAGGGTGGTCACTCTATCATTCATCTTTCCCCTATTGCAAGGAGATTGTGGTTTGCAACACTCGATATCAAGGATGCCTACTTCCATATTGGGATCAAATTGTCACATCAATGCTTCCTATTGTTTGTTATAAGGAGAAAAGCTTTCCAATTCCATGTCCTCCCCTTTGGACATTCCACAGCACCTTGGATATTCACAAAGTATATGGGTGTAGTTGTTGCCTGGTTAAGACAGAGGGGGATTGTTGTTTTCAGCTTCTGGTAGCCAGATCATGGCAACTAACTTGATACATACCATACACTATTGACTTTCATTCTCTCAGTCTCATTGTCAATCTTGAGAAATGCTGCTTGGAACCATCCCAGAAGAGGGTGAAGTTCATTGGCACAACTCTAGGTTCCACTTCAACTGCTGCTTACCTCCAAGAGGAGAAGTTTCATACTCTGCCACATACAATTCATAAGTGCCAGCATTCTCAAAGGTTGCTAGCCTGATTGGTCCAGGTCCTGATTGGTCCTCTGGCTCCATTACCGCAGTCACCTTTCTGGCCAGTCTTCTATTCCAGCCGTTGCAACTGTGGTTCCTCACAATTTTTGACCCATTGGAGGATTTTCCTCTCATGAAATTCAACATATCTCAGTGGGTCCTCCAATCTCTGAACTGGTGCCTCAACTGTCACAGTGTTTAGGCAGGCATGCCTTTCCTTCCCCCTCAGCACTCCTCTCAGTCATGGCAGATGCATCATTGGAGGGATCAGGCACTGATATGAACAGTCTCCAAATGGTCGAGTGGTGGCCATTCTTCATATCAGTGTCCTTGAGATATTGGTGGGGCAAAAAGCCCATTGAGCCTTTGAATCTTTCCTGCAATGCAACACCTTTCGGGTCATTGCCAACAACACCATCATAATGTATTACCTGAACAAACAGGAAGGAACAAAGTCCAAAACTACTACGTCTAATGTTATGGATCTGGGACTGGTGCATTTTGAGGAAGATACCAAAACACTGGCATACGAACTCAGTGAAACATTGAATTCATGCCACAAATAGATGCTCCATTCTGACAGTTCTTTGAGTCTTCTACCAATAGGGCAGTCCACAGGTCAATCTCTTCACAAGTCCAGCAGACAAGCAGTGCTGCCAGTACAGTTTCAGAACTCATGGGATCAAATTGCTAGGTGACACCTTTTCAGTTGAAATGGACCCCTAGTCTATGCATTTCCACCTTTTCCCCAGGGTGATATCCAAGCTATAACAGACCAAATAGATGTGATCCTGATAATGTCATGGTGGCCAAGACAGCTACAGTTCACACCTTTTGTTCATCTCTCAATGAACATACATATGTCTCCCTCTCTGTCTCAACCTTCCTACCATCCACAATGGACAGGTTTGCCACCCAGATGTCATGATCTTGCGTCTAACTGCATGAAAGATTCAACCTTTATAATGCTGCATCCTCAAATCCAGAACATTATTGAGGCTGCTCACAAGCCATCAATGCAGAGATCATATTCCTTTAAATGGGGCAAGTTTGTGTTGTTTCTCCTGTTGAAACAGCTTTCTATCCCAACCTCAAATTCAGGATGTACTATACCAGGGGTAGACAACCTTTTTGAGCCGGGGGCCGGGTTGCTGTCCCTCAGACAATTGGGGGGCTGAAGCGCCATAAATAAATAAATAAATAAATATTTAAAAAATGTATGCACACCCTCTCAGCCCCAGAAAAGCCAAGGCAAAACCTTGTGTGGAGAGTTTGCCAAGAAAAACCCAAGTACAAGTAATAACAATAATCAATATCATCGTGGCGGCAGTAGGACCGGCCTGGGGCTGGTCCAAAGGCCTTGGGGGGCCACATCCAGTCCCCGAGCCTTAGGTTGCCTACCCCTGTACTAGACTTTTCCTATCTCTTTTGGATTTGGGCCTCTTCTTTGTTGAAGTACTACCTTGCCACCATCTCATCCCACTTCCATCTGGCTGGTCAGTCTTCCTGTTTCCAGGATCCAGGATCCACTGGTCAGTCTTCCTGTTTCCAGGATCCACTGGTGAAAAAGTTTCTCAGGGACTGCAAAAGTCTGCACCCTGTTGTGTCAGGTCTACTCCAACATGGAGTTTAGAAATTGTCACAATTATCCAGGAGGCCATTTGAACCCATGTCTCCCTGTGATCTCAGACTACTTACCTAGAAGGCTGCCTTCATCATTGCTATCAACTTAGTGAGGAGAGATAGTGACTATGCGCTCTGAGAGTTGATCTACCTTACCTTTGTTTCCTTCAAGAGAAGGTTGTCCTTTTTCCTGACATCTCCTTTTTTCAAAAGATTGCTCCTTCCTTTCACCTGAATCAAGACATTGTTTTCCTGCAAAATCCTTCCTCTGATTTTGAATTCCCCAGATGTTTGTAGAGTGCTTACCTTTTAGTCAATTGAACATCAAACTCAAGAAATACTAGCAGACACTTTGTATTTTACTCAGATTCTAAGCTAGGCCAACTAGTGTCATCATAAAAACTCTTGAAATATGTGGTTTCAGAAATTCGCCTTGACTGTGAACTGGCTAAAAAAGAACAGACTGTTCTAATCCAAACCCGCTCTATCAAAGTGGTGGTTGAAGCTTCTGCCTTCCTGAGTGGCAGTATTCAACTTGTCCTTTTCAGATGTCCACACAATAACACTTATATTTAGTCCTGAAATGTGTTGTAAGTTCAGAAATGCACAGATTCTGTCTGGGTCCAGGAGGTGCTGATTGGATAATTGCATGATAAAATGTGAACACAATGAGTTACTCACCCATGCCAGCCTCCACACATAGTGTTGTACAGTATATCATGCTGATAACTTGGGAAGAAGCAATGAAACACTGATTGAAACATGACATGGCAGCAATCTATCATGCATATGTGTTTCTAGAGAGCAGAGCTACAGTGGCTATAAGCTACTGGCACATGTGGCAGTTACTTTTTATAACTTGTTTTCAGGCCTGTTTCAGCACTCCATTCTGCTCATTTGTTGCCTCTATTTCTCATTTTCATTGGGGCTTCTTTGTAATTTATTACATGGTCTTAATCGATTTAGGGATCCCATAGTGAATACAGTGGCCCCTTGATATCTGCTGGGGTTGGTTCCAGGACCCCATATGGATACAAGAATCAGTGGATGCTCAAGTCACATTATATATAATGGCATAGCAGAATGGTATCTCTTGTTTAAAATGGCAAAATCAAGGCTTGCTTTTTGGAATTTAAAAGCTGTGGATAGTTGAAACTGTGAATGCAAAATCCGTGGATATAGAGGGCCGACTGTATTCTGTCATTCCTTTCATTACTACTATTCCAATGATATTTGGGTATAATTTCTGAGGATAAACATGGGCAACTGAGAGGAAGAGCAGTGTTTCACCATTTATAGTATATACATGACTATAAGTTGACTTCATATAAGTCGAGAGCAGGGTTTTGGGCCAAATTTATGGATTTTGATATGAGCTGTGGTTACGTTGTAAAGAATGAAGCAAAGGAAGATTCCAAGGAACCTACAAAATTCTGCCAGACATGATGTTTGTGCTAAAGGCTGGATGGATGAGAAGAGAACTACAGTAAATGGTGGCTGTGCAGTGTGTGTGGGGGGGGGTGTGTGACCAGGCACAGGTAGGCCTACGAAATCCTACACATGTTAAAAAGGATGAAAGAGCAAAGCAATGAAAATAGTGACTGTGTTATCAGTGATCATAGTATTTAACTTGAATGTGATAACTGCCTGATTTTAACCCAGAAAAGTTGACAGACATACACAAATGTCTTACCTCATTGAAAGCCTGATTGCTCTTGGTGCTCCTTTAGTGGGAAGTGCCAAAGGTCTGCCACTACTGCCATTTTCTCACCTAGGGATTCAAAGTCAGAAGCAGTGTTGCAGCAGAGTTTGGGAGGGGGAAGAGTGCAGTAATTTTTAGGTGCTCCCCAGATGGACTAAGCCAGCCCTGCACAACATTTGGCCCGCAGGTGGGCCACCAAAGGATTTCAGGCAGCCCACAAGGATATGGAACAATTTCAAGGCTCCTCCACCACTTGGCTGGCCTCTTGAGGAGAATGCCATGCAGAGAAGTAGAAAGGGTGAACTCTCACCCTGCAAGACTCCTCTGCCACCTGGCTTTTTCTTGAGGAGAAGGATGGGCAGAGGAGGACGGGCAAAAGTTCACCCTGCAAGGCTCCTTTACTACTTGGCTTTCTCCTGGGACAAAGGCGAGAAGGAGGAGGAGTAAACGCTTGCCCCTCAAGGGTTCTCCACTGCCTGGCTTCCTCCCAAGAAGAAGGCCAGATGGCAGAGGAGGAAGAGGATGGGCGAACACTTCCCTGGAAGGCTCCTCCACTGTTCAGCTTTCTCCCAAGGAGAAGGCCAGGTGGTGGTGGTGGAAGAGGAGCATGGACACATACTCGGCCAGAAGCTTCTCTACCTGGCTCTCTTCTGAAAAGGCTGGGCAGCAGTGGAGGAAGAGGGGCAAACGGTGACCCCTCAAGGCTCCTCCATCGCTCAGCATTCTCCTGAGGAGAAGTCTTAAGTGGTGGAGGAAAAGGACAGGCAAAGCTCTGCTACTCGCCTTTCGCCTGAGGAGAGGGCTGAGCAGAGGAGGATGAGGGTGGAATTAATCTTAATTAAATCTAATTTTACATTCCATAACCTTTATTAGGCATCTCAATAATCAATACACCACGAACAATACAATATAAAATAATTAACACGAATACATTAAAATGTACCGTCATTAAAATCATCTAACACCGAACTCTAACCACTATTTAATCTATGCCAGATTTTTGTTGCCTCCATTAAAAAATTGGCCATCAAACATGTAATCTGTACATTACAATCCTCCAATAAATGTACTAAAGTTATATCAGTTAAGCAGTAATTCAATTCCGTTAATTTCTTTAGCAATTTCGCTCTAGGTTTTTGATACAACGGGCAAAGAAATGTAATATGTTGAAGAGTATCTGGAGATAGATCACAATTGCACGTTCGATTTGCAAAAGGTATCCTCAAATATCTGCCCCTGGTAACACAGGAAGGGTGAATGTTCAACCTTGCGAAGAGGAAGGCTTCTAATTAATATCAACTAATATTCATTAACATTATAAATTAATATTTAATTAAAACCTATCTGCAGCCCGAAGAAGTTGAACCTATTTTAATTTTGGCCCCTACCTACTGCCAGGCTGTGCAGGCCTGGACTAAGCTCTTGAGTTTCACCACTCGGAGAAGGGGGTGGTTCCTTTTTTAAAAAAATCAGATTTAAAGTACAGTACTTACATTGACCCAGCTCAATCTTTTGATTAAAATTTCTAGACTTATATATGCAGTAAATACAGTAAATCGCCATTTTTACTTGTTCCAAAGCAGCCATCTGGACAAACACATCTCATCACAATGCACCTGGAAAAATTGCAAAAAGGAAGAGAGGCTTCATGATCACTTTTAGCTCATTTCTAAAATGCACTGTTTCTTTTCTGAAAATATTTATATTTATTGGCTTCCAGCCATGTGCTCAGGCACAAACTTGGAATATGGGGTTCTTCTGTGTAGGTGTGTCCTTAGTGTTCCATGTTTTTCTCTGTTTAGTTGTAGAAAATCTGGTAGTTAAGGATTTTCTAGAGAGTGAGATAATAATATTGTCTCTTAAGGCTGCAGTCTTATCTATACCTAGTATATACCTGGTACTAAGTTCCATTGCAGTTTGGGACTGATTTCTGAATAGACCTACATAGATGGACTTATAAGAATAAACAGCATTAATGTTTTACACTGAAATAAAGAGGTGGTCTTCTCTATTTTAATGGGAGCTACCCTTTAGTTTCAGACAGCTGAGTGGGTATTTTAAGTTGTATGAATGCATCCATTTTCGTGGTACTTAAATCTTGGACATATAAATTACATTTACAGAAATAATTTATGAAGTACTTACAATTGTTTAAGTGTTTTACAAAGATAAACAAATTAGTCCATTCTCCCCATGCATTTACAGTCTGATGTGATGTTTTAGACAATTTATTCATAGGTTTCAGTAGACTGCGGATGTTTGATTTTCAATCCTTACTATTTCAGCGTTTGAATGGAATCATGATTAGTTACTGTGCAAAATCCTACTGTAGCCACTGCACTTCAGATGTATACCAATCATTCAAGCTCTGTATAAAACATATATTCTTTTTTTAGGACAGAATTAGGCAACAGAAGACTAATTGCCTCCCCATAGAACATTGCAACTATTTATTTATATCCCATCTCTCTCCCATTACTGGGTTCTAAGGTGACTCAGAATGTGATTAAAAAATAGATACAGCTAAAAATACATGATATTAAAAAACACAATATCATAGTAAAACAACCACTAAATATAAAATATTAAAACAATGTAAAATATTTTAAAAGTACATCGGGGGGGGGGGGGTACTGTAGCAATATTCCTCCAAAGCTCTTCTTCAGCAGCCAGTCACCTCAATAAACAGGTCATTGCCTGCCAGTAGAAGGATAATGTGTGTGCAGTGTTCATGTACAAAAGCATCTAGCTCTAACCATCCTAGAAGCGGTCACAGAGAATCCCTTACCCATGGCCCCCTTTCCCTATAAAAAGAGTTGTGAACCCTATGCCTGATTCCTGTTTACTGACTGAAGTGCAAAATACAGGCACTTGGCTAGGGATAAAATTCCTATTTCTTTTAGGGGGTTAGGGTGGTAAGGTTCAGGGAATGACAAATGTTCTTATTTAGGATTAGACCTTCCAGCTGCTGAATATGTCCTGTTATCTCTAACTCTTGCTTCTCTCATACCAGTTGCTGCTGCTGCTGCTGTTGTGCCTTCAAGTCACCCTAATGCTGTAATGAGGTTTTCTTGGCAAAACTTTTTCAGAAGGGGTTTGCCTTTACCTTCCTTTGAGACTGAGAGTGTGACTTGCCCGAGGTTACCCAATAGGTTTCCATGTCTGTGCAGGAATTGAAACTCCAGTTTTCAGAATGCCTAATGCTTCTGGGATCATAGCCTCTGATGGCAGTACCAGAATGTCTGTCCCATACACCACTCAGTCAATCAGAGCTGCACCAGATCTTGCAGCTACATATGGTTTAGTGTAGCATCACCAGAGCAGCAGCATCTTGGTGTCAGAGACTTCCAGGATTACATTTATGATTACCACCGGTGACAGTCTTTGCGGATCAATATTGAAATAATTTAATCCATCCCGTTCATATAACTATAAAGAGTAAAAAAAAAAATCAGTGGCTTTTCAAGCCATCACTTGGGTGGCTGCTGTAGTCAGTGGTAGTTCTAGAAGAGGAAGCAAACTAGCTAATACAGTAAGCAACTGATGAAAATTTAGTGTAAGTTACAGAATTTTGTTACTGTTTGCTTAGAAGCTCTATTCTTTTAATGCAGAATGCCAAGATTATTTCAGTTGCTTATTAAGATATTTGTTTCTTATAATTAAAATATATGATAACCAGTAAAAACACTTCAGGTGGCAAAGGAAAGAAGAGAAGCAAAAGAAAAAGGAGACAGGAACAAATTCAGAACCGTGAAAGCAGTAGTACAATGACTAGTGCAAAAAAGACAACTCCTCCAGTGACCAATGCAAAGAAATAGACAACAAAAAGGGAAGAATGACAGAACACTTACACAAGATCCAGGAAATAAAAGAGAAGTTCAAATCAAGAGCAGGGATGCTCTATGACAATAAACATAACATAATTCAAGACCAGGAAAGAATAAAAAGATGGTGGAAGCAATACACAGAAGACTAATACAAAAGAGATGTAAAAATGAAGGACACACAGAACAAAGAGCCATATGAACTCCAATTCTAAAAAGCGAGGTGGAAGCTGCAACAAGAGAATTGGGGAAAAATAAATAACTAGGAACAGATGATAACTTCAATTGAACTGTTACAGTCCACACTGACAGAATCAACTCTAGGGCTAACCAACATACGTCAACAGATAAGGAAAACACACGATGGCCAACAGATTGCAAACTATCAATATACATTCTCATCCACAAAAAAGGAGACACAAACAACTGCAGCAACTATAGAACCATAGCACTAATCTGCATGCAAAGAAAATTATGCTCAAAATTCTGTAGTATAGATTCCAGCTATACATGGAGAAAGAAATCCCAGAGGTGCAAGCAGGGTTCAGTAAAAGAAGATGCACTAGAGACCACATTGCAAACATATGATGACTAATGGAGCATACCAAGGAATTCCAAAAGAAAATTAGCATGTGTTTTATAGACTAGAGCAACGCCTTTGACATCAGGGGTAGGCAACCTAAGGCCCGGCAACTCTGCCGCCCCCTCGCCACTGCCGTTGTCCACCATGATCATATTGATTATTGTTGTTATTACTTGTTCTTGGGATTTTCTTGGCAAAATCTCCACAGGGATTTTGCCATGGCTTTTCTGGGGCTGAGAGAGTGTGTATGCATTTTTTTTTAAAAAAAAATTATGGTGCTTCGGCCCCCCAATTGTCTGAGGGACAGCAACTCGGGCCCCGGGTTGCCTACCTCTGGCATAGATCATGAAAGGCTATGGAATGTCCTTAAAGACATGGGAGTGCCAACACATCTGATAGTGCTGATGGGGAATCAGTACTTAGGACAAGAGGTTACTGTTAGAACAGAACATGGAGAAACAGAATGCTTTCCAGTTGGCAAAGGGGTCAGGCAAGGCTGCATCTTCAACTTATATTCAGAAAATATACAAAGAATAGGCTTGGACACAGAAGAAGGAAAAGTGAAACTAGGAGTGTCAACAAAAAATATGCAGATGACACCACACTACTAGCAGAAAGCATTACAGACCTAAAGCAACTTACTAAGGAAGGTCAAGGAAAAAAGTGCAAAAGCAGGCTTACTGCAGAACATAAAGCAACAAAAATAATAACCCCGGAGGGTCTATACAAATTCAACCTAGACAGTGAGGAAATAGAGAGTTCCTCTACTTTGGATCAAACCTTGATCAGAACAGAGATTGCAGCCAAGAAATCAGAAGAGGACTAAGAATGGCGAGAGCAGCTGTGAAAAAACTAGAAAAGATCATAAAGAGCAAAGCTATAGAGCTAAGCATGAAAGTTAGAATTGTACAAGCCATTATATTCCCTATTAACATGTATGGATGCGGGAACTGGACAATTAAGAAAGCAGATAAGAAAATTCATTTGAGCTATGGTGCTGGAGAAGAGTGCTGAGGATATCGTGGACAGCCCAAAACAAACAAACAAACAAACAGAAAACAAATGGGTCCTAGAACATATCAAGCTGGAAATCTCCCTGGAAGGCAAGATGATTAAGTTGTGGCTATCGTACTTTGGCCGTATCGTGAGAAGGCACAATTTACTGGAAAAGACAATAATGCTAGGAAAGATGGAGGAGAGCAGAAAGAGGACTCTGTTAAGGAGGTAATGGTATGAATTTACAAGAACTAAGCAGAGCAGTGGAGGATAGTGACTCTTGGAGATGTTTCATCCATAGGTTGCCATGAGTTGAGATCAATTTAATAGTGGTAGTTCCTTTTACATTTGTTCAGACTAATCTGGAAGACTATGATATATAGAATAGTAGAATATCAAATAGATTACACAGTTCAAAGCAGAAGATGGAGAAGCGCTATCTGAAGGCCAAAACTAGACCAGGTGCTGACTGTGGTTCAGATCATGAACTGCTTATATCAAAAATTAGAGCAAAGCTGAAGAAGAAAACAAAACCAGTCATTATATCAAAATATGATATGAACAATATCCCAACAGAATTTATTGACAATGTAAGAGATAGATCCATGCTCTTAACCAGAACTGACAGAGAACCAGAGGAGTAATGGGCAGAAGCGAAAGATATAATTAAGGAATAGTGCAGAAAGACACTATTGGTGGCTGAGAGGAAAGAAAAAAAACCACAAGAAAATGGGCAAAAACAAATCACCGGGAACAGATGATATTGCTACAGTTAAATTGCTACAATCCACACAGACAGAATCAAGTCTAGCTTGACCAATATATGTCGACAAATATATTGTCCACTGCTCTGCTTATTTCTTGTAAAGAAAGATGAAATGATGGTCAATAGACTGGAAATAATCAATATAAATCCCCATCCACAAAAAAGGAGACACAAAAGACTGCAGCAAATAGGAATGGGTAGGGCAGCTATGGAAAAAAAAACTAGAAGAGATCCTAAGGAGTAAAGATACTCAACTAAGCATGAAACTAAGAATCATCCAAGCCATTTTATTCCCCATCACTACATATGGATGTGAGAGCTGGACAGGGAAGAAAGCAGATAATAAAATGAATGCATTTGAGATGTGGTGCTGGAGAAGAGTGCTGAGGATACTGTGAACAGCCAAGGAGCTAAAGAAATGGGTTTGAGAACAGATCTCTCCTGAAATCTCCTTGAAAGCCAGGATGATCAAACTGAGGCTGTCGTACTTTGGCCACATCATGTGAACGCATGGCTCATTAGAAAGGACAATAATGCTAGGAAAGGTAGAGGACAGAAGAAAAAGAGAAAGGTTACACACTAAGTGGATAGACTTAATCAGAGAGATTATCGCCATGAATTTGCAGATGAGCAGAGCAATGGAAGATGAGGTCTTAGAGATGTTTCATGTACACGGTCACCATGAGTCGGGGTCGGCTTGAGGACAGCTAACAATGACAACAAATAGAATAGCATCCAGATGAGCAATTAATTATCTCAGGCAATTATTGAATCAGTTAACAGCCCTCAATAAAATTCATACAACTGAAATACAAATAAAATATTTTTTTAAAAAAACAACCTGTTCATCTGTATAAACAGAATTTGCTAAATATATATTAAATTCAAAACTTACCCCCCAAATTATTTTACTTAGATAAAATATTAGTTTGTATCCTCAGAGGTAGGGAAACTGTCCCCTTTAAGGGCCGAGGGACTTTAGCTCCCAGAAGCCTCAGCTATGTTGGCCAATAGTCTGGGATTCTGGGAGCTGAAGTCCCTTGGCCCTTAAAGGGGACAGTTTGCCTACCCCTGCGTATATTCTTGGCAAGAATTTGACTATTATCTCTTTCCTATCAGAAAAGGAGACATAGGTCAGAATGTTGCTGGTATACTGTGCCAGTGTTTGTACTTTTTCCAGATTTATATATCGGTAGTAAGGTTGCCTCCAAGCTGCAAATTTCTTCAGTGCCTTACTTCCTTGACTATTGCAACCAGGGTCTTTTCCCTCATATGTTTCTGCCTATGCAGGTACAGGTGTAGTGTGCATCAAGAGGATTTCAGCCATAATATTTTCAAGTGATTTTACTCAATACAGCGGGCTAATGCGAGGATTCCAGGGATGGAAATGAAAATTACAGATCCAGTAGACATCACTTTCAAGTGAAGGACATAGTATTCACTAGCTCTCCCTTCCATGAGAGCTGAAGATACCAAATTAAAAGATAAAAGTTAAAGCTCTACGCTTCTTTGGAATACTCAGGTTTTGCTAGTATTTAACTTGGCAACCAACAGATTGGAGACTAGGTCTTAATATTCAAAATGAATAATGACAGTCCACATATAATGTAAGACTAAACCTTATTAAGACAATATGTAAAAAGCAACCATGGCAAAAAATCTATATCCATATCTTAATTCCGTTGCAATAGAAGCATTGAATCAATGGAAGGCTGGTAGGTTAACAGTTAAGTATAATTTCAATTTATATAAATTGGTCTAATGCAGGACAACAGTGCAAGGCAACTTCCAGGAATCCTTGGCAGGCTGGACCTGCCATTGCACCTGCTCCTATAAAATATATATATATTGCCCCCAAATACTATTTAGAGGGTATAGAAGCATATTTTTGGCCATTCCTGGACCCATAAATGGTTTTGGGGTGGGGGGGCATTTTGAGGCAATCTTTTTTTTTAAATTGTTTTGACCCTGAAGGGATCCGGGGGTGTTTGCAAACATGGTGGAAATGCCCTTTGCACCCCCAGAGTGCACTTCCCCCCCCCAAGGAGCCCAACAAAAATGGCCTTGAGGGTTGCCCTCTGCCCACTTCTCATCTAAAGATTGCATTTAGCCTCTAAATATCACACTTCTTTATGTTGCATTGCATAATTTTGTTACATGCAGTTACATATTATATGGCCCATTAGTTTAAATCAGAACATTGATAAGTAATAAATTAGAATAGCTGTAGAGTTAGCAATCCAATCGCTGTAAATATTGTACCTGACTCCTAAATATTATTTGTATTAGTTACAGTGTTTAATGTCTAAGGCTGTGGGATTTAGGCCATCATTTTGAACCACTATTCTTACCTAGTTCAAAATAGTGTTGATTCTTCCATACTTTGACTTGAATTTCCAGTTAATTTTGCTGTTTTGTCCAAGTGTAGCCTTTAATTTGGGGGGAAATGTGTGAAATCTGTTGAGTTTAACTTCTCATAGTATAGGCATGTGAAGGGATGTACTAATGTATTTATTTGCAGGAGTAAGCTGCAAGAAGTCATTGCCACCTTCCAAAAAGTCATTGCCACCCATTTGTTATTTTAACCATTAAATCCTGGTTCATTCAGAGTAAAGTATTTTATATTGGGTTGAGCTAAGTGTAAATTCACACTCTTAGGAATGCCCTTTAAGGATAAATTTTTGAGCTTTAAGGTCCACTTTATAGGTTTATTTTATTCACATCAAACTCCTCAACCTCACACAACCAAAAACAACTTCTGCCTCCGAGGCCATGGCTAAAAAACATTGCCATAAATGTTTGGCCATTCCCCAAAAGATAGGAGTACACACATCATCATCAATGTTTTCTGACTTGCACAAAGAAAGAGAAAGCGGAGGGAGCAAAAAGTGAGAATAAAAACTAGACCGCTCTTGTGCAGAAGAGAATAGCATGTGTTGCTTGTGACCTGGTTGTGTGACACACTGCTGGAATTCCCTCTTCTACAAAACCACTAAAGTCTGTGCAGTTTTTCATTCTGGAAACCCTAGTGATAATGCAGTTACACATCAGAAAGTGGGGAAATGGAGCATTCTTCCCTCGCCCTCATGATGTAAACACAGTGACACAGTCTTAATTTGCCAGGGGTGAGGAGAAGTTGTAGTATTGTAAAACAACTGGGAAAAGGACCTACCTACCCAACTAAGGACTAGTTGTTCAAAGTTGCCTCAAGGGGAAATGGCTGCCCACTCTCATTATTAAATTTATACTAGCCCACTTTTCTCCTGAGATGTTATTCTCTTCTCCCCTCCTCTGATTTCAGAATGGAGCCATCTCCCATTGGCTCCCAATAGATAAATCTCTTGTTTCTGAGAGAAAAGCTCAATTGCTGGAAGAAAAATGAGGGGGACATGCCCATTACCAAAGATCCTTGTGCGAAGGGCTTCTCCCTTAGTTATTTTTGGCAGTGGAGCTCTATTCCCACCACCACCCCCAAATCCATATATAAGTTAGTAGAGAGATCACTCTGTTCACTTAAGGGGTGAGGAGAGAAATAGAAAGTAGCAAGATTGTGGCAACCACTTTGACGTGGCTTCACAGGAGTATACCGGAGATACCAAATGTATCTTTCAAAGGCTGCTAACAGAGTAGTAAGAAACAATGAAAATAACTGATTGAAAACAGTCATAAAATCAAAATGTCTCTTGCGTAAATTTATTTTGTATAATAGCAGCCTTTCTTTAAATCCTGTTGTTTTTTTTAAGTGTTCTTTCATGCTTCCTCAGGCTGGATTCTATAACATACTGACTTGAAAGTAAGCCTCATTGAATTCAGTTAGATCTAACATTCTCTTGCAAATGGTGCTAGACAGACTTCATTGGGGAGTGCTTTCCAATGTTGTGTGAGCAACCAATAAGGATTGGTTCAGAGAATAAATGGCAGAATCACACAAATACTGCCCTGATGTGGATGGTAAAAAAATTATGTCCTTGGTCTAGTTTCAGATTGACCAGAAAGAAACCTGCCTAGCTTATTTATACTGTCTTAATGCCACTTGATTTGTAGAATCAGCAAAGGAAATTTTGATGCCATGGGTTTATTTTTTAAGCTGTAAAATCCTGCAGATCAAGCACTTCTTAAAATACAGGTGAGAGTGCTGGAGTTTTGTTGTTGTTTTTTAATGGCAAAATTATACTGGGGAAATGTAAGAAGACGCCAGAGGCATTACCATTGCTACTGCTGATACAGGCTATCATGCTTTCTGATGTTGAGGCAGTTGTAAAATAATGTCTGTCAACTTTTGGTCATGTTGACAGTTTTGAATTGACCATTGAGCCGACGCAGTAGCTTGCATATGTACACACAGACACTTACATGAAATTTGGAGCTGGACAGCTAAGCAAAGGAAATGCAAACATATTTTAAATGGTTGTCTTATGTATCTTGAGCAGTTTGGTTTGAATTTGTGCAGAGCATCTTCTGTGAGGAATGAAAGTTACTTTTTAAAAAATTAATTTATTATTTTTTTGCAAGAAATGACCTTGATTGAGGTCCTGCCAAGATTTCTTGAAATTCCAATGTATGTATAACACAGCCTGTAGAGATCAAGAGAAAAACAATAAAAGGTCATGCAAGTCTTGGCCTACAACATGAGATTGATTAATTGATTGATCAATCAATAGATCAATTGATGTAAAGCATTTTAACCCTGATTCTCAGAGTAGTTGATATGTGTTCAGTAAAAATAAGACAATTTCTGCCTGCAGGCTTACAATCTAAAAGTTATGCCACAAAAGGACAAGAGAATAGGGAGGGGGAAAAATAAACCAAACCCATGCACCAATTCCTAAAGTTGACTAATACTTATACTTCCTTAAAGCTGAAGAACAGCATATTACAAGATCCTTGGTGATTGTTGTTATTTGGGGATGGAGAGGTTGCCTTTTTCCTAAGGAAAGTAGCTTGCTGCTGTTCCTTTCCTGATAAATAAGTAATGTCCACATTGGATTACTACATAACACTCTCAGTGTGGGACTACCTTTGAATAGTGTTTGGAAACTGCAGGAGATAGAAAATGTGTTGCTACAAGTTTCAGTTAACCTATCACAGTTAACCTATTAAACTTAACCAGCTTTACCTAAACTCCCTATTTCCTTTTGAGGCCTTACCAATGTATTGATGTTAGCCTCCAAAGCGAGAGGAAGTAACATACTCTCCAGGTGATGCTGGTCCACAGCTCCCATTTACCTTAGCCAGCACAGCTAAAGGTGAAAATTGATTGGAGTTGCAGTCCAACAACACCTGGAAGACACAGGTTGCTACCTCTAGTTTAAAGTTTAAATGGCCTAGGACTAGGATATCTAACATTTATTGAATTCAAACACACCTGTCTGCTCTTCAGTCTTGAGAGATTCTCGGCATCTACACCATTCTGCTTGACTCGAGAGACTAGATGGATGGTTCTGTATAACTAGGCTTTTTCAGTTGTTATGCCCAAGTTTGGGGCCTTCTCCTTCCTGTGATGATGATGTGGCAGCCAACAGTTTATGGACCTACCTCTTCTATTGAGGTTTTTTTCTGGCCTGATTTCCCCAAAACAATTTATACATGTATCTTGTGGATCACCCTCCATATAGAAAAATCCATGTGTGATGGAAAGGAAGCTATATCCTTGCATTATTTTCAGGCCTCCATATATGAAAGTGATGCTATTGGTATCTTTGAAAGTGTAGAAATGGTCTAGCTGGTACAGTCAGCCCACCATACCCACAGATTCCTTATCCATGGATTCAACCTCCTTGGCTTGAAAATATTGAAAATATTAAATTTCAAAAAGCAAACTTTGATTTTGTCATTTTATATAAATAACACCATTTTACTGTGCCATCATAGTTAACGGGACTTGAGCATCCACTGATTTTGGTATGCATGGGGGTCCTGGAACCAAATTCCAGCAGATATCAAGGGCCCCATTGTATAAGTCAATGGATCTCCCCCTCCTTTCCCACAATTGATAATTGTTGTTAAACAGTCATACCTTTGGCAGGGAGATGGTCATCTCCATAACCATGCAAGGAGCATCTTATATTTTACATGCCAGTCTCTGTTGGAGTGATGGTCTTAAACTAGATTTTTTCCTTTGTACTGGCTGTAGGCATAGCACAATTCATAACAGTCCATCACACTATCCTTTCCTGAAACTCCTGATTACAAATTCAGTTATGGCCATGTATTGATGGGCTCCCTATTTTCATTTCAAATTCATTTGTTTTTCAGGTCAAAAATTGGAATGTCAGAAAATATTTGTGCATAATGTCCTTTGTTAACTATGGGAGGGTTATAGAAGCTCTTCTTTTACTAAGAGATATTATTCATTTTTGAAGTACAGGCACCCCTTGTGGTTTGCGGACTTCCCATTCACATCCCTCGGTCTTTTGCAGACAGGAAGCCACGAGGGACAAATGGCATGCACGCCCGTGGCACACACCACCATTATACTCAATGGGTCTCCAGTATTCGTGTTATTTCCCGTTTATGGGGTGTGTGTGTCTGGAATGGATCCCCCTTGAACAGGGAGGGACAACTGTATTATCAAAAGTTTTCTAGCCATATATAGAAACATCTACCAGGGTTTAAAGTTAAAGTTAAAATATCTCACTTCCACCTGTGGCCAGATCCTCTTTATCTTGTTGTTTAAAAACTGGACTATCACTGGACTTCCACTGCTGTGGAAGACAATATAATCCTGGTGCACAGTGATGGGTGATAGTTTGGCTATGGGACCAGGCAGGCTTCCCAGGGGACTCTGAAAGGCTGTATGCCCTGGGGAAAAATGGGGTGTTTGCCCTAGTGGTTATAGGGGTCATTTTCACCACATTTGTGCCCCCCTCTGAACCATTTTAGACCCAGGAGATGCCTTGTTTCCTACAGGGAGTGATCCAGAATTTGATGTCCATATCACTTTCTGTTGTGGGGGGGGGAGTGTTTCCTGGCCCTAATACAATCATGGGAGGCACAAGGGTGCAAAAATTACTTCCCACACCCCATGGAGGACATTGTGGGTAAAAGATTGTTGGAGGTTAGGAAAAAAATGCCGGACCCTCCAGGTTATACTTTCCCCACTCTTGCTGTTGAGACAAGTAGCATTTTGTCTCATTTTCTACAACACATCTTCTGAACAGCATACATTCCAACACTTCACAGATGAAAACTGGGACACTTCTGGCTAAGCAACAGTGAAGAAGTGTGGTCAATGAGGAAGAACGGACAAACCATGAAAGACCAATTTGCTTTTGCCTGAGTCTACTGGGAAGGGCAAGATTTTTTCCTTCCTCTTCCCATGCTGAGTTAATCGAGTGGAAATTTCCTTTGCACTCCAAAATCAGTGTGCCACAATTGAAGTTAGCTGAAGACAAAGGGGAAAGTGGGAGGAGGAGAGAGAAGTGGAGACATTCAAAAGCAGCAGAAAAAGTGGGATGACGGGGGTTTATTTGGATCTGTCCCTGCCAAAATGGGACAGGTGGAGAGTATGAAATAGCTAGACACTATATGCAAAGTTACAGGGTTTCAGGAGGAGTGGAAAGGTTGAAATAAAAATTAAAGTGGATGATGGGTTTGGCCAGTGGGTTGCCAAAAGTCTGTCTGTGGTCAGATGCTGCTGGGTGACAACTCCCATAACCTCTCACCATTGGCTATATATACTGCTAGGGCTGATGAGAGTTTCATCTAACAGTAACCAGAAAACCAGATGTTTTGTCATAGCTGATGGATAGTTTGGAAACCTCATAGTTTACTTAATTTATATCCTGCCTTTCTCCTGACATAGGACCCAGGGGAGTTTAAAACACAGATTTGTTTTTAGTGTTTTGTTTAAATGTCAGTTTTTAATTGATTCTGATTTAATTGTAATTCTAAGGAGGGGTTATATGATTGTTATAAAATGTGGGCTGTACTTTTAATGTAAGCCGCCTTGATAGCTTCGGCTAAAGGCGGGGTATAAATAAATATAAATAAATAAATAATAACAACAGATTAAAACCAAAGCTAAAAGCTTGGTGATAAAATAGTTAAAGGCATTTAGAAATAATCAGAATAAAAGTACAGTGAACTCATAGCAGTAAAAAGGCCTTTCTACACAACCATCTAATTGTCAAATGATTGTTTAAATAAAGTATTTAATTGCTAGTAGAGGGAGAGTGGTAGGAGTATTGCCAGCCTAGCATTGTGAGAAGCAGAATTGCACAGCTTGGGAGTAGAGAAGAAGGGCTTCTCATGTTCTTGCCAAATGGTTCTGTGATGTTGGTGGGACCAAAACAAGAGCTTCCTGTAAAGATCCAAAAGCTGCATAGGACATCGCTATCTAGCAAATGCTGCTGGAATGCATATGTTCGGATAAGATTCCACAGGAAATTCTTCTAGGTTCATCTTTCCAAAACTATTTTACTTCATTTGTTAAAAATTTTATATCCTGCCCAAAGTCCAAGCATCTCAAAGTTGCATAGAATAAAATCAGTTTAGAACAAAACCTAAAGCTCTAAAAGATAATTTACAGCCTAAAAACATATTAAACTGGCACAATTAAAACAGATGGGCAACTGTATGAAAGTCGGACCAATTTTCTCCCCTAGCACCCCCCAACTGTCCAGTGGTTCTCAGCTTGGCCAACAGTCAGGAATTCTGGGAGCTGAAGTCCAAAATGTCCAGAGGAGCAAGGTTTGCAAACTATTGCTCTAGACAGACTATGTCCATCAGCAGATCCTAACCAAAATGGCAGCAGGATTTGATGGCACTTCCTATTGCCATGTTGGCTAGGAAATGGCAAAAGAAGAATGTATGGGGGAGTTCTGGGGTTTGGAGAATTTTTTTTTTTTTTTGCAGGTGCATGGTTTTTGGCATGCCTAAGGTAGTTTGAGGGCAGAAATCATGCTAAAATTAAAAATGGAATTTTTTCCAGAACTTTTAATGACTGGCAGAGGATTTGGGAGCTACAAAAGAGGGACCCAGGGGCCACACTTCCCCTAGCCTGCATTCAGTCAAGTTGGAACAACGTATTTGTACACACTAGATAAAATAATTAGATTTCAAAGGCTTTAATAAAAAGCACAGTTTAGCCTGGTGCCAAAATGAAGCCAAATTTGGCACCTGTTGGACCTACATAGGGAGGACACATCCACAACCAAATGCCATAGTAGAGAAGGAGATTTAGCATATTTCCATCACAGTATTCTTAAATGGTCACAATAATAATGGGTTGAGCATCCCTTTTCCAAAAATCTTGTGTTCTATATTTCAGATGTTCATATACTTGTATTTGCATATACAAATTATTCTATGAGTCATAATGGAGAGAGACTGGGAATCTGAAATGGTAGGAATGTGAGCAGTGTTTGGTGTGTGAATCTGCACCTCCTGCCATTTCACATATTCTCATGTCTCTCTCCAGCTTCACAAATACAGTACAGGTACGTAGTTCAAAAGGTTTTGGATTTTGGAATTCCAGATAAGGGATATTCAATTTGTACAATGCTTCCTGCAAGGTAACATGAAGTTGCTTAAGTGGTGATGTTTGTGTTACTGCAATCTTCACAAATTCTTTGATGTTCGAAACTGCCCTGTTTGTTTTACCATATTTTAGGATTGTTTTTAAAAGGGAGATAATAAGGTGGTTGCATTGACTGGTGATTAGAAGATTAGTTTCTGTGTTTTACCCTACATGAGGAAAAGGCAACAAAACAAGAAAAAATATCAGTATCTAGACCATTGATAAGGGCACTTTGTACTTCTGAGAGAAGTTCAACAGAATATTGGAGAATATCCTAGTTTCCTGTTTACCTTTGCACAAAGCCTGTAAAGTCCTTGTTCTCCATATGTTCATGTCTATTTTAATTCACTGTGTTGAGGAAACAAGGAATTTTTGATAACTTTAGGAAGAAGATGTGATGAAAGTATTATATGAAGTTTTTCATGTCTTACAGGAATACAAGCGCAAATTAACCAGCGTGTCTCAGGTACGGAAAGAACTCAAGTCGCGCCTTCAGAGCCTTCCTGACCTATCAAGACTCCCCAATGTCACAGGAAGCCAGGTGCATCTTCCATTTGCTGGAGATGTCTATAGTGACAATTGACATTCACACATTTCCACTGGAGTAAGCAGTTGGTCGACTTGATTGATATTATTTTTGTATATTTGTTGAAAGTAGCACTGAAGTGTTCTAATTTATAAGAAATGTTAATTGTTGCTTTGTTTACTATTTTACTGACAAGTGGTGAAGCAGGTACTATGTAAGAGGCAGCATCTGTGTCATTATGTTTAAAAAAAGTGATGATTATAACTTTTGTACTGAAATTGATTAGGCCACATGCTCTGTAGCAACTTTTCTTTTTTGTTTCATTTTTCTTATGTGCTCTTTACTGGATATAGTTTTCTTAATTTAAACTAATTATATAACATCTGCATTTAAGAAACAGAAACTGGCATTTTCATTATAACAGATAACTTGTGGAACTTTGCTTGAAACTTGATCATCATTTATCATCTCCAAAAAAGTGTCTTAATATTACATCATTTAAAAACTTTGAATACAAATAATATTAAAAGGAGATGTTGAATAACCAAAAATGACCTTATTTAAATAAATTAAAATACTGTATGATTTAGAATTTTAATTTTACAGTAGTTTTTCATTTTCTTGAAGAACTGATTTGTACATACTGAAGGAGCATGTGCTTGTACAGTAATTTCTTTTCTACATCATTCCAAGCAGACAGATCTCATCCTAGACTATATCCAGGACATTATGCATTTCTAAAAATTTCTAGAAAATGGCGATCCACAATTGGAAGGAGTGGGATGGTTATGTAAATCTCAGTCTGTACTTATTCTTGCAGTTTTTTAAAGTTTTAGAATAGCTAAATGTTTTTAAGAAGTACATTCTTGTGCATAAGTACTCAGAAGTAAATCCCACTGTCTTCAAGAAAGCTTGTTCCAAGATTAAGTGTACACACAAGTATCGTCTCAATGTACTCATTGCAGCAACATAATACTGTAGTGTGCTGTATTCATTAGCTGAACTGAGTCACTTATCTTTTCTCTAACGAATACTTGTTTGAGATAATGACAAATACTGGAACACACCCAAAATATTAATACGGGGAAAGTTTGTTCTTGTCTGTTCACATAGATGAATGCATGTTGATCTGGCTTCTGCAGCTTAGCATATATGCTGTTTGCTTGCATGAACCACTTCCCATGATACAGTTTCAAATACAGAAGTCACCCATTTAACATAAATGACTTAAATGTCTGATTCTGTGGCAAACCTTGAACTCTTGACAGTCTTTCTTCTTAAACCAGAGCAGCAAATTTGAGACTGTTCCTGCTGTTGGAAAAACATTAAATGTTAGTGAATGAATGAAGCAAATTATTGCATAGCAAACATGCTGTCTTGAATGTGGATACTTATTTATATAGTGGCTGCCTGGATCAAGCGCTGGTAGCTCCAGCATTTAATGCATTTGCCTACCATTATTTGAGTTCTTCTCCCTTATAATAGTAATTTTGGTTTATTCCAGGGTGGGAAAGTGTGGCCTTTCAGATGTAGGACTACAGCTCTCAGCATTCTGTGCCCTTTGCTGTGGTGTCCATACTCATGGGAATTGAAGTGAAGCATCATTTGGAGGGCCACTTTTTTTTTTCATTTTATTTTTATTAAAAATATTTTTCTATACAAT
>CM034710.1:46521283-46542631 GCA_020142125.1 Phrynosoma platyrhinos
ATTTCGTAGGATGAAGCATTCGTAAGTAGAGGTTCCACTGTATATTAAAAAAACTTCGCCCAAAAGCTATATATCATGGTCCCTGGCAGTCATCTCAGTCGGTGCCTCTCCCTCCCCTAGCAGCAACATCTGGAAATGGCAGGAGGTTGCCAAGGTTTCCAAAGGTGTCCCTGAGGGGTAGGACCTAATATAGATAAAAGTTCATGGGTGAGGGACGCTGTAATTCTTAAGTTATTTTTAGTGCATTTATATTAAAACCAGAGATGATAAGATCCAGATCCAACATTTTCTTGTGGCTCAAGTGGTTAAGATGCTGACTCTGTTGATTGCAAGATTGGCAGTTTGGCAATTTGAGGCCGGGTGCTGCACGATGGGGTGTGCTCCTGTCACTAGTCCCAGCTTCTGCCAACCTAGCAGTTCAAAAGAATTCAAGTAGATAAATAGGTACCACTTTGGTGGGAAAGTAAACAGTGTTCTGTGCAGTGATGTTGGCCACGTGATCACAGAGTAGTCTCTGACAAAGCTGGTTCTTCAGCTTAGTAACGGAGATGAGCACTGCCCCCCACGGTCGGACACGACTTGACAAACTTGTCAACGGGGAATACCTTTACCTAAAGTAGTATCACTGCCATTCACATTATACATATTTGCAGATAATAAAATGCAACTCTGATTTAACTGACTGGCCACAATCAAGTATGGCTTGGTATATGCATACAGCTAGATGCTTCTCCAAACTTGCTTGCTCACCAAGAGGCATGGAAGAGCCAAGAGGGGGGTTCAGTAGCTGCACAGTGGGGGGGTGGGCACTGCAGAGGGAGGAAGGGAATACCACTCTTCACAGCACCCAAAAAAGAACATAGGTAGGCATAAACTAAACTTTCATGTGCAAACGCCAGCCACATTGTGTTAACACATCAGGTCAAAACACCTTAGTATACACAAGCCTTGGATTTCTGCATTCTTCTCCCTACTGAAACAACCAAACTTTGAAACCATGGTTAATGAGCTTGACTTGTTTCATTAAACTGTGCCTAATACTAAATCGTGGTTCCTGGTTTGGACCTAACAACAAAAAGCACACACAAAATGGAAGCAAAAGCTTCTGTTCATCCCAGTCTTCTCATGTAATCAAGAAGAGTGGGATACAGAAACCCAAGGTATGAATATAGTTAATGCTAAAGTATACTTTAGTGCTGGAGTGGGTAAAGTGTGTTTCTCCAGATGTTAGACTGAACTTCCATCAATCCTAACCAGTACAGACAATGGTGACGAATACATCTGGAGGACTTTTCTCACTTCTGGTCTAGAGTAGACCACTCACTGAATGTTGCTGTACAGTGAAGCACTTGTGAATTGAGGAGTTTCATGTGTACACTGGAGCCGACCCTACAGAGTGCATTTGCTGGATCTTGCCATCAGAAGGGTGCAGAAGTCCAAGGCTTTTATGTAATGCTAAATATGAGCATGTTCAATACGTCTAATGCACAGAATCACCAATTACGGTAGTCTAAAACTGTAGGTACAGAACTTGCCACTTTTTTTTCTTCCTCTTTGGACGTCATTACCTGTTTCAGTTCCTCAATACATTTTATGTTAAAAATTTTGGTTCTTGTCTCACTTCAATCCACTCAACATATTTTCTGTATATTTAGGCTGTTTTATATTTAAAATTAGAATGCATTAGAACATTTCTACAAACTAAATTCACTTGTTATACCTGAACAAGTAACTTTAAGACAAGGTTCCATCTTCTACTATTACTATCCCTATTATTTCCAATAGTAGAGATAATTTACACATTTGTTGAACACTCTCTTTAACCTGGACTAATAACATTAACCCATCGACCTCTCTGCAACTCAATTCAACTATAATTAATAATGATTAGCTACTGGTTATTCTGAGCTGAAATGGGTGAGCAGAAGGTAGATCAATAAATCTTTCTGGATTCACATTGTCTAATAAGAGCCACAATTAAAAGTGGTTTTTTTTCTCTCCTAAATTAGCACTGTGGGTTAAGAAAACAGGCTGGGCATACATATAAAAATATTTGAAGGCTTGGATCTCATGGACTTAGATATCTTGTCCTCTAATTTTAACCCAAAGCATCATTTGTGAACCTCCTATTTCTAATAAAACAAGATACCTACAAAGTAAATGCTAGCAGCCTGAAATTTGTTCACTGCTTCTGGAAGTAACCCCTCTATCTATTGAGGAGATATGATCTCCGCTAGGAAAGAAAAAGCTACTGAAACTCATGCATTAGGCCAGTGAATTTGATTTCTGGCTTTGATCAGCTACTTCTAAAACTATTGGAAGCAGTCTGCATGTGACTGGATGGGGAAGGGGTTTTCAAGAAGGATCACAAAAAGTCATTGAACTAGTTTTGCAGTTCTTTGAATCCTGGCCCCTTTGCAGCATTTGATTATAGTGAACACGTCTGTGACTAATAAGTACAATTAGCATTGTAACTCCGGTGAAAAATCCTGTTTTGTGTAAACATGATTCATTAGTGAAACTGGATTAAATTTGTAATACCTTTCCATTAAGGGCACATGGTTTCATACAGAAAAGAATAAAGGCAAAACACAGTTGTGCTGTTGTATTCCTGAGCTAAAATCTGTAGTCACGACTCATCTCTTGCACATATAGTTACAAGTTTAACTATGGCTCACCACGTTTTGAGAAGACTCTCTAGAACAAGTATACAACTATGTAACACAAATGATCAAATTCATTTAGAGAAAAACACTGGAAAATCAAACAGATGGCTTTTTTATAATATTTTTAATAAATGTAAATAAATAGAGCAAATATATAAGCAATTGTACAGGCAATTTACCACAGGTAATCAAACTGATACTTGAAAACAGTGCTGTTTCAAATATTTAGCCAGAGGCAATAAAAAGAGCCAAGCTCCCTTTCCTCCTTGATAAATAAAGAAAAAGTCAATAACTTGTTGGCTACAGAGTAACACTATCTGTATATTTCTCTCCAAGTCACATGCTCTCAGCCTCAGGAGAAGGCAGTGACAAACATCCTCTGAACAAATCTTGCCAAGAAAACCCCTCGGGGTTGTCATAAGTCAGGAATGACTTGAAGGCACAAAACAATAACATGACACCATTCTTATTAATAACTATTGATAAACTCCTTTAATGAGCTGCAATTATGACATAATTAATGATGTAAAGATTTTAAAGTGACAACAAGAAGTTTTTCAGGCTCTTCTTGTCACTTTGTTTATCTTCTTCAAGGCTAAGGAGTCTCTTCAATTGAATGAAGTGGTCTTTGGCATTTTTTGGCGTTCTGGAGGAGGAGCGAGGAGTTGATTGTCCAGATGTGGAAATTCTGAAAAGATTACATGTAGTAAGAATTGTGATATAAAATCTGATGTAATATTTATAAGCCTCATTATGTGTAAAAATAATGCAGATAGTATAGTATATGGCATGTTTCAATGAAAACACATTTCTGAATATTTATGTTTTCATATTTCATATATTTATTTTCTTCAGTTTACCCTAAAAAGATTACTGCATTGTTTTTAAATTCTGTTGCACTAACAGAGTACACCTCCATGCTGGGAACAAGGGAGAAATGTCTGAAATACATACAGACACTGTAGTAGAAAGCTACTGCAACACCAGTGGGTTCTGTTGGGTTCAATGGGTGGCTGGCCAGAAGGGAAAATGATGAAACTTGTGCTTCCTCGGAGCCCAATCCTGCCTAGGCAACATAGTATTATGCCTGCAAAATTAGTCATGTATTTGAAGACACTTGCATTGAAGTCAACAGTGTGTTTCAGCTGACTGACAGCCTCACCTCTAGTCACAATACAGAATACATGATAGGATTCCAATTACAATGCCAGCTACTTGTTGTAGCCCACTAGCGTATATAAGCATCTGGAAGCAATCGCAGTTTCTAGAGCTTTGAGTGCACAAGTAGGAGATTCAGTGATGTAGCACTGTTTTGCTCCTCACATCTTGCTCTATGTATAAAAAGTTTCTTACTGAGGATGGATGAATACTGATGTAAAGAACAAATGTTCTTTCCCAACAGGAATGCTAATGAGAATGAAGGAATAAAGTCTTAACAAATGCATTCTTCTGTGATGCTTTCAAATTCATTCTGTAACTGTGCTTTGGGTCCCTTTGGTATACGGCTGTGGCTTGTGACATTCCTTGCACAGGATGCACATAAACAGGACATAATGGGCCTGTCCTTTAAGAAGGCCCAGTCATGGGTCCTTCTGTTCATTCTTGTTGCTGTTGTAATTAGAACACTGCTCACTACCAAAAGACGTCTAGCCCTGCTACTTCTCCCAAGTGGAATTCTTGCTTCTTTCCACTAACCTATCATGCAGTTTAGAATCCCTGCTATATATATGGTATTGCACCCTTCTGCTCTTCACTGTATATGACCCTTCCCCCCTCAACCAATCACCTCAAAAATGCTAGTTCTAAGATAGGAGTGCAGTCTCATTGTGGAAAGTTCCATCTCTCCCCACCACCATACACAAATCATCTTAAAAAAGTTCCATACAGACTTTCCATGTACAGTGTCACAATAACTAAGGAGGGAAGGATACTGCAGTTCTCCCAGACTAGAGACGAAATACAAGATGCCAAGAAGTATCCAGTACCTCCTTATGTAAGCAGTATCCCTTAATCTTTCCAGATGCTGCCCCCCAGAACAGAAACCAGAACAGCCACCAAATCTTCTGACACTGACACTGTTTTTCAGGATCCTCTTGGTTGCCACGTTGCTGTTAGTAGCTCACACAACTAGATCCAGCAAGCAAACCAGAGAGTTCACACAATGGCTCCAACTAGTATGGAAACTGGCAGGAAAAATGTAACTGGCTTTTCCCAGGAGGTGAAGTATACAAGAGAACATATATCTAGCCAAACAAGGCAGCAAGGTGGTTTGGGTCAAACAGGGCATTCTGGCTCTGGAAAAATGGGCTAGGGCCCAGGGGTAGGCAAACTGTCCCCTTTAAGGGCCAAGGGACTTCAGCTCCCAGAATCCCAGGCTATTGGCCAACATCCCAGACTATTGGCCAACATGGCTGAGGCTTCTGGAAGCTGAAGTCCCACGGTCCTTAAAGGGGACAGCTTCCCTACCCCTGGGGCAGTTCGAGTGTTAAGAAAATAATAATATATGGGCCGAGGAGCCAAACAAATCACATACTTTTTTTGGACCTTTATGGCATTGTCTGTCTATGCTGTGTCATAAATCAGAAGAATCATAGAGTTGGAAGAGGCCACAAGGGCCATCCAGTCCAACCCCCTGCCATGCAGGAACTCCCAATCAAAGCATCCCCGACAGATGGCCATCCAACCTCTGCTTAAAAGAAAGAACACTAGGTTCCTCAGCTCAAAGACAGTTGCAAACTTCAAAACAAAGAGTAGAGAAGACAATAGTTTGGGGGCTGGACTTGGGCTGAGAGGGATGTAAGAAGATCTGTTTCTTCCTACTTGATTAGTTAAACTAGCTGACTTATACATGTCATGCACCTGAGTTAGAGGAATGTATAAAAACCAAAAAAAGCACCAGAAGGTATGCTTAGGTTTAATTTCATCAACTGATCTTTATTTGGGTGAGGGTGCTTCAGGATTGGGCCATGATTTCTGTCAAGGTTCTGGATAGGCCAATATAAAGATAGCAGCCTGGGTAAAATGAAAGAAGTGGTAACGTTGAACTTATGGTGTGTGTTGGACTACGACTCTGGAGACCAGGGTTTGATACATCCTCAACAAATCTAGCCAAGAAAAATCCATTAGAGGTTTGCCTTAAAGTCACCATATGTCAGAAACGATTTGAAGTAACACAACAACAAAGGAATCTGCATGTATCCACCATTAAATAAGAAAGGCTCCTTTCAATTTACTCAGTGCAAGACATATGTAGACAATAAGGTACTGGTCTCCATACTCCCTACCATCCATGGGCCTTCTTGCTCATAGCAGCCTTCCTGACTCTCTCAGAACAAAATGGACTCTTTACCTATGGAACCACAATGGGAACAGCCAAAAACACAAAACATGCACAACATATGTACAGAAAGCTGGGCTTCTCCATAACTACTAGCCTCTGCCTCTGTCCTTGACTGAATTCCTCCTGTCCTGTGCCCTATTGTTCAACTATGTAGTCTATGGAAAAGGCAAACAAATACCTAGGACTTGAGAACGGAGTCCCTCTTTTCAATCCAGAATTACTGTGGTTGGAAGGTGTAGTTTTGTTCAACAGTGTCCTCCTACTGCTTCCTTTATGTCTTGCTGTTTTTCCACACACCTTGCAGGTTATTAACTAGAAAGGAGGAAAGATCAACAGATGTTACTTCTTTAAAATGTAATCTGATGGAAAGTGAAAAGCAATTTGAAGTCGTCAGGAAATAAAAGTAGATTGAATCCACAATTATATACCAGAATACTTATACCAGAATACTCCCACTAACATTATTGAGAAGACTACTCCAAAGTATACTGAGATCCTCAACTACTGAATACTTTGTGTACATAGCAGTAGTTATATACAACTTGAAACAGGGATACCTTTTGTTAAACCTATGCCCCAGCTTTCCTCCACATATGGTTCTCCTCCTCACTTTACCTTCACAACAACTTTGTAATATGGATCAGGCTGAAAAACCAATTCAGTGGCCACAAATCACCCAGTAAGTTTTACTGTTCACTGGGGACTACAACCTTCATTTCCAAGTCCTAATCCAAACCATTACACCATTTTGGCTTTCCTTTGAATAAGAAAGTTGTTCAATGCCCATACTCAGTCTGTGCCTTTGGACAGAGGGATCCCTAGTGGAATAACAAAGCCCATAACACATATATGCTGTTTGTATGCCAATCCTCTGTATTGGCTGCCTATTTGGTATTGGGCCAGGTTCAAGGTTTTGCTATTAGTATTCAAAACAACTAAGGACCTAAAGACCTGAGGTCAACCCTTTTTGCTTACCATCCTGCCGAAATACAGATCTTTTGAGAAGTTACTACTGGTGGTTCCACAGAGGTCTAAGATCCACTTGGAATTAGGCCTTTGGTGTATCAATCCCCAACCAAGGAAATACCCTTCCAACTAATGTTAGGCATTCATCTGCTCTGTGGTTTTTTTTTCCTTTTCCCTTTTTTATTGAAGACCTCTTCAGACAAGCACATCCTGACTAATTTTTTTAAACTAACTTTCTTGTTAGGTGTAGGTGGCCCTCCTTGTGTAACCCCATCACCTAGTAAACCCTATAATAAGACACCCCAAATGAGACACAGGGAAGATCAGAGCATTAACAGAAAGGGAAAGAGGAAGAGATAAAGGGATATCACATTTGCAAGATTAGCCAAGACATAAGAAAGATGCTGAGACAAATAGCGGACACCCTTAGGAAGGCAAATGGCATCCAAAGCAGCATTACACATAAAATAGGGACATAGACTGTGAGAAGCATGAGCCAAGGGAAGCTAGACTGTAAAAATTGAAATGGAACGCATGAACATAGCAGTACTGGGGATGAGTGAGTTAAAATGGATAGGAATAAGCCACTTTGAATCAAACAACCATACAATGTTCTACTCAGGCAATGAAAAGACAAGAAATGGGGTGGCTTTCATACTAAGAAAAGATGTGGCAAAAGTAGTCAGAGGATACAATGCAAAATCTGATTGAATCATTTCAGTAACGCTCCATGAATATCACCTATGAATATCACCATAATTCAAGTATATGCACCAACCCAAGAGGCAGAACAGGAAGAAATTAATAGATTCTATGAAGGAGTACAGGAAGAAATTGACAGCACACAAACACAGGATGTCAAGCTGATCATTGGAGATTAGAATGCAAAAGTTGGAAGCAAAAGAAGATTCAAAAACAGTAGGCAGATTTGGATTAGGCAAAAGAAATGAAGCAGGTGAGCATCTGATAGATTTTTGTGAAGCCAACAATCTATTCATTGCAAACATATTTTTCATACAACCAGAAAGGTGGCTACACACATGGACATCACCAGATGGTCAACACAAAAATCAAATAGATTATATAACTGAAAGTAAAAGATGGCGGACCTCTATACTAGTGGCCAAGACTAGCCCAGGTCCCAACTGTGGCACAGATCACAAATTACTCATATAAAAAAGTAAGAGTAAGACTCAAGAAGAAAACAAAATTAGTGATTATACCAAAACAGCACTAGCAGCTTCATTTATTTACTGCTTCATACCACGCTATGCAATCTCTAAGCGGTTTACAACTGTAAGCTAATTGCCCCAACAAACTGGGTACACATTTTAGTGATTTCAGAAGGATGCAAGCCTGAGTTGAGCCTGAGCCCTGGGTGGTATTGAACTCACAACCTTGTAGCTTGTGAGTCAGTGGCTGCAGTACAGGCATTTAACCACTGCACCACCAGTGATCTAAATAATATCTCAACAGAATTTACTGACAACATAAGAAACAGATTCGCACTACTAAGCATAACAGACCAAGAACCAGAGGAACTACGGTCTGAAGCCAGGAACATAATAAAAGAAGAATACAATCAGACACTTTCAATAAACAAAAAGAAAGAGAGAAAAAAACAGTGACAGAAAACACACTACAAACAATAAAGAAGAGAAGGAAAACAAAAGGGAGATAAGAACAATCTAATAATTATGAATGCAACAGTGCAACAGCTTGTGCGGCTTGTTACTACAATGACCAATGCAGAGAAATAGAAGATAATAACAAAAAGGGAAGAACAAGAGATTTATTTCACAAGATTCAAGAATTCGAAGGAAAATTCAAACCAAGAACTGGGATGCTCTATGACAAAGGATACATGGAATGAAGAGTCATATGAAGATGAACTCCAAATTCTAAAAAGTGAGATGGAAACTGCAATAATAGAAATAGCAAATAACAGATCACCAAGAACAGATGATATTCCAATGGAAACTGCTGCAATTCACACTGACAGAGTCAACTGTAGTTCTAACCAACATATGTCAACAGATGTGGAAAACAAAACGATGGCCAACAGATTGGAAGCAATCAATATACATCCCCATCCTCAAAAAGGGAGACACAAGAGACTGCCGCAACTATAGGACCATAGCACTGATCTCCCACACAAGCAAAACCATGCTCAAAATTCTGCAACATAGACTCAAACTATACATAGAAAGAGACATCCCAGAGGTTCAAGTGGGGTTCAGGAAAGGAAGAGGCACTCAGGACTGCAAACATACGATGGCTAATGGAGCGCACCAGGGAATTCCAAAAGAATCCATGTGCTTTATAGACTATAGCAAAGCCTTTGACTACATAGATCATGAATGGCTATGGAATGCTCTTAAATACTTGGGGGTGCCAACACATCTGACAGTCCTGATGAGGAATCTGTACTCAGGAAAAGAGGCTACTGTCAGAACAGAATACAGAGAAACAGAGTGGTTCCCAATTGGCAAAGGGGTCAGACAAGACTGCATCCTTTCACCCTATCTGTTCAATTTGTATGAAGAACACATTATAAGAAAAGGAGGCTTGAACACAGAAGGAGGAGGAGTGAAGATAGAAGGAAGGAATATCAGTAATCTAAGATATGCAGATAACACATCCCCATCCTCAAAAAGGGAGACACAAGAGACTAGCAGAAATCCTCACAAACCTGGAACACCTACTAAGGAAGATCAAAGAAGAAAGTGCTAAGGCAGGCTTAATGTTGAACGTAAAGAAAACAAAAATAACGACTGCTGAGGGCCTTCACAAGTTCAACCTAGACAATGAAAAAAATAAAAATAATAAAAGAATTCTCCTGCCTGGGATCAAATATTGATTGGAACAATAAGAAGAAGAGCCCTCCCTCCATTACCATCTGATGTCATCTGGGGGAGAGACACTAACTTAGCCCAGCACCACCCAGTTTGTTTTGATGTTTCGAAATGCTGTACGCCGCCCCGATTGCCTAGCAGAGGGGCGGGATATAAATAAAAATTATTATTATTATTATTATTATTATTATTATTATTATTATTATTATTATTATTATTATTATTATGGGTCCTAGAGCAGATCAAGCCGGAGACCTCCCTGGAAGCCAAGATGACCAAACACAAGATTCTTTCACAATGTTTATCCAGAACTCTAATGTGTCACCATGCATCAAGGAACACATCCCTGAATCACATAAATGTATGCAAACCTCAACCAGACTTGGAGTATTCAAGAATGCAGATTCTCCTAGCAGTGGGAAGGCATGGTTCACTGTACTGGAGCCAGGCAGCTGAGGGTCTGGTTAGTGCCAGGGTGGAAGCTGATAAACACCATCCTGACTTCCATGATGGAAGGAAATACAAAATAAACTATGACGTCTGGAAACCACCATGTAGAGATGACGCAAAAGCAATGAATTTGTTTGATTTCTATTATAAATAACAGCCAAAACAATAACAATTTTCTAAACTGGATATCACTGTTATGAAGCTGAAGGAGCCAAATCAAAGCTGTTTGGGGCACTGTCTTAATTAGGGGTGAAACTAGAACTGTGCGGTACTCCTTCTTTTCTGGCTCTCCATTTTTCCCCTTAAAAGAGTTTCAATTAAGCAAGCAACCCTTCAAGTTAATTAAACAAACTGTCACTATTCTTATGACGGAGGGAGAATAATTAAGCAAATAAAAAATAATTTCTGATGAAGATATCCCCTCTTTTTCCTCTTCAGAAAAAGTTCTAAACAAGGCCAAACACGACAGCTGCTTAAAATATTACCGTACCAGGACATTCTTTGATTCTTTGTACATCTTCAACAGCTTTGCTTGTTTTAAATTGAGTCTATAATTTTTCCTTTCCTGGTGAAGTAATTTCTTTATCCGTGGAGTTAATTTCATTTTGGGCATTAGACGGACCCTGTGATTACCAGGAAGAAGAAACTGGTGGCAGAAAGAGCACACCCGGTCTATATTATCCTGTTTCTTGCCTGTAAAATAATCAAAAGATTAGTACTAATTTGACAATGACCCTGTTCACATGTCATGCTAAGCCAGAACTCTATTTAGAGTTTTAATGTACTGTGTATTAATCAGTATCTCAGTACATGCTGACTGATTAGCTACTCTTGCTACTAGCAGGGGCAAATAAACAGTGGGCTTTCAGTCTGTGGTTTAGTGTGACATCCAAACATGGCATGAAGTGTCTCACCCATGGCTTGGTCTTCAGTTGTTTCTCTGGTTTGTTTAGGAAAAATAAGTCAGAGTGTCAGGATTTTTTCCAGGCTTGGACATTGTAAACTAGAATTTCTTTGAAGCCTTGGCCTACAATGATGGAGAATGTTTTACTGGAGAATGTAAAGCTGTGGACTGCAATATACTGCATTACTATTGGATTAAAATTCCAATTCGCCAGAGGTCACAGTTCTAGAGTAAATGGCCTACAAAAGTGAAGGACATCACACTTCATTTTCACAAAAATAACTCACATACGCAGCTATGCTAGCCTTAATAATAAAATCTCACTGAAATGTCTTGCTACTGGGCAAATTATTCAAATGTGTATTATTTCCTCCAACATAATCATTCCACAGTTACAAGAGCTAAAACACAGAACAAGCTCTAGCATGGATGGGTTAAAATAATAAAAGGGGGGTTGTTTGGAGCAGGAGGAAAAACAAGCAACCAAGGTATCTGTTGCAGAGATTGTACACAGATATAGTGAAAAGTTAACAGGACTGCTCCTACTTAGTCGGTCTTCTCCCAAATGAAAATACTGCTCAATCTGGTGAATGCAAAATAAATGATGAGAAAATGAACCCAAAACAGGTAAGGAGATAATATAGGATCATAGCCACTACACATAATTCAAGACTTCAGAGCTGGATGAACTGAATCCAATGGTATTCAAGGAACTTCTATCATTTCTGAGAACAGTTGGAAAACAGATGAGCTACAGGGAGATGAGACAAACCAATCTTATTTTTTGTTGTTGTTGTTGTTGTTTTTTGGATAGGATCACAAATTTTGTAGTGAGGGGAATCTGTGGATGTCACCAGGGGAATGATTTGATTTCAGCAAAGCCTGTGGGGAGCCCCCCCCCCCCATGCTGTTCTCAGTGTTGTCACAAGGTACTTACCTTCTATGTTGCTCAGTGTCCATCTGTGGAGAAGGAAGAGACAAAAAGAACAAAAGTATTACTTATATGCATCTGCCAGTTTCACAAACCTCATACATCAGTCAAAATACAGTACTGCAATCAAAGCACTGCATATAAAATTCTGATTCACTCTTACATAAACATCAGGAGATATGTCATCTTTTAGCTGAGCCAATATGAAGAGTTCATCAATTCCATATTTTTGTTATTGTTATGTGCCTTCAAGTTGACTCTTTGATAAAACTTTCTGATAGGATTGATGGCCATCCTGTCACAGAGTTCTCTTGGCAAAATTTATTCAGAGGTTTCCCACTGTTTTCCTCTAAGGCTGCAAGAACTGCCCACGATGGGTTCTAATCCACTAGTCCCAGGGTCCCAGCCAACATGCAAACCAATACGCCATGTCACTCTATGTTTCACTGGGGAAAAAAGCAATAAGACTTTATGAGGTCTCACAAGGACAAAGATTCAAATACCACTTTAAGACCAAATCTCATTTTGTTTCAAGCTCTACAAAGAAAAGAAATGCTGATGCCTGAAGAGATGCGAGCTGCTGTGTGATAGGTTTTTTGTGGGTTTTTTTCGGGCTGTGTGGCCATGTTCTAGAAGAGTTTCTTTCTGACGTTTCGCCAGCATCTATGCTAGCCATAGATGCTGGCAAAACGTCAGAAAGAAACTCTTCTAGAACATGGCCACACAGCCCGAAAAAACCCACAAAAAACCTATGGATGCCGGCCATGAAAGCCTACGACTTCACACTGCTGTGTGATGTTGTGTGATGTAACAAACTGTAATGGCTACAGTTTACCTGCTCACCAAGGAATGAGAAGTACTTTCTATTCTTAAAGACAAAGAGATGTATTTATGGGCTGGCATGTATAGCAAGGATGGCTAGAGCAATGTGGTGCAGTGGTTTGAGTGCTGGACTAGGTCTTCAGGAAACCAGGATCTGAATCTCTGCTCAGCCACTGAATTTCACTGTATAACCTTGGGCTAATCTCTCTCTCAGCCTCAGAGGAAAACAATGGCAAGCCACTGAATATTATTTTAAGCCACCCTGTGATTTTTTAATATAGGACAGGATATAAATACAATTGGCCTCCATATTTGCGGATATCACTTTTGCAGATTTGATTATTTGCGGTTTTGATTAATATGTTCTTTCAAGAAATCTCTAAGACCCTTTGCAGACGGCGCTTTGCGCCGTCTTGGAGGTAAGGAAGGGGAGGGGCAGCCTCACGCTGGGTGCCCCAACCCCTTCCCGAACACGTCATCGGAGCACCCGTCACTCCACATGACGGACGCTCCGATAACGTCCTTCCGCTGCAGTGTCCGGACACGCTGCAACGGAAGAGACACTGAAGAGGCACCCAACACCTCTTGCGGCACACCTTCGGCGCCTTGCAAAAGGAGCGCTATTTTAGCGCTCCTTCCAGGGCCCGAAAAGAGGTGCATTGGGGCCGAGAAGTGCGGATACCTCGGCCCCAATCCGTGGCTTCTTGGGGCGGCCCATGGCTGCCTGTCTGCAGAGGCCCTATGTCTATGTGCAACTGTGCCAGAGGTTCACCAGAGTTGTGCTGGAGAACCTAGAACTTCCTAGAGAAAACACTGTCAGTGTGTGGATGATGGGTATTGTAGTGATGCGCTTAAGACACCCAGCAGCCAGCCTGTTCTACAGACTCTGCTGGGTGTCAAAGTGCATCACTGCAACACACATCATTCACACACTGACAAACACTTCTCTAGGCATTTATAGGTCATCTAGCATGACTTTATGATCAACTTCTGGCAAACACCACAGAGCTGCACTGGAGGACCTGGAGATTCCTAGAGAAGTGGTCTCTTAGGTAAAAAGAATAGTGGGTTTTTTTTATTTATTTACCATTTTTCCACATTCATGGGGGTCCTTCACCCCTAACCCTAGCGAATATGAAGGAACCACTCTATTTTAATTTTTAAAAACCTAGAAAGGAGGGAAGCGGTGAGTTACAGGCACCCTGCACCTTGCTGGAAAAAATCCTCCAACTTTCTGTGTCCTGTTGTGTGGCCAGAGCCCCAACATCTTATGAGGTGCCTTGTTGCGCATTGTCACAATTCACTAACATGGCTACATACTGTGTTAGCAACATAATTCCATCATTGTATTCACATCATTGATGTGGAATCTCGGCCATTATTTAATGGGAAACCAGCCAATGAGCTCTGGTTTTGTGTGCTCTGATAAAAGTCCCCAGAATTGGCTCTTCAAACAAGTGTACTGCAAGACATGGTAGTAAAAAGAACGTAGATAGAAACATTCAAATTTTGCCCTGCTGGGATCCTTACTAGTTCACTATACTAGGGATGAGAGGAGCAATACACAAGTACAGTTGCCCCTCCCAATTTGTGGGGGATCCGTTCCAGACACCATCGCCCCCCCGCGAAAATGGTGGCTTACTAATATTTCAGTCCCATAGAAACTAATGGCACAAGTGCAGGCGTGTGTGGCCATTTTAGCTACAGCTGTTGTCCCTCTCTGCGAAGAGCAAGACTGCAGACTCAAAGTCCGCAAACAGGGAGGAATAACTGTATTCTAGCACACTTGTCCCTCCACATTCGCTGGTGTTAGGAGCACAGGACCCACATGAACGTGGAAAACCTGCAAATAACAAAAACACTATGTTTTTACCTCAGAGAGCACTTCTCTAGGAATCTCTAGGTCCTCCAGTGCAACTCTGTGGTCAACATTTGACAGACATTGACCACAGAATAGCACTGGAGGAGGCAGACCTGGACTGGTCTCTCTAGGAATCTCTAGGTCCTTCAGTGTGACGTTTGGTTAAAGTTGATCATGGAGTTACACTGGAGGATCTACAAATTCCTAGAGAGAACATATTAATAAAACCCATAAATAATCAAATCCGTCAAAATCAAAGCCACAACTGTGGAGGGATGAGTGTAATAGGTAAATGAGGCAAGCAAAAGAAATAGTTCAAGGAAACTGATATTCAAGACTTACAACAAAAAGCGTGCTTCTGCTGGGCAGGTATGTGCCAGCCGCTGTGCCGCAGCTTCCAAAAACTGGCGTCTCCCCATTTCTTGGACAGTAGGGGGAAATTCTTTCTGCTTGGGCTTAATAAGGAAGAGAAGGCAAGAGAGAAAGGTGTTGTCAACTAATGCTGCATCTGCACTGCAGTAATAATCCGGTTTGATGCCATTTTTAAGTGCCATGGCTCAAGGCTATGGAATTCTGGGAACTGTAGTTTATTGTGGGCCCAGAGTGGCATCAAACCGGGTTATTACTGCAGTGTGGATGCTGTGTATGACTCGAGACTAGGCTTTGATTCCCTGCTCAAGTATAAAAACCCACTGGGTGACCTTGGGTGCAAGTCACACTCTCTCAGCTTCAGAGGGTGGCCAAGGCAAACCCCTCTCTGAGGA
This sequence comes from Phrynosoma platyrhinos, assembly GCA_020142125.1. Taxonomy (NCBI): domain Eukaryota; kingdom Metazoa; phylum Chordata; class Lepidosauria; order Squamata; family Phrynosomatidae; genus Phrynosoma; species Phrynosoma platyrhinos. The sequence goes on from CM034710.1 coordinate 46,536,843, forward strand.
AACTAGGGGTCACCACAAGACAGAACTGACTTGGGAGGCACCCAAGAAGGAACCCCCCCTCCATACAAAACCCCAGGGTGACCAGATGTGTCCTCTCCTAACCGTAAAAGAGAACAAGGCCCCACAAAATGTAGGACGTTAAACGGGGGGAACTGGGAGACATGATCACAAAGGGAAAAGCTGGAAACACCCATAGAAAAATATAAATCCATGCTCAAAATGGAGGACACTTTGGAACTCCGCCTGGAGAGAAGGGGATAGAATGGAGGGCATATCCGGGGAATGGAGGACACCTGGTTACCCTGGAGACCCCTCTAATTTTATTTCAGGCTCTTTTCCTCTTTCTCTGGCATCCCTCCCTTCTCCATCCTTGCAGCAGCTTAGGAAAGCACCTCTTCCCAGCTCCTTCGGCTCTCTTTCCGCTTGGACTCCCTGGTTCCCCCCCGAAACTCTTCCCCCTGTGAGGCGACGGAACCGGAAACTCTAACAATAGAGTCTTCCGCCTGGGTACGGGCACCTTCCGTTCGTTCCGGATAGAGGAAAAGGTTCTCCGCAGTCTCCAGTTGGTTCACGCTCAGGTGCGTGATTTCGTCAGCGGAGGAGTCCAAGTCTCGCGCGAGCTCTGGCCTCCTTTCTTCTCCTGTCGAGGGAGGCGCTCTTCTGGGGGCAGCAGAGGGAGAGAAAATGGCGGCCGCGAGACTTCCCGAATACGTCATCGAAGCCATGCCCCTTTATGGGCAAAGGGGAAGCGAGGCATTGTGGGACTCTCTCTCGCTTCCAGCAGTGGGCAGATAACATTGCGTTCTACTGAGGTGATTTTTATCAGGGCGCCCTTTTCGCCTCTTCTCTCTTCTCCTGGCGTGCCTTCAAGACATTTTTTTCATTTTTAAAATAAATTTTATAGTATTAAAACAAACAAGCAAAAATATAAATACGCATACTATTATCTAAAATCCGTAACTAGGCAAACAAACCGGCGAAATCCATATTTTAACAGCGTTTCAAGTCGTTTCTGACTTATGGCGACCCTCAGGCGGGCCTCTCTTCTTGGCCAGATTTATTCAGAGGGAGTTTGCCCTTGCCTTCCCCTGAGGCTGAGAGAGTGTGACTTGCCCAAGGCCACCCCAGTGGGTTTCATGGCCAAACCTGGGACTCGAACCCTAAGAGCCTATACAGACTGCCAGAAATAATGCAGCTTGAGTCCACTTTTAACTGTCCTGGCTCAGTGCTAGGGAATCCTGGGAACTGTAGTTTATTGTGGCACCAGAGCTCTCTGACAGAGAGGCTCAATGTCTCAGAAAAAACTACAATTCCTATGATTCCCTAGCACTGAGCCAGGGCAGTTAAAGTGGCCTCAAGCTGCATTATTTCTGGCAGTCTGTATAGGCCCTTCTCCAGAGTCATAGGCTGCCTCCACACTGCAGAAATAATCCCCTTTAATCTACTTTAACTGCCATGATGTTGTAGCTTGGGAAAAGGCAGTAATTCCTTCATGTCCGGTGAAATAACCAATGTCAAGACAAGAGTCGGAGAATAAAAAACGGGAAAAGATTTTATTAGAGATTCGCAAACCACAAGGCCTCATTCCCCACTACGTTATAAACCAGTTTGCTAACCAGTTTGAAGCGGTTTAAATGACCCTGGTCCTCACTTGAGCTGAATTGCTGAAGCGGTTTGGCATACCCACCCCCTGCATATTTTGACATTTTGCCATCACTCTCTTCCACAAAATGTTGGAAAAACGTAGGCCAAAACATAGTACATTCATGAAAAATGGAGGACGCAATCAACTAAAAGCCAAAAACATCAATAAATTAAATATATATATAAATTCATACTTCTGTCGCAGCAAGGTGCAATTAACTGAGAACTGAGACCAAGGTAGGAAAGGAAAACAGACTTTATTTGGCCCAAGACTCTCAGTTGGAATAATTTCCAAAAGTACTGAGGGCCCTTTGCTGGGCACAAACAGCTCATAATATACCAATTTTAACAGTAGCAAGCTGGACTTTACATTATACATTATATATAAGGCACAACTTGGCATTGGCTAAGCTTATTCCTTGTCAAACCCCTATATGCACTAATTAGCTCATCACCTTTGCAAAACTTTGCAAAATCAAGAAACTAGACCCGTGGTTGAATTCAAAGAAAACAAGATACTTGCTAAAGAGATAACCATCGCCAGTCATAAATGTGGTTATCTCTGTGGTTCACTATCTGGGAGGCAGCACACCTGTCTAAAGGAAATGGGGAGATGTCTCAAAAGTTTCCTTTTCAAGCTTAGCCTTACCTTTTCCACCCAAAGCAGTTGCAGAGAAAGCAAGCCATTTATTTGCCTTATAATATAGCTAAAAGAAGGTTTTTCCACCTATGTCTACCTCACTTCTTCATTCAGTCATGCTCAAAACGGAGGACATTTTGATATTCTTCCTGGACAGAAGGCTGGGGTCTAGCTTTGGAGATAAAATTTATAAACTGACTTACCTGAGCCGGCTTAAAAATTAGAAGTGGGCGGCATCTTGATATTATCAGATGCATTTAGCCACCGAAATCACCACCCAGGTGCAGCCTGGCTCCATCGCCACTCAGAGGTGCGCTCCTCATGCCTCTTTTGGAAGCCGGGATTTTTCCGGCTTGAAAAAATGGCCGCTGGAGCGCCCCTCTGAGCGGCAATGGAGCCAGGCTGCACCTGGGTGGTGATTTCGGTGGCTAAATGCATCTGATAATATCAAGATGCCGCCCACTTCTAATTTTAAGCCAGCTAAAGTAAGACGGTTTATATCCTTATGCGATAATCTTATATGTGTAGTCTGTGTGTTGGACTAGGACTCTGGAGACCAGTGTTCTATTCCCTGTCTATAAGTGACCTTGGGCAAGTCACACTCTCTCGGCCTCAGCGGAAGGCCATGGCAAACCCTCCGTGGCCAAGTGCTTTGTAAATGTCTTACCTGGCACAGAAGTACAATGAGGATGATAAGAGGGATGGAGAACAAAATCTGTGAGGAAAGCTTGAAGGAGCTGGGCATTTTCAGCCTGGATCTTCCTGGAGCTCAGCCAGCCAGCTGAAGCCCCACATGGCCATGGGAGGAAGGTCTTCCCTCTCTGGATGTCTTTGGGGACGGGGTTTGCTTGCCCAACCCACGCAGCTGCGCCAGGGAGGCCTCGCCCTGGATGTCTTTGGGGATTGTTTGGCCAAAGCCCCGCATGGCTGCGCCAGGGTCAGGGAGGCCTTGCCCTTGTCGGAACATGATCCCAAAACTGGGTGGAACATCCTAAGACCCTTACAAACCAGGAATGTCCCGGCAAAAACCGGGATATGGCAACCCTACCCACACTAGACCCACTTAATGCATGTCTTTTTGACACTCATTTTTTCCTTGTCTTTTGCAATAAAATGATTCAGCGCAGATCAGAATCTATTTAAATTTGCCGGCCGACTGAAGAGGGTCCATTTTGAATCCATCCATTAATCAATGTGAATGACAAGTGGGTTATTCTGCAACAAGAAAATATGATCGGGGTAAATGTAGTGTGAACCACACTCTGCTGTTGAACCGATCCATCGATTCAAATTGCAAACTGATTTATTTGTAAGTGGGAATGAGGCCCAAGAAATGGCTGATTTCAGAGTCTTGCAATTCAAATCTGGTTTTAGGAAAGAAATGATAGACTTCTTTGATGCTTTTAGACCCCTATACAGTAAATATAGCTTTGACGTCGCCATTATCAGGACATTATTCAGTGAATAAAGTGGCAAAATTGCACCACTTTTTATAAATGGGAAAATCCTGAAAATAAAAAGCAGTGCAATTTTGCCACTTTATTCATAGCATAATGTCCTGATAATGACGATATCGGGGGACGTTGTCTGAAAATTATCTAGCTCTTGCAAGATATTGACGGGATTGAATGCACTTTATTCACAGGATTGCTTCCTGTGTGATAAAACAGACTATGGGCCTTTACAGACTGCGAGTAATAGTGCTAATTGAGGCCACCTTAACTGTCCTGGCTCAGTGCTAAGGAATCATGGGAACTGTAGTTCATTGTGGCACCAGAGCTCTCTGGCAGAGAAGGCTCAATGTCCCAGAAAAAAAAAATACAATTCCCATGATTCCCTAGCACTGAGCCAGGACAGTTAAAGTGGCCTCATTTTGCACTATTTCTGGCAGTCTGTAAGGGCCCTAAGTTTTTACCCGAGAGAACACCTCTCTAGGAATCTCTAGGTCCTCCAGTGCAACGGTGGTCAACATCTGCCAGACATTGACCATAGAATTGCGCTGGAGGAGCTACAAAGGCCTAGTGGAGTATTCTCTCTAGGAATGTCTAGGTCCTTCAGTGTGACTGTTGGTTAAAGTTGACCATAGAGTTGCACTGGAGAACCTAAATATTCCTAGAGAGAACATATTAATAAAATTCGTGAATAATCAAACCCGCAAAAGTCAAAGCCGCAAATGTGGAGGGACAAGTGTAGCACTTTGTGCAGTCTTCAAGGTTGTCTTGCAGTCAGGGAGAACTCAGAGGAGGCATCTCCTTAGCCCCCTGAGTTGATGGAGCATCCTCAAGAGTCCATGCCAGCTCCAGCTTTTACCTGGGTCCTCAACTCTTCCCTCTGGCTGACAGAGTGGTGTGCCTTCACACTGTTTTCACTACAGTTGCCCCTCCCAATTCGCTGGGGATCCATTCTGGACCCACTTGCAAAAATGATGGCTGGCAAATATTCGAGCCCCATTTAAAGTAATGGCACATGTGCCTGTGGTGTACACAGAAATGTAAAATATAGCCCTTGTTCCTCCCCACGAAGAGTGAGACCACGGACTCCAAATCCACAAACAAGGAGGGACAACTGTATATTCCTTTCCCTCCCTGGCTAGCTCTATTTTCTGGCCTCCTCCTGAAGTTAACCACCATTTCTTTCTGTGTTTACTCGGGTTACTTTTTCTACTGCCACCATGCCCCAGATTTCTCAGGCAAAGGCTACTATGAAGTGGTTTCATTTCCTGCTAGCAGCAGCTGGAACATAGAGAAATAGGAATACAAAGAGCTGCAAGCTGCTATCCTTCTTCAAGAAAATTGCCTTTATAATTGCCACATACAACAGGTTGGATGGAGGCAACTATACATGAAAAAAATAACTTACCCATTGTGATTTTAAAGATTGACACATGCAGTGCTTTTTTCTCACATGGAGGTTGAATACAAATACAAGCAGCTTGTACACACGGTCAGTATTTTTTAAAAAAAAAAAAAAAACAGCTGTATCAAAATATAAGAAATGAGTAAACAATGAAGTATCTAAGACAAAGTGGAAGAGTTGCTATTAAGTGGTAACTATGGGCCTTTACAGACTGCCAGAACTAATGCTGCTTGAGGCCACTTTAACTGTCCTGGCTCAGTGCTAGGAAATCATGGGAACTGTAGTTTATTGTGGCACCAGAGCTCTCTGACAGAGAAGGCTCAATGTCCCAGAAAAAAATACAATTCCCGTGATTCCCTAGCACTGGGCCAGGACATTTAAAGTGGCCTCAAGCTGCATTATTTCTGGCAGTCTGTAAAGGCTCTGTGGTGAAGAAGGGTACTCAGTAAGGCCTATTAGGTATGCATATCTCTTTATTCAGGAGATGCCTGCTCCACATTGTTATATGACTGGTTTCATATAAAGATCCCTTTTGGGTCCCTGCCATGGCCCTAGACTGGGAGAAGCCCCAATTACGTGGGTACCAGAAAGGTCACATCTACACTTACAGCAATTTGCAGATCAAAAGGGCCAAGCCTAGGAGCTGCAA
>CM034710.1:46552997-46563152 GCA_020142125.1 Phrynosoma platyrhinos
GCATGTGCCTCGTGATGGAGCTCTAGATGAAACAGTTTATTGTGCCAGTTGCAAAAATATGTACAATACAGAAACTGCTCAGGCAGGAGAAGGAGTGCTGCCAAATAGGTGTTTATTATTCAGTGTGAAGCGATATCCGAGAAACTGTCACAGCTGCTGAGTTCTACAATTTTACTCACAGTATGTGGCAGGTGAGGAGGAAAAAAACCATTACAGTATATCACATGCTTCCAAGCCTCTAGTATTATATATATATATATATATATATATATATATATATATAAAACAGCCTAACACGATGGACTTAATTTGGAATTTCTTCCAAAATGTTTCTCAAGAACTAAGTTATTAAGTTATTTAAATAAGGAACAGTTCAAAAGAGTCAATAAACTGAACATTACCCAGCTGATTCTATAGCCCAAACCTAATTCTCTTGGATTTTTGCAAAACTCTTTGATTTTTATTAACCCGATGGGGAATTACAAATTTTGGTCAGAAGAGTCAAACCACTTATTCAAGAGTAGTTCCAATGGATAAATTCAGTTAAGGGTTTTGACATTAGCAGTGTCTATAAACAATTTTCTAAATGAAATAAATTTCTAAAAATAATAAAAATCTTAAAAGATCCATTGTACTGCATAGCATTACTTCATATCATTAATGTGTAAGAGGACTTCAAAAAGTTATGGGAATACTTAATCCATGTGCAATAAAGACAAAAAGAAGATCAGCCTTTCCCCAACTCAATACACTCCACATTAACCTTTCTGACACTTTTTTTTTTACTGTACTTCATAGACATTTACACAAACATCTTGGGAAACTGAAATTCAATTCTGCAAATACAGATTTTATCAAAACTGCAGCAAATCTTTACCAAGATATGTTTGTATGAACATATGAACATATGAAGATCTGCTTAATTTCAGTATGCAAAAGCATCTGAGGAAAAGACTGACGTCTACGAAAGCTCATGCTGCCAACTTCTTTCTTTCAGTTAGGAGCATTGCAGACTGGCCTAAAAGACCGGCCTGGGGGTGGAGTTGGGGTGGGGCAGCCACACGCCGGCCACCTCAACTCCATCCCGATGCCATCCCGATGCCACATGCCCATTTGCACAGCGCATGGTGTCAGGACGCCCTCTTGGTGCAGCGTGTATACATGCGCCGAAAGGGCGTGGAAGACCTGTGGCACTGGCTCTTAGGGCAGCCTTTTGACGCCCCCTAAAGGAGTGGCACTTTTCCATTCTTTTGGGGGCAGCAAAAAGGAGGATCAGGGCCGTGGTGTGGGGCTGCCGTGGCCCCCATCCACCGCTAGCAGGGGCAGCCCAGTGCCGCTCCAAATGGGCCGTCTGTAGAGGCCCTTAGCTACAATATCTCTACATACTGATTCTACAGACTAATACAGGGGTAGGCAACCTTTCCCCTTTAAGGGCTGAGGGACTTCAGCTCCCAGAATCCCAGGAGCTATTGGCCAACATGGGACTATTGGCCAACATGGCTGAGGCTTCTGGGAGCTGAAGTCCCTCGGCCCTTAAAGGGGAAAGGTTGCCTACCCCTGGACTAATACAGCTTATCTTTGAATTCTGCTTAATTTTAGTTACCCTGCAAATTAAAATGAAGGAGGAATAGCCATATACACAACTTATTAAAACACAAGCCAAATAATTATAAATTTGACTTCGTAATGGATTTATTCAATGTAAAATTTAAATATGATTCAAATGCTGAGCTGGGATCTGGGGGATTGAGGTTCAACACATTGGAAACAATGAAACTGACCAGGTGATCTTCTGTCACTGACTCCCTCTCAGTTTGATCTACCTCAATGGTTCTCATGAGGATAAAGTAGGAGGAGAGCCACCATGACTTCGCTGGAGGAAAGGTGGGCTATTTAACATCACTACTTAGGTTCTATTTGTAAGTAATTAACATCTCCTGCCCAACCCCTCTTGTTCCACCTTAATAGCCTGCAAGTGGTTAGGGCAAAGGAGATCTGTTCAGCTGTCAGTTCTGGGACAAGAAGGACAACGTTTCCAACCCTCCCTCACAGTAACTGATATGACAATCAGAAGAAGCACCCCAACACAATTCCTTGTCATAGGAGATTATCACACAGTAGGCTAAAGTGTCTTTAAAGTGCCTTTAAATTGTTAATAACACGCGATTGGGGTTCACATGCTTGCACGTTTGTCATGTCTGTAAAGTGTCTGTAAAGTGTCATGAACGCATCCCCGGTTCCCCGCTCACTTATCCCATCAGTAATGCGTCCTTGGAGCCATCATTTTTCAGTAACGGAAGATCATGTTATTGAAAAATGATGGCTTCAAAGACATGTTACTGATGGGATAAGCGAGCAGCGAGCTGGGGATGTGTCCATGACACTTTACATATACTTTACAGACGTGACAAACTCACGAGCGTGTGAACCCTGATCACGTGTTATTGACAATTTAAAGGCACTTTAAAGACACTTTAGCCTCCCATGTGATAATCTCCATAGTGTACAGTTTCGCTTGCTGGGATGAGAGGGTTGGAAACATTATCCTCCATGTGCTCTGATCACCAGATGAACAAGTTTCCTTGCTTGAGCTGGGCTGGCTGCTTGTTGTTCAGGGAGACTGGGAGGGGGCATTTATTTAATTTTACAGCAAGTAGTCTTACTGATTTTCTGAGAATGGAGCAAGATGTACATTTCAAAATGGCAAACTGTGCAACCCTGTTTTTATTTTATCAGTGTACTGCCGAGAGAACTTACATTACCCCTCTAAATCTAAAAACATTAAATAAATAATTAAAAATGAAATACAATCTGTTTCCCATTCTTGTTATCCTGGCAATTTTATTCTTTTGACACGCTTATTCCAGCAAGGTTTTATAGTTCCAATCAGATCTAAGCTCAGCATCTCATTAGCTTCAAGCATCTAGCCAGATGAGGGGAAATGTTGTTATTGTAGTTGTTCAAGGGAAACAATTACAGTGAAATAGCGTCTAGTATTTAAAATGTAAATGGGGATTTAGGAAGGAAGCAGCTTGAGTCTCTATTAATCTTAGGTATCCAGCATCAACAACCTGTCACCCTTTACAAGTGCAACTGATGTTTCTCCCAAATATTATGTGGAACACAATTCTATCGAGTAGCTCACTGCACCAAATGTAACCTGAAGGGGAATTTTCAGTCTGAATGTTGATGCCATGCAAGATTTGCTTCCTAAAAAGTCACACTGACAGGGAGTGGGGCAGGATCCATTGCATTACAAGTAAACAGAGAATGGGTCTCTGTGTATGTGTGTCTGATGGGATTACCCTGCATATCCAAACCTATAGCCACAGGATGGAGGCAGCATGGTACTCTGGACACCATAAACATCCCTCTGCTCTTCTGTCTTAAAATTAAAATAGGCTAAGCTTCTTTGGGTCACAGATAAGTTTTAATTAAATATTAATTAGTTAATAATATTAATCAGAATTAATTAATATTAATTTCATTCTCCTTATCCTCTGCCCAGCCCTCTCCTCAGGAGAAACCCAAGTGGTGGAAGAGCCTTGCCTGCCCTCCTCCTCCACCCAGACTGCTTGGAAGAAGGCCAAGCAATGGAGGAAGCGTGAGGGGTGAGCATTTGCCCCTCTTTTTTGTCCACTGCCTGGCCTTCTCAGGAGAAATCTGGATGGAGGAAGAGCCTTGCAAGATGAATGTTTGCCTGTCCTTCTCCTCTTCCACCACCACCTGGTCTCCTGAGGAGAAAGGAGGTTGGCAAAGAGCCTTGTAGGGCAGGTGTTTGCCCATCCTCCTCCTCTGCCACCTGGCCTTCTCCTCAGGAGAAAACTGGGTAGCGGAGGAGCCTAGAGGAGCAAGCATTTACCTGTACCACCACCCAGCCTTCTCCTCAAGGGAAAGCTGAGCAGTGGAGGAGCTTAGCAGGGCAAGCATTCACTGGTCCTCTCCTCAACACATGGCCCTCTCCTCCTGAGCAGTGGAGCAGTGGAGACTTGATGTCGTTCCACATCTTCACGGGCCACCCAAAATCCTTTGGCAGGTGGCCCCCTGAGCTGTATGTTGTACAGGTCTGCCTTCTCCAGGAGCTCAGCACTGAACTCAGGTCAATGAACAGGCTTACTGTCTCTGCCATAGTACCACCTCTGAGTTTGCTGCTTATGAGCACTCCAGGCCATCCAAGGGGTGTTGGTGGGTGGAATTGGGGAGAAATAAGAAGTTGAACAAAGGAATGAGCCACAGGAAGCAGCAAGTGTGGTGTGTTTGGCAGGAGATTCATGTGCTATGGGAGAAGCTGCAGCAAAAGCTGGGATTAGAGATGGGGATGGTGGTAACAGAGGTGTATCAAGGAAAGAACGATCAGAGGAATGAAGAAAGAAAAACATATCAGAATAAAATGAAAGGAAAGAGGGAAGTCTAGCTATAAGTGTGTTTGGAATGATGGCAGAAAAGGGAGTAAAAGAGACTGGGGGAAAAAACAGGGAAGGAATGTTGGAGCAAATTAAGAAGAGTGGTTATGTACGGGTGGAAATGAAGGAAGGAAGAAGAAAAAGTGAACATAAAATGAATGAGGAGGAAGGTGCATGTGGGAAAGACCAAGAATAACTCTTGCTCTGTTTCTCCTCTCTTCTGAGAATTATTCACTTGCACTTATTCAATCTTGGGCCTCAGCCAACATCTAAAGTCCAAAGTTATGCAGGAGCTCCTGCAAAGAGTAGACTTAAAGAGTAGGGTTACAATGTGTCCCTTATTATAAGGAATGTCCCTTATTTGAGGAGCAGAAAGCTTGTCCCTTATTGGACTGGCATGCATCTCTTTTTAAAAGGGATGTCCCGTGTTTGAGGATTGGAAATCATTTCCTTTTGTGCAGACTGAACAAGAGGCCAAAAATTCCCATATTTGGGGGCATGGGCCTTTTATAAAGATAGAAATATGTGTATTGTTTACTTTATGAATGGGGACAAGATGTTAATTTTACGCAGAACAGCTAAGTTAGTGGAAATGGACACTTTCATTTGGTATTTAGGTGGAACACAAACACAAACTTATTAATAATAAGCTCCTGCATGTCATGAATTTCAACTGTCCCTTATTGCTATTTTGAAAACTGTCCTTTATGTCATGAATATGGCAACACCATTAAACTGAGACAGATTGTTCTGAAGTTTCATATTCCACACACTGCTAAGTAAAGTGTCTGCAAACTGTAAGATTAATTAATAGAGGAAATGTACAGCAGGATGACCAGGTGCAATGCTGGCCTGGGATTCTGAATTAAATGTTTCCATCTCAGATCATCAGTGGATTTGCACCTAGGTTTCCATCTTCTCCATACACTTGAATGAATGTGTTTTAAAAGTAGTCTCCCTCTGGCCTCTTTATTCTGCCAAGCTCTTGAAATATAAGCAGCAGCACTGGAAAAAAATGCAGCTTGGAGTTCATCTGTCTGACAGCATCCTGCTTCTAGAAGCAAATTTAAATTACACCTGTACCAATTAAATGTCAGCCAATAAAATGTCAGATTACCAGCTTAAACAGTTTTTAAAAAGCTGTAAAGATGGATCTCTTCCGGCAGGTCATTCTAGACTAGTTCTTCCCGGCCTAAGAAGTGAGCTCACCCTATCTCTGTGCTCTGCTACATACACAATCTGCTGCCTGCCTGCTACTATGATTTTTAAATGTTATTGTTGATTGTTTTTATTGTTCTACGTTTTAAATGTCTAATGTTTAATGCTATTTTAAGAGGTGGGTGGGATTTTGGTTTTTTTTGGGGGGGGCATATTGTAATTTTTTTAATGTGTAAGCTGCCCTGATTGCTTTGGCAGAGGGGCGGGATAGAAATAATTTATTATTATTATTATTATTATTATTATTATTATTATTATTATTATTATTAAAATACTGCAATGAACTGGTGTTACTCTGTAGTTTTTGTGGGACACAAAGATTTGATCTTTTTACTGGTTACCACATAACTTGAAGTTGTCAGACACTTAAAAACATTCAAATGTCTCAGCCTGTGCAGTTGGCTTGACAGGATCTGGTCAATAGCAAAAACAGCCTCAGCTAAGGATAGTACATCTCCTCTGAATAATGCCTTTAGCTGAATCCAGACAATGCAGAAATGCTTAACCTAGGTTTGAAGGTGTGTCAAGCAATCATGAATGGGGTTACACTCCCCTGAAAGACTGTGTTTACAACTTGGGGGTGCTTCTGGATCCGTTGCTCCAAATGACAGCTCAGACAGATGCAACAGCCAGGAGTGCTTGCTATCAGCCTCATCTGTTATGCCAGCTGTGCCCCTTCCTAAAGCTAGAAGACCTATAGCTGGTAGTGCATGAACTGGTAACCTGAAGCTTGAACTTTTGGAATGCTCTGTATGTTGGACTACCACTGCACCAAGTTCTGAAACTTTAATTAGTTGAAAACACAGCTGCCAGATTAGTTACTGGTTACAGGAATGGGCTTGTTGTTGTTGCTGCAACATCTTCAAGTTGTTTCTGACTTATGGCATCTCTTTCTTGGCAAGATTTGTTCAGAGGAGTTTTGCCATTACCTTCCCCTGAATCTAGGAGCATGTAGCTTGCCCAAGATCACCCAGTGGATTTCATGGCCAAGCTGGGAATTGAACCCTGGTCTCCAGAGTTGTAGTCCAACACTCAAACCATTATGTCACACTAGCTGTCACACCAATATTAAAATCACTCCACTGGCTGCCAATTAGTTTCTGGCCAAAGTACAAAGTATTGGTTATTACTTTTAAAGCCCTACATGGTTTGGCTCCAGGTTACCTATGCAACCACCTCTTTCTGTATAGTTCACCCTGAACACAAAACATTCATGGGTAGCTATGTTGGCAATTTAGCAAATTCAAACAAAAATCCATCAGTGATACCTTTATTGGCCAACCAAAATGCACTATATATTTGTTGCAAACTTTCAAAGCTCCATGGGCTTCTTCATCAGACAAGATGTTACAAACCAAACAGGACAAAAACAATTGGAGATGTTAGTCAGATGCCTACATGTTGTTGTAGTTTTTAGTTAAGATGGTATATGGTGGAGAGGATATCTTTTGTTGGCAGGTTCCTCCTCCTTCTGGCCCTGTGGCTATAAGGAGATTTGCAAAGTTCTCTGGCAGACATTTACTCCAGTCACACAGGACTAGACTGGCAACTGGCAACCAGAGGACTTTTTCTTCAGCTGCCCCTAGATTGGCGAAATGATCTGTCAGAAGAGATTTGACAGCTATATACACTATCTGAATTTAAAACAGCATTAAAGACCAGTCTCTTCCAGCAGGTCTATCCAGATGATTTTTAAATAGTGAATTTTAAATGTGGATTAATATGTATGTGTCTTCTTTGTTCTTTTAAACTGATGCATGTTTTAACTAATGTTATGATTTTGTTAACTTGTTACTGTTCCTCGTCTCAATCCATGAGGTGGGTAAGAAATCATGATCATGATCATAATCATCATCATCATCTAATTGCTATTAAAACTCAAATAAAAACTTTTAAAAGAAGGAATTTCTTGGTGGTAACAGCCAGCATGGCTTTGTGCTTTCAGTGTTGGACTATGCCTCTGGAGTTTATTGTTGTTAACTAACCCTGACAGTAAGGGCGGTTCGACAGTGGAACACACTCCCTCGGAGAGTAGTGGAGTCTCCTTCCTTGGAGGTCTTTAAGCAGAGGCTGGATGGCCATCTGTCGGGGATGCTTTGATTTTGAGTTCCTGCATGGCAGGGGGTTGGACTGGATGGCCCTTGTGGTCTCTTCCAACTCTATGATTCTATGATTCTATGATTCTAACCCCGAGTCAGTCTCAACTCATGGCGGCCTTATGGATGAGACATCTCCAAGACCCTCTGCTTCGCTTAATTCCTGCAACCCCTTAATACACGTGACCCTCTTAACAGAGTCCATCCATCTCGCATGTGGCCTTCCTCTCTTCTTATTTCTCTCTACCTTTCCCAGCATTAGTGTTTTTTCCCCAAAGAGTCCTTTATTCTCATGATCTGTCCAAAGTACAACCACCTTAATTTGGTCATCTTGGCTTCCAGGGAGGTTTCCGGTTTGATCTGCTCTAGGACCCACTTGTTTGTCCTTTTGGCTGTCCATGGGATCCTCAACACTCTTCTCCAGCACCATATCTCAAATGCATTGATATTCTTCCTATCTTCTTTCTTAACTGTCCAGCTCTCACATTCATACATAGTAATAGGGAATACAATGGCTTATATGATTCTAATTTTTGTGCTCAGTTGTAGATCTTTGCATTTTAGAATCTTTTCTAGTTCTTTCATAGCCACCCTCCCCGTTCTTAGTCTTCTTCTGATTTCTGACTGCAATCCTCAGTTATCCATGTTTGATCCCAGGTGTGGGAATTCTTTACTATTTCTATTTCTTCATTGTCTAGGTTGAACTTTGTGAAGGTCCTCAGTGGTCATTATTTTTGTTTTCTTTATATTCAGCGTTAAGCCTGCCTTAGCACTTTCTTCTTTGATCTTCCATAGCAGATGTTCCAGGTCTGTGAGGTTTTCTGCTAGTACTATGGTGTCATCTGCATATCTTAGATTGTTGATATTCCTTCCTCCTGTTTTCACTCCTCCTTCTGTGTCCAAGCCTCTTTTTCTTATAATATGTTCTGCATATAAGTTGTACAGATTGGGTGAAAGGCTGCAGCCTTGTCTGATCCCTTTGCCATTTGGGAACTATTCGGTTTCTCCGTGTTCTGTTCTGACAGTAGCCTCTTGTCCTGAGTACAGACTCCTCATCAGGACTATCGGATGTGTTGGCACTCCCATGTCTTTAAGGGCATCCCATAACCTTTCATGAGCTATGTAGTCAAAGGCTTTCCTATAGTCTATAAAACACATGCTGATTTTCTTTTGGAATTCCCTGGTGCACTCCACTAACCATCATTATATTTGCAATGTGATTCCCTAGTACTCCTTCCTTTTCTGAATCCTGCTTGGATCTCTGGGATCTCTCTTTCCATGTATGGTTGGAGTCTATGTTGCAGAATTTTGAGTCTCTTGTGTTTCCCTTTTTGTGGATGGGGGTGTACATTGATCACTTCCAATCTGTTGGCCATTGTTTGGTTTTCCATATCTGTTGACATATGTTGGTTAGCACTAGAGTTGACTCTGTCAATGTGGATTGCAACAGTTCAATTGGAATATCATATCATCTGTTCCTTGTTGTTGGTTTGTTTGTTTTTTGCCTTTTGTTTGCTTTTTCTCTTATTGCAGTTTCCACCTCACTTTTTAGGATTGGGGTTCTTCTTCATATGGCTCTTCATTCCATGTGTCCTTCATTTTGTCATCTCTTTTATATAATTTTTCTGTGTATTGCATCCAATGTCTTTTTATTCTTTCCTGGTCTTGAAATATATTATTTTTGTTGTCATAGAAATCCCAGTCCTTGGTCTGAATTTTTCTTTGATTTCCCGGATCCTGTGAAATAGATCTCTTGTTCTTCCTCTTTTGTTGTTATCTTCTACTTCTCTGCATTGGTCATTGTAGTAATTTTCTTTATCTTTCCTCACAAGCCATTGTAATGTTGCATTCATAATTCTTAATTTGCTCCTAGCTCCCTTTTGTTTTTCTTCTCTTCTTTATTGTTTGTAGTGTTTTTTCTGTCATCCATAATTTTTTTCTCTTTCTGTTTATTGAAAGTGTCTGTCTGCATTCTTCTTTTATTATGTCCCTGGCTTCAGACCATAGTTCCTCTGATTCTCAGTCTATTATGCTTAGTAGTGAGAATCTGTTTCTTATGTTATCAGTAAATTCTGTTGAGATATTATTTAGATAATATTTTGGTATAATCACTGGTTTTGTTTTCTTTTTGAGTCTTACTCTTATTTTTCTTATAATTCATGATCTGTGCCACTGTCAGCACCTGGTCTACTCTTGACCACCAGTATAGAGTTCCGCCATCTTTTAGTTCTCATTATATAATCTCTTTGAATTTTGTGTTGACCATCTGGTGATGTCTATGTGTGTAGCCTTCTTTCTGGTTATATGAAAAATGTGGTTGCAATGAATAGGTTGTTGGCTTCAGAAAAATCTGTCGGACATTCACCTGCTTTATTTCTTTTGCCTGATTGAAATCTGCCTACTGTTTTTGATTCTTCTTTGTTTCCAACTTTTGCATT
>CM034710.1:46595336-46612370 GCA_020142125.1 Phrynosoma platyrhinos
GCGCTGCGGGCACTGCCGGCACCACGGCCGCCATTTTGTTCTCCAAAATGGTGGTCACGACGCGTTTGCGCATGCATAGTAATCCTGCGCATGTGCAAACACGTTGTGGCTGCCATTTTGGAGAACAAAATGGTGGTCACGGCGCGTGCAGCCGCATGACGGCAGCAGCGGCAGGGGTCCACCTGGGCCGGTAAGTCTGGCGACCTGGGCCGGAAACGGCCCAGGACCGTAGGTTGCCGACCCCTGTCCTAGACAAAGAGAAAATTAAAACAGTCAAAGAGTTCCCATACCTTGGATCAAACATTGATCAGAATGGAGCTCAAGAAATCAGAAGAAGACAAGGAACCTGTAGCACCCAAGCAGAGCAGAGAAGGACAAGGGGTCTTGGAGATGTCTCATCCATGTGGTGACCATGAGTTGGGGTTGACTGAAGAGTAGTTAAAAACAACAAACCAGAGACTGCTATTATTAAATTAGGGACAATTATTTCTACCGTAAATGTCAACTCTCCACATGGCTTTTTTGTTTCTGAAAGCAACTCAACCTAAGCACATTTTAGAAAAAAGTAAAAAAAAAAATCCATTCTATAATGAAACTTGCCTTTTCACCTCAGTATCCAACACGGTAGACGCCACCCACAGAAAAGAATCATAGAAACAAAAATAAATTGCATGCATTCAACTAAGAATGTATTCAGCACTTCCTCCAAGAGCAGTATCTTAACTTCAAGCAGCTGAAACTTAATAATTGGATAAAGGATACTCAGAATGCATTTTATAATCAAATGTTCATTTGAACCAGGGATTTTCCTCAGCATCCAAATCAATACTGCACCACACCTAACACTGAGACAATATTTTCCTCATTAGCTCATCCAACCAGTTTCAAACGTCAGTCAGTTTTGAGGAAGAGTGCCATCTCAAAATTAGAAAACAGAACCATCTCACACAGCCACAGTCTGCTAAACACATCAGATTGCACAGTAAAAGAACACCCCTCCTGTTATCTATGTGAAGTTAATTAAAAGTAACCATTAGCTATTTTCTATCATATTTATGTCCACACTGATTAAACTACATGGTGGTTGTGCTTGCTATGTTTACAACAATTGAGTTATATATAATTGACTCCACTGCAGATCACTGTAATGGATGTTTGTATTTAATGCTAAAGAAGATAATGAGGTCCTAGTATCCCATTTCACAGCCCTTAACCATTCTAGCTTCAAATATGGAAGACCATTTACATCCAATAATGTTTGTTCAGCTGAAATACTAATGTTTTTAGATTATCAGTAACAAAACTCCATTTTTGAAACAGCCAAAGCTTTTTATGTCACATTTACATGGCTTTAAATTACAGTAAAAATACTGTATTGGCATAACGGTCAATACATTGAAATATGCTCAATTTTAAAAAACAAACAAACCATTACTTAATCCAGTAATACTCCTACTTTTTACCCTTGAGACACCCCATTACATCTACATGTGGACTTGTGCTCCCCCCACCTCGATATAGTATATGACTAAAAATATTTTGTTTATTTATAGTGCATATTTTCATTCACACATTCATATATATTCATATGTTAACATTTTATAAGGAAGTAACATGATTTAAAGTTGAGGTTTTATTTAGGTAAATTCAGTATTTAACTCAACACGTGGTGTAATGGTTTGAGCATTGCACTATAACTCTGGAGACCAGGGTTTGAATAGAAACCCACTGAGTGACCTTGGGAAAGTCACACTCCCTCAGCTTCTATGGATGGCAATGGCAAACCCCTTCTGAAGAAACCTGCCACGAAATGACTTGAAGGCACACCACCACCACCGCCACATGGATAAAGTTTGGAAAGAGGAGGAGGAAAAGGAAGAGAAGGAGAAAAAGAAGAGATCAGAGCCTCCAGGCCTCATGGCCTCCCTTGAGCAATTCTTGTATCCTTCCAGGGGTTCCACCCCACTGTCTGAGAACCATTGATTTAATCAATTGTTCTACTTAATACTAAAAAACAGCAGTAATGTAAAAATATTAGTCTAAATATATTTGCAGACTGCCAGAAATAGTGCACATTAAATTGAGGCACTGCCCTGGCTCAGTGCTAGGGAATCATGGGAACTGTAATTTATTATGGCACCAGAGCTCTCTGACAGAGAAGGCTCAATGTCTCAGAAAAAAATACAATTCTCATGACTCCCTAACACTGAGTCAGGGCAGTGCCTCAATTTAATGTGCACTATTTCTGACAGTCTGCAAAGGCCCAATGTCAGAAAGAATGTGTTCAAAAAAGGACAGAAGTGAAAAAGGAGGTTACATAGCATGTAGCTGCCATGCCCAGGGACAATACACCTCTGAAAACTATACAATAGGGAAGGGCAAATCAAATGTAGCTTTTGCTGCTGTAAATCCCCATTTCAAACAAGATAGATTTTCGATAGCAGCTATGTTAAATGGCAAAATGACAAAGATAGTGGACTCTCCCATTATCTGGGCAACACAGCTGAAGCATATATTCTGTCTCTCGGGTACGCAAAAGGTTAATGATGTGATGGTTTGAGATTACATTTATTGGAGGTCAACTTCATGGAGGAGCAACAGAGATCATGAGAGACAATTGCCCAATGAGGATGACCAGTCTAGGAAGAAATGTGAACGTTTCGATATGCTTCCAAGTAAGAGGTTTTAAAACATGGTGCCATGGGGCACAAGAGAGACTGAGAGACTTTGGGACTACTGGAGAGGTAGGAGATTCCCATTCCCATGAATATCCAAGACCCAGAACACCATATGTATTGTAAGTAGAATAGGGATGTTCAGCTAGTTGCACCAGGGCTTGTGTTTTTTATGGCCTTGGTTCAATATGACTCAGGTTCTGATCAATGCCTGGTGGTTTTTAGATTCACTGGAACTTAAGAGCCCCTGCAGGGTTGTGGTTGGAGCAATTAAGATAGTCTGCCCCAGGAGGCTTATGGATCTGGATGGATTCCTGATGGGTCTTGGGAAATTTCCTGTTGCCCTGGCAGATGATCCTGTTGAAGCCTTGGCTTATCTTCTGGAATAGTGGACACAATTGCTCCTGAATGTCCTCTCTCACAGACTGGAGCTAAGTGAGCATCCTGGTTCACTAGTGAGCTGGAGGTACTGTAACAAGTTGGATGGAGGCTAGAGTGGTGATGGCTGAAGACTGAGGGCCTAAGCAGACTGCCAGAAATAGTGCACATTAAATTGAGGCACTGCCCTGGCTCAGTGCTAGGGAATCATGGGAACTGTATTTTTTTTTTCTGAGACACTGAACCTTCTCTGTCAGAGAGCTCTGGTGCCACAATAAATTACAGTTCCCATAATTCCCTGGCACTGAGCCAGGGCAGTGCCTCAATTTAATGTGCACTATTTCTGGCAGTCTGCTTAGGCCCTGAGTCTGTCCAATCATGGGCTAGAGCTCATTGGACAGCCTACAATGTGACAGTGGTGCAGCGAAGAAATCATCGTTCACTGTCACCATTGCATCTGCACAGTGTCATTCGATAAAGCTGTTTCAAATGATCAGGCCCTTTTATATTGTGCCCCGTAAGATCAGCATGAAAACCACTCAGCAGCCTGTTGTGATGAGTTTGCACAGCCCTTTGCATATGAAAATGCTTGGATTCAGTCTGATTTGGATGCTGTAGTAGATGCAGGTCTGATGAATATAACTTTGGCCCCCGTTTGTCCAGTGTAACTGGATACATTTCAGTTTGCACAGCCTGAGGATGTGGATAGGATCCTTGGAGAGGTGAAAGCCACCATATGCATATTGGACCCAAGCCCTTCCTGGCTGCTGAAAGCAGCCTGAGAGAGACTGGTGGACTAGGTAAGGAATACCTCACTATGGCAAGGCAAGTTTCCATCTTGTCTAAGAGGCTGTGCTAAGGCCATTATTAAAAAAATCCCCCCGGATTCTGCTATATGGTAGAACTATTGGCCAGTCTCCAATACCCATTTGTACTGGAGTTTGTGGTGGCTTCCCAACTCCAGGCATTCCTGGATAAAATGGGTAATCTAGATGAATTTTTAATCTGACTTCAGGCCTGGCTTTGGGACAGAGACACCTTTGGTCACCTTGATGGATGACCTATGTAAGGAACTAGACTGGGGGAGTCTGTCCCTGCTGGATCTCTCAGAAGATTTTGATACAATCTACTATGGTATCCTTCTGGCTCACCTTTGTGAGATGGGGGCTTGAGGGCACTATTTTACAGTGGCTGTGGCCAGTGGCATCAATAGGGGGTGCAGAGCACACCAGGTGACACCCTGTCTGCCTCTGGCAGGAACAAGATGAAGCATTCACCTGTGTCCCACTAAAACACTGAAGAGATGGGATGAGTGGGGTGAGGCTCAGTGGGAGGAGAAAGGAGAGGCCCCGAGTGTTTGCTTGTTTTTAAAGTCAAATATTAAAAAAAATAATTTGTAATTTAAAAAAATTCTTTAGAAACATCACATTTAACAAAATTTTCTCTTCAAACACATGACACTATGTATATGTAAATACATTTAGGCTGCATGTATGATATTGTAATTTAAAAGTATAATTTTAATTATTCTAGATGTTTATGTTACTACTATTACCATTATATTCAGCGACATATGGGGGTTACGATTAATGAGTAACATGACTACAAAAATATTACTAAGGAATCCGTATGGGGTGGTATGGCAAGATGTTAATGGGGAAAATAACACCATGAGTTGCTGCACTGGGTAACATCAACCCTAGTGACGCCACTGGCTCCGACCTTTTTTGGAGTGGCAGACTCAGAAGGTAGTGCTGGGGGATGCTAAGCCCAAGATGTACCATATAAATTTGCTGAAGATGTACCAGAGAAAGTTGACAAAGTGGAGTGACCTAAAGACAATTCCATCAATGGGCAATATGTGCAGTGCGCATTCTCTGTCATGCCCATACATTTCTGACCTTCTGGTCTTGGGATAAATCTGGCTATTGCACTCTGTATTAGTAGTATTCTCTGAGCATTAGCACTGTATCTGTCACAAGTGTCTTTTCGAATGGCTGTTGTTGTTTTTTACTGGAAAACAGGCTAGTTGTGAATTGTTTTCACTTTAGCTTCCATGGGAGTGATCATATCACAGCCAACTTTATGGTCAAGGTAAGTGACTCAGTGGAGTGAAACTAACACTTTTTAGCCTTGATGGTCAGCATCAATAATGCTATCAGAAGGTTCTTTAGAGGCATTCTAGAGGGTCTTCCTAGGAGTTTAAGTATATCACAATATCAACCAACATTAGGACTGTTATTATAAAATAGGGATTATGGTCCACTGAACTTTGTTGAATTTGTCAGAAAGCATATATAGGAATGGGATATCAAAGAAGCTACGCTTGGCACTAGTTATAATATTTGATTATGTGTGTGAGAAATGGGCTGGGAAAATCACTGTGAGCCTATTGGCAGACCTCTATCTTCCAATGTAATATAATTTAAAAGGTTAAGAGGAGACGGATGCAAATGTAATAACAGAGCTACATGCAGAAGGAAACAGCAGTACAGAATGCCCAGCAGAATATGCCAGCTTTGCTGCTCCTTTTTTTCCTAACACGAAAGGGGGGCAACACATTCCTTCTATTACTCAACTGTTTATAGCCAAGGTTGTATTCCAATTGTTCCATGGTTCACAATTGCATGCTTACAATAATCTGAACTCTTTTGAAGTGCTGTAAATTAAGTTTCTCAGAAATGCATTTGCTGTCCCATGCTGTGTTCCAAATGCAGTCTTGTGTCTTGAGGCACACCTGATTTCTACTGAGGCCCATGCCTGGACTTTTAAGATCAATTATTGTCTAAAACTCATCTTTTCCTCAACTGGGTGCGCTCCATTAATGGTTTTCAATCTACATGGAAACAATAATTAAATATAAAAATTAAATTAAAAAAAGTCCCTCATATGGGTTTACTTTATGCTTTAATAGGACTTGCTTACTGCAATGCTAAATCTGCACTCAGTCAACAAATAAGGGACACTGAGCTACAAAATCGCCTGAGCTTAGTCATCAAATACTTAATTCCTGGAATTACTATGAAACCTTTTGGCTAACCTGTTATTTGATGCAATTAACAATTCCGAAGTATAGGAAAGCTTTTACATTAGCATGATTTAATATGCTTCCATCTGTTGTATTGTAGGGAAAATATGACAGGATCCTGTATTACAAGTGCATTTGTCCCTGTGCAAATGAGGCAAAGAAACTTTTAGCCTTGTCCGTTTTCAGTGACCTTTTAAACATGGGAGACATCTTGCTTTAATTACGCCTATTCTACAGAATATTGCTGGCAGGGTGAAAGAATTCTCTTTTTCTTTTCTGCTTGCACATCAGGATGCAAGGATTACAGAAAAGGTTGCGAGATACTGTGTGACTGCTGTTGTGATTCTTCTTCTTAATAATGAATGTGAATGTTTTGTGTTTATTACATTTTATGTCAATTTGTATTTAACCCACTTTGTCAAATTTTATCTAACGTGTTTATTGTGTTTATGTCATTTGTCAAATTTTACCTCACAGTAAAAAGTGTCTTCTTTCCTTTTGTGTTGGTCTATGACTGTAATAAATTATTGACTGGTTAAATTGAGCTACAGGTTAAGTCTCCCTTATCTGGAATTCCAAAATAAGAAATATTTTAAAAAACAGACCTTTTTTCATGGGTGAGTGAGATAGCAACATATTTGCTTCCTGATAGTTCAGTGTATGCAAACTTTGTTCCATGCACAAAATTTAAAACTATTGTATAAAATTAACTTCAAGCTATGTGTATTAGGTATATATGAAACATAAATGAATTTTGCGTTTAGACTTGAGTCTCATCTCCAAGATATTATGTGGGGATATGCAAATATAGGTATTTCAAAATCCCCCCAAAATCCGAAGTCCAAACTCCTTATGCTCCCAAGAGTTTTGGAAAAGGGAGATTCAACCTATCCAATATTCTCAAGTACCAGCAGATTATCCCATGGTTTACTCCTTCCTACATTGTCCTGCTTGGTTTGTTTTTTTTTAAAAAAATTACACAAACAATTTAGTATACATTTAATAATTACGGTTAGAATCATTCTGTAATTTAGAATATATTTTTTTGTTTGGAGGGTATACCAAATTTAATGTTTCACATCTGAAAGGCACACGGTAGATATGAGCCTGAACTCAGGCAAACATCAAAGAAAAATTCTGCAGCATTAATGAAGGCTCTCTTAATTTTGACTTTTGCTACAGTACAGTTCAAAGGAGCTACTATTTAACTAAGGAGGTCATTATTAGCACATACAATTCAGATTTATATACAATTCTTAACAGTGAAGCTGCATGCAGCACACTGTTCATATGACTGTAAGAATAACAATGTCATCATGGTGACACAGGTTTACCGTTTTGTGCAGAAAACCACAGTTGTAGAACTGTTCTACAAATACTGGACACAACTGGGTCTAAGGACAACAGCTGAACAAATATAGCCAACTTGATTGAGACAAAACTACATATTCCTCCTCCAGACATATATTAATTTGTCACATACAAAAATGTTTACACTGATTTATATCAAAATTATTCTGTTTACTAAACAAGTTTTTCCTTTTTCTGGAAATAAAGCAGCTCATTTCATGAGTTAGAAACTATTAATTTTTTTCCTTCTATACTCTTGATTCTTCAGTTAATAAAGCTATGCAGTTCAAAGTGCTAGACTAACAAGACAAAGAATGATAAAGCCTTTAGCTATATCAATTTCTTTTTGTGTGTGAAGAGGCCAGTTTAACAATTTTCCTTATCTTTTATTAGAAAAAAGTTATCGATGTTACAATTCAAAAATCCAAATATGAATTTCAAGTATGGAATGAAAAAAACTTCTAAGAAACATTCAGATGAAAACTGTTGTTACCTGAATAAGTCATATTTGCAGGCTCTGATGAATGAAATCAAAGAATGAAAGATTTATTGCTGTGAAACAAAATCTGTAGTACAGTAGTAGGAGACTTGGCCATTAAGCATAATCCAAGAAGTTAACAAATTTAAAATGCACTAACAAATGTTTAGGACAGGTGATGGAAGGACAGGTGATGCGAGGCTGGTTGACCCAAGTTCAACTCAAGTAGCAAAACACAAAAGGTATAGAAGCCTCATTTCCAGATAATTAAAAAATGTAATAACAGTTCCAACAGCCCACAAGCCAAAGTAGAATTGGATTATTATTATTATTATTTTAAAAAATGAACCAACATTCAAAGAGTCAATTTTATTTAAGCTCAATTTTGGTTTTTGCCCTCTCAAAATTCAGATAATTAAGGGGAGGAAAAATATAGTAATGACTAACACATATCTGAACAGAAAGTTGTTGTCTCACTTGGGTTTTTTTCACTGAGGTAAAAAAAAAATCTACATATAAATTTGATATTTATTTAGTACTACAAATTATACTTCTTACAGTTCCGATCTCTTGCCTCTCAACCCTGTTTTACACATTTCTTGCTTCAGTGATTCATTCTCTTGTGATACTGAATCTGCTCCATTTACATTTGTATCTGTGCTTGATACCTTTCTTACTACTGAATCTTACCAAAAATCTTAGGAAACTTTATGACAGCACCCTCTGAACAAGGCTATTGATGGAAAAGGAAACTAGATTGTGCCACTCTCTTGGGAGCAAATATCCTTGATTATGTTTTCACTGATCGAGTGTTCTATAAAACGATTCTTTGAAGAAATATCTTGTAAACATCAGTGTGCAGAGGTTCACAAGTACTCATGTAGTTAGTTCCACACACATTAACACCAGGATGGCTGGCTGACAGCTCTTGAAAAGATAGAAGAGTCTGTTCCAGGGGGTTTAAAAAAACCCTATGAAACCTTGCAGCCTTTGTTTGCTACGTAAGAATGTAGCAAATGTACTTGCTGAGGTAGTCCAGTCAATTCTCCTCTTATAAGCCTTTCAGAATATTTCCGGAAGGGTGACATTGCGAAGAAGCCACTGTTGAGAGCGGCTACCACTGCAGTCTTTGATGCTGGGTACCTGGCTGTCTTCTTCAGTGGCTTTATCCAGGCACTGATTACTGTTCACATGCAACAGGGTTAATTTCTTTGTCCACAGGGGAGGGAGAGAAAGAAGATAAGAGGGAAAGGGGAAAAGAAAAAGAATTTTTAAAAGAAAATGGAGACGTTATCCAAAGTTCATAAACATATAATAATAAATTTATTGTCAATATTGCATGGACACATCTTCCCATTTAACCTAAGAAATGAAAACACTTGACTTTTTATCTCTGATGAAGAGAAAGAAATACATCTATGGCTGGCAACAAAACAAAGAGAAAGAGAACAGTCACATTAGTCTGCAAGCTTACTTTGGAAGCATTGCTAAGTAAGGATAGTACCGGCAAGGTGGTCCACATTCCTTTGAAAATTAATAGTCACACAGTGATAATGAGTGTTGACTTTGGGGGTACTGGGCCCCCACAAATATAATGTGTATGTGTGTACATACACATACATGTACCACAGGGATAGGCAACTTGAAAACTCCACTTACAACACAATGAAACATAGGGATTGCTGACGTATGTATCTGTGCAAAAGGGTAGGCTCTTTTAGTTCCAGGGAGACCACACAGAGGAGCCTAAGGTTACACAGAATTCCTGCTTTAAATGATACCTACAATTAGGAATCTCTTCCATTCTAAGAAATATTTTTAGATTTCTAAAGGCTTATGAATCATGCTAGGGTGCTCAGGATTTTAAAAACATGTTTCTGTGACTGTTAATCTCATGCTGCAAGCTACGTTTGAACTCTTCAAGTTTCAAAACAGTGCAGAGGGGCCTCTGTTTTAAAGCCTTGAAATCAAAGGATGGATTTAAACTTGAGAGATCCTGGTTTAAATCTCACTGAATCACTGACCAGTCATTTTCTCTCTGCTTCAACTCCTTCAGCTGCTGTGAGACGATAAAGTAGGATTGAAAGCCATGTACACTAATTTATTTTTTCCTTAATTTTGGAACATGGTAAAGAACAGCACTTAGTAGGTAATTTTGATTACTACATGCTTTATTCAAATTTGAACATGAATCAAATTATTTGAGAAGCCTATTGCTTAAACATTTTAAAAAGTATCATAGCTTTTTTTGAGAGAGAGAGATGCAGTACCTACAATATTGCAAAAAAGTATATACAGTGTGAAATCATTGATTGTGCCTCTTCCATCTAGGCAGATACTAAGGGCATGCAGGGATTGCATGAGGAGATAAATCAACTTTTCCTGCATCTACAGTGGGACAGGCTCCCCAAACTGTATTTAACACAGAAAGTATCTGTACTGGTGGGGTGGCTGGGCCTGGCCATACATGTTCACTCACATGTGCAGGCAAAGATAGAATTTGGATGAGGGAAGATGGGGACACCTATCCCATCCCAACCATGTGAGTGAGAGAGTGAACACTCAGCCCTCCCTCAAGCTCTCCCATCCTCTTCCCCTGCAAGCAAGCGAGTGAACACATGGCTTGAACTCATCTAGAGAATTCAACCTGAGAACCACTAATGTTATTCTGTACTTGGAAGACAGCCAAATACAAAACACAAAGCATGGTGCATCAGTTATGGTGGGTGATTACATGTATATATTACTTTTATCCTTTCCAGCGATAGGGAGCCAGGTGAGAAATCAAGCCCCTGATTATGTATCTTAGATTACAATGATCACTTCTGTCTCCAAGCTCTAATCAGCAACCACCCCATACATATAATTGCATCAAAAAATAGCTTTGTAGCTTTGTTCATTGAACTTTCTAACGTCTTGGAATTCAGTCATGAACAGACTTACCACGGGATCATATTCCCAAAGCTGATTGCCTTTTAAGTGGTGGCACTTAAGCATTGTGACAGGCCCATTTAACTTAGAGACATCTAAGCACAAATCATCTGTTCGAATTTCTTTGTTGGCTGTATAGGAAAAAACCTTGACAGAAAACAATATTCAATTACTGCAGCACTGTACAGCACTTCATGGTAAGATATTAACATTAATCATATCCTTAAACTGCACCTTCGAAAGACAATCAGCAGACTGATTGTCTACATTATATGCATAAAAAGGTTTCCTAAAATGACTAATACTCCAATGTGGGAAGAGATACTGAAGAAACTTTTTTTAAAAAATTAAGGCTTCTCTGTTTGTCCATGGACCACTTCTGATATCATAATATGGATGAGACTGCTTAGCTGCAAGGAATGCATAAGCATATACAGCACGGATGTACAACTGTGGGAGGCTAGGGGGCTGCATCTGTCTAAGAGATCATAGGGGATTGGACCCCTCTCACTACAAAAAACAAACAAACAAAACTCCAAATTTTACCCAATACCTTTCAAGGCTATGGGAGGGGGGAACTTTCACCATGTTTTAGGTCTTAGTTTAGTTTAGACTTAGGGTCTCTGCAGACTGCCAGAAATAGTGCACATTAAATTGAGGCACTGCCCTAGCTCAGTGCTAGGGAATCATGGGAACTGTAATTTATTGTGGCACCAGAGCTCTCTGACAGAGAAGGCTCAATGTCTCAGAAAAAAAATACAATTCCCATGACTCCCAGCACTGAGCCAGGGCAGTGCCTCGATTTAATGTGCACTATTTCTGGCAGTCTGCAAAGGCCCTTAGTTTCCCTAAGCAGGAAGTGTTTATAAAATTTACATTTTTTTCTATAGGTGGGGGCCCTTGAAGGCCACAAAATGGTCTTAGAAGGGCCACACTTTGCCCACCTCTGGAGTACAGTACCTACACACTGCAACATTCATAATATGATGGAATTATTCATAAAGCACAAATATAAACCAGGAGATGTACAACTTAGTAGACATAATGCACAAGATAAATTCTCCCCATATATTTTACTGTGTACATAATTACTAGCATTAGAGATGACAGAAATGCTGGAAGAAATATGAAACATAATACAGTGTGGCCTTGTTATCTGCGGGTTTGCCATCCACAGATTTAAGCATCCAGAGATGGCAAGTCCCCATTGTCCCCAATGGCAGCACATGCACGTGCTGCCATTGGGGACAATGGGATTTGAGATCCCATGGTTTTTGGTACCTAGGGTGGTCCAGAACAGATCCCCCCCCCCCCGATACTGAGGTCCCATTGTAGCTCTCTTTGCACTGAGAGAGCAACAGACTCCACAGTTTAAGGTAAAATAGATTAGTAGTACGATCCTATCGTTCCCTCCTCTCCCTTTGGCAACATTGGCTAAATTCAAAGGGTTCAGAGGCCAATCCTAATTCGTGCAGGACCTTGTGTTCCCTAACTGGAAGTAACTAAATATCTACTACTAGTTTTGTGGTAGAGGTATTTCTGGGGTCTCCAGAATCAGGCAGAACCCACAGACTGCCTACATGCTGCCTACTCCTATTCTATGGGATAACAATGAAGTTAACTGACTTTTTAATTAAGGCAACACACAAATTAGTTATGACATTTCAAGCCTCAAAGTTTTACTGTTTATTAAAATGATATCTGTTAAAGCAAATAATTTGAAATTTGGCTTTATGCCCCACTTGGTAAGGTCAAAAACAGTGTCAAATTTTAAACTAATCTCACAAAACTGAGACAAATACAAGTTAAAATGCTGAAAATGGGCACAATTCCACCTTTTACTCCCGATTTTCTGACAGGGATACTATATTCTGGATGTTCCTTGACATCACAGGCTCTCCATCTAGAGCACTGGCTGAGTTGGCAACAATGTTGCAAAATGTCATATACTGTGTTTCCTTACAACATGTCCCTCCACAAACCCATACAGTCAGCCCTCCATTTTTGTGGGGAATTCGTTCTGGACTCCCCCCCCCCCCCCCCCCCCCCCCGAAAATGGAGATTCGCCAATATTCAAGCCCTATAGGCTTGAATGGGGCATGTCCCTGCAGAGGGCTGCCCCAATGATTTTAACGGAGGTCGCCAAGAACAGAGGGGTGACTGTACCTTCCAATCTTCAGTCTTCCAATCCCAAACAAAAAATGGAGAGGGTAGAGAGTCTGAAGTCAGCAAAGATGCTCCTGGTTACAACAGTATTAAATACCCAAACTTTATAGTATATTCCTCAGGATAGCACTAGAGCAATGGTAGGCAACCTTTCCCCTTTAAGGGCCGAAGGAATTCAACTCCCAGAATCCCAGGAGCTATTGGCCAACATGGGACTATTGGCCAACATGGCTGAGGCTTCTGGGAGCTGAAGTCCCTCGGCCCTTAAAGGGGAAAGGTTGCCTACCCCTGCACTAGAGGAATCCTCCTGTAAGTTCACCCAAGCCTGCTTCGTCCTTGTTTCAGTAGCTGGCAGTGGGGGGTTACAGAACTTCTGCTGCTACAGTACAAAATCATTATGAAACATGATAGTGCCAGTAGTGAACAAGTTCAAAACAAATTTTACTTTTTCTTTGTGCCACACATTTTAAAGTGGGACCAAGAATCATAGCACCTTGGCAATATGTGTTTGGGGAAATAACTGGTTTTGTGTGTGACTGGCTTATATACATATTTCAGTTAATTCATAGGCCAGTGCCTCTTCCCTTCTAAGAGGTTACTTGTAGGGACTTAAAGAGCTCATGAACCATAGCTCACACATCTTTTCCATTGCAGAGAAGAGTTGGGAAGACATATTTTGAAGCAAACAGAGTGCAGGAACGGGATATTTAACTCCTTACACTTACTACTTTTTCCCACTAGAACACCATACCACGCAATGGTATTTATGCCTACTTAGTATCTCAGATTTCAAAGCAAAATCCATTACAGCATGCCTGGGGTAAAAATCTCAATGTGACAGTAAATGAGTATTTTACACTCATGATGCTAAAGTTTCAAATCCAAAATGAAAAACTGATTCTCTCACATCACTCAGTTTTACTGTAGTGCCATACAAAAGCCTCCTTTCTGTTGATTCAGCACAAGGATTGTGAAGTGCACAATTTCTCACTGTCAGCTGCCAGTATTTGCAGCAGTCAAGCATGGTGGGGGGGGGGAAGGAATCTCCTTGCAACATAACATGGCTCGTACACTTTATAAACCATACAGGACTAGGACAAAGTTAGACAGCTTTGCTGATCTCACATACTTCATTCTTATATGAAAGATCAGGATCAAGTGTGGGTCAGTGGATGTTGGGGATTAAGTTCACAATGAAAAAGATGTGTGGACTAAGCTGAATAGATTCAATTTTCTAAATTAATATTCCATGTAATCTCTCCCCTTTTAAGAGGACAGAGACAATAGTAATTCAATGAAATATATATAATTAAGCACCATAGTTGTAAACAAAATCAGGGCATTTCTCAATCCCACAACGCCAAGATGCTCCGGTGCTTGTCGCCTTCTAAAAATGTATCAAAAAATAATTTTCAAAACTTACTTTGACAGTCTTTTACCACTAATCCCATCATAATTCAAAATGGTGGTAGAAATAATTGCTACCAGTACCAAAGTTCCAACTCATACAACCTCTTCTTACTGTATCAGAAAACGGGCAAGCTTCCAGTCTTTAACCCACCATGCCATGTAAGCAACAAAGAGGTGTAGGTTAATTCACAGAAGGATTTCTCTGGCAATAAAAGCAGGCTCAAAAGCAGGCTCAGATACTGCAATAAACACAATACAAGGCCAGGACAATGTGGGGTATCTTTGCTGGTCCAAACATTCCATTCTCATCATTTGCATTTTGGCTTGCAAGATCAAGGAAGAGTGGTAATACATGCAGGAAAGGTAAGGTGCAGGCAACCACATCTGGAGATGGTGCACATCATTACTGTTCATAGGGCATTTCTATTAACCCATAAATCTTAGTTTCTGATTTCTTCATTTCAAACAACTTCAATCTTAACTTTGTTTAATTTGGGGAGAGGGATACACTTCCTACTTTGTCTCCAAGTATAGGAATTAGTTCTTTCTAAACTTTTTTCCTACTCAAAACACCCCCACATTCATTTGGACAATTCCAAGACACTTCTTGATCTACCATAAGCTGTTGTAGGCGCTGAAGCTGAAGTCAACTTCCACTTCATTACTGATTAAAGAAAGACCCAAAGCATCTGGGGGGAGGTGTGATCTCCAAAATATAGTATCCTGGCTGCTACCCTAAACACACCTAGAGCAAGAAATAGGGTTACATCCCTCCAGCAGCACAATGATGCATCCTCACAACTTTTACATTAAGATTATCCTAGCTAATTTCAATAGACATGAAAATCATTCCTTAAAGGAAGTATAACAGCACAATCCTATGGGCATGTAGATACTAAACTTTACTCCAAGATTAAATGTTAAATGTCTAAAGCAGGGGTAGGCAACCTTTCCCCTTTAAGGGCCGAGGGACTTCAGCTCCCAGAATCCCAGGAGCTATTGGCCAACATGGGACTATTGGCCAACATGGCTGAGGGTTCTGGGAGCTGAAGTCCCTCGGCCCTTAAAGGGGAAAGGTTGCCTACCCCTGGTCTAAAGCTTAAAGTTAGAAATAAAATAATATTATTGATAGTCTAGAGAGTATTTTTGGATAAGTTAATTCTTTGAAGGTTATGGAAACTTGATTATTGACACAACCCATGGGAAAGCCACAACATTTTTATGCAATAATTATACTTATTAAAACTTTCTAATAATCTCTGAGGGTTTCTATAGTTCAAAAATCCAACACAAAGATTTTAAGGACTTTCTCCTTTTACCTGATTACCACCCATTCCATGACAGTTAAAGATTCCAACTTTTTCATTTTCTTTTCTTGCCATGTTATCTAGACATTGATTTGTTTCCACATTTCTTATCTGAAAACAATGAAAATAAATAAATAGAAAATCAGCATAGACACCATTTTATGTATCAGATTGACACAGAGAGAAATGGAGAGCATTAGCATCACTAAGGGCTTATTTAGTCATCCTGTCCATCTTTACCCTTAAGATGGGATCAAGAACAATTCTCAAATGCACGTTCTTTCCATGTCCCTCCTTTACTTCTTTTACTGCATGCAAAGTACAGCAGTAACATAAGAGCAAGGCAACAGTGCAAAAATCAGAGAAAGAAAGATGGCAATGGATCATCCAAATAGGCTTGAATACTTATATCAGGCAAATTAATTACCTACATATCAGCTTAAGTAAAGTAGGTATGAGTAGCTGTGCATAACTGGACAAATCACAAGCTCAGTTGGATGGCTGGGCCTATCTGTTCCTTGAGATGGGCCTACATCCACGCCCATCATTTTTACTGGCATTTTATACCAACTAGGGTCTCTCAATATGAGCAGCCTGGAACATAAATATTTATGATTTCTATTCTGCTTTCCAATTCAAAATTACAAAGGCACATTGCAATACCACTAACAATGAAACAAATGAGTAAGATAGCTGCAGAACTTCCTAAAATCAGTAAAGCCCTGTCAGTCACTAATACATAGCTAATCAATGAACAGATAGGAAAGCAAATTGGTCTTCAGCTGTCATCTAAACTTTAGCATTACTGGTGCTAGGTGGATAGCAGAAGGCAGTTCTTTGGGTGAACTGTATATATTGGTTCTCACTTTGGTAGCCAGCCACCTCACTTGAGATGATGTAGGCAATGAACATTATCTCAAAAATTGGGATGATGTGTATGGAAGTAGTCTCTTACACACCACTGTTTTCATAGAATCATAGAGTTGGAAGAAACCACAAGGGCCATCCAGTCCAACCCCCTGCCATGCAGGAACTCAAAATCAAAGCATCCCTGACAGATGGTCATCCAGCCTGATTAAAGAACTTCAAAGAAGTTTTAGTCACTTCAGGTCCTAAGTGCAACAGTGGCAACATAGTGTACTGGGCAGAGTGGTAAACTGGGATTAGGAGATCCAGTTTCAAATCCATACTGAGTCACTGGATAACTTTGGGCCAGTCCCGCTGCCCTCAGACTAATCTACAATGTTGTTGTGAGGATACAGAGGGAAGCAGAATGTCAAAATTGATTATGATGCTATTACTATCATCACC
>CM034710.1:46620705-46634087 GCA_020142125.1 Phrynosoma platyrhinos
CATCCATAATTTCTTCCCTACTTCCGAGTTCTTTGGTTCCAACTATGATACTAGTTTTATCATCTACTCAATAGATGCTATCTGTGACTAATCAACCTGTTGCTGCATACAGACTACCTGCATGGAAGTAACAGCGGTGGACTCCTCTGACACCAATTATGAGCTTGAGACCAACCCACTTGGTTCTCCTTCACCACTGACTTCATCTCCTTTGGTCGCTGTAGAGGACGTGGATCCCACCACCCCTCCAGAAGGTGCTAGGTTGTTTGCTGACATAGTTCTTTGGGTGGCAAAAGCTACTGGTTAGAAGTAATGTCCCCCTCCCCCTGGCCCTTCCAATACCTGGTCTTCCAGATTGTTGACACATGATCTTCTACTCCAGTTACCATTCCCTTGTTACCTGCACTGCAAGAGGTGGTGAAACAAGCTAGAATTAAACCTGCTTACCTACTTTGGGCATTTAGATGTTTGGAAAATCTCTACAAGACTAAAGAGAGTGCCACATACTGTTTAGCATCCTCCCCCAAATTCAATTGTCATGGAGGCATCTCAGACTAAAAGTGGAAAGAAGACTCATTCCACTCCATCTGATACAGAAGGCAAACAGCTAGCTATTTTTGGTAGACAGTTCTACTCCTTATCTGCCTTGTCCACCCACGAGGCAAAAATTCAAGCCTGAATGTCTGCATATCAACACTTCCTATAGGATAAGATGATGTCCTTTATCCCTCACCTCCCTAAAGAGCAGAGGAACATAGCCCTCCAATTCCAGCAGGAGGCTCTGTCACTGGCAGCACAACAGATAAAATCTGTCAGATACACAGTTGACTGTACAGCCAAAGTTATGTCTGGGGCTATTGCTTTGTGACATTATGCTTGGCTACACTCAGCAGGCCTCAATGAAGATGTCAGACACAGAACTGAAGATTCACCATTTGAGAGGGAAGGTTTATTCCACTCGAAGATGGATGAATCTATGGAACATCACTCCAAGGCCAGGATAACAGCTCAGAAGATGCAATTTGCTCAATACCAACATACTCAACATTCCTTCTGTACCTCCTGGAGGAGATAACCCATATCCTCTTTCAGGTCTAGATCTCCTGCATGCCCTCACGGATGATTCTATGACCTTCATCCCAACCCTCCTCATCTACACGCCAATTTTTCAGGAAGCACTGTCTCCCTTCCACCACCAAGAAATCTTCTGGACCCCCAAGTTCCGTTTTTGGCATGATTTGCAGGATGCCCACCTGAACACTCCTTTCACCTTTATGGCCCTCTTCCATTGAGCCCCAAGACTGTAGTCTAATTATGCCACCTGGCAGACCATCACCACAGATGCTTGGATTCTCACCATTATTTGTTTGGGATATGCCATAGAGTTCTGAAGTATTCCAGCTGTTGGCCTCTTTCACACTACCCTTGCAACCACAATTCTGTGAGCAGAGGTCGTCATTTTATTGGAAAAAGATGCTATAGAGAAGGTTCCTGCTTATCGCACCACCGACGGTTACTTCTCTCACTATTTTACTGTGCCAAAGAGAGACGGAAGCTTGTGTTCCATATTTGATTTGCGGGGAGTCAACACTTACATCAAACCTCGGAGATTCAAGATGGTTTCTCTTCAGACTATCCTGTTCCTTCATGAAAATGACTGGTTTGCATCCATAGATTTCTAAGATACTTACTTCCGTATCGAAACATGACTACAGCATTGCATGTTTCTCTGCTTTGTCAATACCTTTACCAATACAAAGTTGTCACCAAATGCATGGCGGTAGTCATCTCCTTTCTCAGAACCCTGAATGTCCAAATCTATCCTTATCTGGACGACTAGCTTCTGGTGGTGCCCTTCCAACAACAATTGTATTCAGATATTTGCAAGACTCTAACCCTTCTCCACGACATAGGCCTGAATGTAAACCCAAGGATGCCCAAACTGCATCCAACAAGACAGATCAACTTCATGGGGGCCACACTGGACTATTACTGTGGTCAGGGCCTTTCTCCCACTTGAGAGGGCTGAGACTCTCCAAGCAATGGCCCATTCAACTATTCTTTACCCCTGGATGTCAGCAAGAATCTCCCAGAAGTTGTTGGGTCTCATGGCAGCAAATATAACGTAACATATCTAGCATATCTACATTTTGGTATGTTACAACATTGATTTCTATCACATGTCATCCCCGAGACAGCAGCAATCCACATGGTTGACCTTGCTCTCCCATATACGTCATTCCCTGATTTGATGGACTGATCCCTGGAATCTCCGATCCGGCATGCTGTTTGACCTCCCACAACCAACTTGTGTGTTCATCACCAATGCACTGATGTCGGGGGTGGGGAGCACACTGCAGCTCTGTGACAGTTCACAGCCATTGGTCAGGAAACAAACCGGATTACTACATCAATTCATTAGAACTCTTAGCTGTGTTCAAAGTTTTCAGAGTGTTCAAGAAACTACTCTTGGAACAGATGGAACAAGTAACTTCAGACAATACCACCACAGTCTGGTATATCAACAAGCAAGGAAGGATTCACTCCACTGTCCTTCTGAACCTCACTATTCAATTCCGGAGGTGGTACAGAGCCAGATAAATACACCTGATTACCATCCACTTCGTAGGTACAATGTACTTGCCAACACTCTCAGCTGTACCCAGGTTCTCAATCACGAATGATCCCTTTCGTGGAGTACTGAACTTCGTAACTGGAACTTGGGATATCCCCATCACTGATCTTTTTGACAAGGAAAACTAAATGAAGTGCAACCTCTTCTGGTCCAGAGCAGGAATAGGGACTATCTCTCTCGGAGATCGCTTTCTCTTTCACTGATCGAGCAGGCTTCTTTATCATCTCCTGAGGAAAGTGCTAATGAAGCTATATGACAGGTCAGATGCCATCCTGATCACATCTTACTGGCCCCAGCAACTGTTACTTTGCCTATCCAGGGGCAGACACATATGCCTCCCCTTGCACTCCAACCTTTTGACTCATTCTAGGGAGCAAGTGTACCATCTGGATAACTCAGTGTTGAAACTCTGCATGGAGGATAATGTCATAACCTCCTTTAGGCTGTTGTCTGTTCTATAAGCTTCCAAGAAAGAGTCTACTAGGAAATCTTATGCCTACAAATGGAAACTATTCTGCATATTTGCCTCATCCCTGTCGGAAAACAGCATCCTAGCATCCATATCTATCATTATGCACTTCCTATTGCACCTAAAGGATCTGGGACTCTTTGTTGAGAGTTTATTTGGCACCCATAGTGACTCATCAGCCAATGTCTTGAACCCAACATACTTTGTTCTCTGATCCCGTGATGAAATGGGTCATGAAAGGCCTTGCTCACCTCTACCAGCTGATCTCGCCACCCTTGCCTTCCTGATCATTCTCACTGGCACTTTCAATCGATGGAAGTGTCTCTTAAAACCCTTGGCAATGACCAATTTACGCCTTCTGACTATGAAAACTATCCTTTTGGTTGCAATTACTTCGGCTCCATGGGCAAGCAAATTAACTGCTCTATGTTGTGATGAGCCTTTTTAGTTTTTCATAAACACAAAATTATTTTACATCCCAGTATTACCTTTTTACCTGAAGTTGTTTCTCAGTTTCATGTTAATGAAAACATACAACTTCCTACTTTCTATTCTGCTCCATCCATGCCATTAAAGAAGACTCTTCATTCTCTGAATATACACAGAGTGCCTGCATTCTGTATTTCACGAACTGCACCCTTTTGTTTCTCAATTTGTCTCTTTGTTTGTTATAATGGTCATAGAAAAGGACAGCAAGTCTTCACTCAGTGTCTCTCCAAATGGGTATTAGGAACAATCCACGTAGTGTATGAGTTGGCACACAGACCTATCCCAACAGGTTTTAGCGCTCACTCTACCAGGGCTGTAGCCTCCTCCACAGCGCTCCTCCATGGTGTTCCAATTCCAGCACTTTGTAAGGCAGCCAGATGGTCTCAACCTTCTATGTTTATAAAACACTAAGGGCCTGAACAGACTGCCAGAAATAATCCAGCTTGAGGCCACTTTAACTGCCTTAGCTCAGTGCTAGGGAATCCTAGGAACTGTAGTTTATTGTGGCACCAGAGCTCTCTGACAGAGAAGGCTCAATGTCTTAGAAAAAAACAACTATAATTCCTATGATTCCCTAGCACTGAGACAGGGCAGTTAAAGTGGTCTCAAGCTGGATTATTTCTGGCAGTCTGTTCAGAGACTGTTGGGACTGCAGGGCTAGTGCTGATGCTGGATTTGGCAGTCTTTTCATAATTACTGTAGTGACCTGCCTTCCTCCTGGTACTCTCCCACAACCACGGCAAGAAAGCTATATTGAATACACATTCCACTGGCAATTGGTTTCTCTTAGGCTTTAGAAATTCTGTTTTATAAAAATTACCCTACACCACTCATAATTTAGGTGGACTTCAGGCGGATGGCATCTTACATTCTTTCAAATCTTTTCAAGAAATGGGTAGTCAATACCACCACAACTGGATTTTTATTATAATTTCACTCTTTTAGAGCCATTTTCAGGTAGTGTATGTGGGCACTCACCATGGCATGATGTTTATTATGAAATCACCTCTGCTGGTTAACATGATGCTAGCTATCTTAACTGTCTTATAGCCATCTGATACGTTTCCAAGTAGTGACTACACAATTAACACAGAAGATGGATTTCTATGATTTTAGTTAAATGATAATCTTCAGTTTCATAACAGAACTCAGCATCAGTAGATTACTGAGCAATAGGTCCAACAAAGTCTAAAAACAACAATACTAGGATGTGGAAGATGGCCAGATCATTGCTATTTAAATGTCATTTCATGTTTTCCCAGGAATTAACCGTGTGTTCAAGTCACTTAAATATATCCAAGAGGTGAAATGAAAAGTTTAAGGCATATTCTTGACTATTCTAAAAATATCAACTCTGTCCTCAACTCAAACCTAAAAATTTTTCAGAGAAGCCCTATTTTCCATGGCAATGATACTTAGATGCATTTACTACATTGTTTGTGATGAAAACAGTGAAGTTATACAAGCTATGAACATGAAGAAATGTTAATGATGCAAAAATTTGTCATCAAACTACTGATCAGATTACCAAGTTGTACCTATATGGGACTGCATAAATCAAGGGCAGGCTAAGTGTACCCCTGCAAAGTGTACCCCTGCAACCCCTTGCCCTTCCAAGTTTGTTAACTGCAACTTTCGATGTTTCACCAACTGCCTTTTTCTGGCTCTCACCAAAAATGAACTGCAATTTTTAAAACCCTCCCAATACACCTTTTAAATAGAGTGCAGTGTCTGTCTGTACTGTAACAGTAAAAAAAATAGTAAAACACACACACACACACATTTCAGGCCACTTCTTTTAAATTTTTTTGGCAATCCTAAAGTGAAAAAAAAGTACTTAAAACAATTGAAGCCAAATTATTTAATGTCATTTAGCAAACCAATGGCTCAGTTTCAATTATTGGCTATGACCTTTAAATGTTTGCAATGCTTAAACAAGAGCACATAT
The DNA here is from genome assembly GCA_020142125.1 of Phrynosoma platyrhinos. NCBI lineage: Eukaryota > Metazoa > Chordata > Lepidosauria > Squamata > Phrynosomatidae > Phrynosoma > Phrynosoma platyrhinos. The sequence goes on from CM034710.1 coordinate 46,626,247, forward strand.
TCAAGCTTGTCCTTCTAATGCACATGTTTACCTGCCCTGTTCCCATATATGGCTGGGCAGTGTCAGTGTCGCTCCTCACAGCTCTCCATTATGTTAAAGTTAGGCCTGCTTAGCCATGCTGTCGCCAGTTTTACAAACCATTTGAGTCACCTTGCTCACCTGGAGAAATTATGTAGAAGAAATTCTTGAACTCATCCATCCAAACTTCAGCAAGTCGTCTATTATTTTTATTAATTATCTGCCCTGTGCCTCCTGGAAATGTATAAGGAGTGGCTTTTCGAAAAACATGCCCAACATGTGAACAAGTCACAATTTCCAAAATTCCACCACACTGCCAAATCTGAAAATGTCAAAAAACCACCAATAAAAAAAGTGTATAATTAAAAACTATTCATTGCCATTCCAGTTCAGTGTGCAAACTGCAAGAGTAAAAAGTCTGCACAAGAAGCATACAAGTTAATTTATATATATACTGTACTGTACTTCACCCATTTGGGTTGTGAATACTGCTCTTCATTCTGCATGCTGCCAAACTCTCTCTGGATATCTTATTCTTAACCCATTTTATTGAGGCATGCAAAGTTAGTAAATAAATAATAATAATAATAATGCATGTAAGACAGAAGAGAAACTATTGACCAGTATTATGTGAAAAGTCACAGGGTTTATGCACAAAGGAGTACGGTTTACAATATGCAATCTGTTCCATTAGATCACCACTTGTAATAAAGCAGTATAGTGGGCTTAACTAAGTTTAATCTGATACACACAGAAACACAGAGATGTAGAGCTTTTTATTCAGATGTGTGCAGCCTGTGATTTGCATTAATTTTGCAAAATATTTCTTTTAAAGAATAGTGAATTATTGAGGTATTCCACTAACTGTTCATTTACATGTTTATTTGTCCTCTGGTATGTCAATATTGCCCATTACAGATGAATGTACTACAGCTGTATCTTTTCAGTCTACAGTAAATATATCCCATAATAAATGAAAGGTGACTTACCCTGAATGAAATCTCAAGGTTTTCTCCTCCCCATATATCCATTCCAGCGTCATATGTCCCAATTTTTTGAAAATAGTCTCTGTCTATAGAGAAAAGGCCTCCTGCCATTGTAGGTGTTCTGTGATAAGATACAAATACTGTATTTTCCGGCGCATAAGACGACGTGGCGTATAAGACAACCCCCCCATTTTTCCAGTCAAAATATAGAGTTTTAGCACCCCTATCCTCCTTATCCTTATACCCGGCGTATAAGACGACCCCCCACTTCAACCACAGATTTTGCAGGTTAAAAAGTAGTCTTATACGCAGGAAAATAAGGTATATAAATCTGTGAACCAATGATCAAAGCAATCAGCATAAAAGCACACAATCAGCATAAAAGCACACAGGGGACAGTTTAAATTCCACTTTGATTACTGCCTTTCTTGACAGTGAATTCAGTTGGTTTGGGGGTGGCAACAGAGATGACATCAAAAAAGGTGTACAGACTGAGTCTCTCTTATACAAAATCCCTGGAACCAGAAGTGTATTGGAGTTTGAAATTAATTGGTTTTTGGAATATAGCTGCTTTACAGAGTGCTCCACAGCTGCTGCCAAACCTCCCTGAGGGCAAAATGAGACCAGTGTCCAAAGAAGGAGCTGCCCATTTCCTGGAAGCAGCGGCTCATGGCCGCCATTGCATCCGAAGAGGACAAGCACATAGGAGTAGCCGTGGTGCCAGGGGAGGGGAAGCAGCAGCAGTGGTTGTAATACTGACTTCCTAGCTGCCGCCACGGTCACAGCTGCCTCCTACTCCTACTCCTCCACAAAGGTGGCACTTTGCTGCTTCATCTGTGGTGGTGTTATCAGCTAGGACAAACATCTGCAACTACAAGTCAAATCCCTCTGCGATGGCAAGCAGCCCTTCTTCCTCAGTGTTCACTTCTGTATCCCAAGCACTAGTTCCTGGTGCTGCAGGAACAGGAAGAAAGGCTTCTTGCTGTCATAAGGGAAGTCTTTACCCACACAGAATGATAAATGCATGTCAGAATTTCTCTAGTTATGCAATGCCCTTCCTCCAAGCAGATGGAAAGAGGCCCTGTCTCCATGTTCCAACTGTCACTGCTCTGGCCTCTGAGGCAGAGAATAACCAGTATCTGACAGACCTAATCCCCCTCTCCTACACCATTTCCTTTTCCTTATGTATCTGTGTTTTATATAAATTGTAAATCTGAGGGCAGGGAACTGTCAAATTAATGATTTGTAAACTGTCTTGGAAGTCTTTTCAGCTGAAGGGCAGGTTACAAATACTTTAAGTAAAATAAATAAATAAATTTTATAAAGTCAAAAACCAAAATAAAACTTTGGCATTTATTAATGCTGACAAATTGCTGCAAGGTTAATCTGACACTGCTAATCTGGAAAATGGAAGCAACTGCAATTTGCTCTTGTTGCATTCTCTTCACAACATACTCAGTTCTTCACACTCCAGTGATCTCAGTTTTAACCTGCTTGACTTTTCTTTAACAGATATATTTATATATTACTTTACTGGATGGGAGTTGCTGTTTTTATTACTGAACAAATTGCAAATTTTAAAAATACTGCTTAACTCTTTTTTTTTTAATCTCTTCTCCCTCCATTTCTTATTCTAATTTCTCCAACTCAATTGGTCAATTCATTTAAATAATGAATTATAGTTGCTGCTGTTTTTAATCTACGGAGTACACTCATACCAAGCTCTAGAATATAATACATTGGCAGGGGCTTGGGTAGGCCAACTTCCCCTTTTCCTCCTGTACAACCAACACCCTCAACATTCTGGTATCTCTTGCAGGACAGTGAGCACACTTAGTACTCATTTGGTGATTTAAAAACAAAAAAACCACCTTACTTAATTTAAAATTTCAGCATTCCTGTGGTGTGCTAGACAGTGAAAAATCACTAGCTTGTCTTTAAATAATTTTGCTTTCTGCTAAACTGATAGGCATAGGGCCAGATTTTGTATAAAAATGAATGCTCTCCTGAAGCTTAACTTAAAATGAACTTTTCCACACTACAGAGATATATAGCAAAGTGACTGATTACGAAGTACACTGAAGTACAGGTAGCAGAACGCATCACTTCTTTATGTAAGAGACTTCCCATTGTTCAATCTTACAAGTACTGAGTAAGGCACAAAAGGATTTTCGAGTTTCAGCTGACTTTCAAAAATACACATTGATTTACTATGTCCTCTGTTCACTTAATAGTTTCCAATTATACATTTCTCATAACCCCTTCCAAACTTTATTGTTCCTTCTAATACAGAAATTTACTTTAAAATTACTATCAGCTAAATAAACCTGGATATTATTAATATTTTAATAGATGATAACATATATATCTCCAGATATTGAAATCATTATAATCAATTTTCTCACCTGACTGGAAGAGTTCTGTCACCTTTCCTTCGGTCCATTTCTCTTTGGGGCACAGGATACCATCGGAAATTCAATTTCCAGTTGAATCCACCATATGTCATATCAGAACCTGCCATATATTCAAAGGTATCATCACTGATGACATCAATGATAGGACAAACCACTGTTCTCCTACAGAAAGAAATGGCATACATTTTATAGAAGAAAGATATAATACACTGTATAATACAGGGGAAAAAAACATTTTTACATGCAGTTATTACTACCACAGAAAAACAACTTACTAATATTACAATTCTAAGCACATTTTCTTGTGAGTAAAGCTCATGAAATACAGTGGGTATACACATCCAAGTAAATTGCTGTCAATGAATACCAGGTGCTGTAGGCTATATTTCAAAGGAAGAAACTAGTAAACCACCTCTGAGTGATCCTTGCCTAAGAAAACCCTATAAAATTCATGGGGTCGTTATAGCTTGACAAGCAATTTGAAGGCGCGCGCACACACACACACACACACACACACTGATGCTGTTAATACTCACCTCTTATGTCTGCATGATCTAAATCAGGGGTAGGCAACCTTTCCCCTTTAAGGGCCGAGGGACTTCAGCTCCCAGAATCCCAGGCGCTATTGGCCAATATGGGACTACTGGCCAACATGGCTGAGGCTTCTGGGAGCTGAAGTCCCTCGGCCCTTAAAGGGGAAAGGTTGCCTACCCCTGATCTAAATTATATTGGCACAAAGGAAAATTGAATGGACAATTGTCTCTTTAAAACAGTATGTCAGTTTGGGTCAGATACAAGGACAATCAACTATACTGTCTACTGTTCCATGCAGGAGAGAAATTGAATATTTCTGTTACTGGGTTCTAATACACTAGCCATTGTTTATGTTTATCGTAATGCCTCAACCTTCCAAATATTTTGTATAAATGAATTTGTAACACTGATGACACAAGATGTAGAGATGAAAAGCAGGTTGTAAAGCATTCAAGAGTTTTAAATCTAACATTCCAAGATAACATGCATCTCCAAAAATAGTTAAATAGGCATATCCGAGTCAATGCTAAGCACTTAATTTACAGCCTTTACAGACTGCCAGAAATAATCCAGCTTGAGTCCACTTTAACTGCCCTGGCTCAGTGCTAGGGAATCATGGGAACTGTAGTTTATTGTGACACCAGAGCTCTCTGACAGAGAAGGCTCAATGTCTCAGACAAAACAACAATTCCCATGATTCCCTAGCACAGAGCCAGGGGAGTTAAAGTGGACTCAAGTTGGATTATTTCTGGCAGTCTGTAAAGGCCCTTACTTAAACAGGAAGTTCCATTAGTTTCAGTTACTTCAATGGACCTTAATGATATCAATGATGTTTAACTCTAGTTGGATCATGCTTACTATTAGCAGTTGAACCATTAAAAGAAGAGCTCTTGTTGGAAACTCATGGAAGGCATCCCAAATCATCAGTTTTTCTAATTGTGTATAAACAGCATAAGGTCAAGTCTTCGAAATAATACTTTGCAAATCACATCTAGTATACTCTACTGCACAGTTAAGAACACTCCTGAAGGCAATATTGTTTACTATATACTTGTACTGATTCACCAGTCTACAAATTCTAAATTTATCACATTGCATGTTTCCCATGAAAACACAGAACAGTAGCAAAATGAAGTATCATAAATCATATTAAAATGTCACTTCACTAAACAAGCTATTTGCATTCAGACTAAGAGATGGGGGCATAATAATAAGAACAAATCCTTTTCCTTCAAACACTCACTGTTTTAATCCCTTACATCTTCAGGTAAGCTATATGTGAAAAAAGGTCATGTTGTTCAGCGCATCTTCAATTAATCATTGTGGAAGCTACTATAACTTCCTCAAATGTTAACAATTTACAGTACAATCCCCGTATCTGCAGGACCAGTACCTGCAGTTTCACCTACATCTGAAAAAAAAAGTTCTTTCTATACATTTTCTAGGTCCTCCAGCACAACTCTATGTTATGCTTCCAGTGGAAGTTTACCACAGTCATGTGCAGGACGTAAAAATGACTAGAGATGTGTTCTCTATAGGAATATTTAAGTTGTCCAGCCACAGAGCCTAAATTTAAGTTGTCCAGTTGTCTATAGTCAACCTCTGGTAGAAGTCATTCATTTCAATAGGGTTTGCTATGTTTCATGTTTCCATGCTAAGTCTAGCATCCACTGCAAATATGGGGGTCATACTGTACATAGTTTACACACTACTTTGAAAGATTCCATCTGTGCTTTACAAAAACAGTTTAGCTGAATTAGTAAATATTAACCTTCAACATGTTTTATAAAATAACCACCTGTCAGCTTTTATGCGTGCTAACAGAGGCTCGAGCCATCCTACTGTGCATTCACAATGAGCATCTAAAAAGGTAATGACTTGGCCCTTAGAAGCAGCAGCTCCTTTCAATCTGGCTCTGATTAGTCCAGAACGCTGTTCCATTCGAATAACATGAACTGGTACTTGTAACTTTTTCACATAGTTCTCCAAGAGCCTTTTCAAGAAGTCTGCAAAACATGAACAAATGTTAGCTTAAATGCATCACTAATGTAACAATCTCAATAAGTGAAGTCTTGTGATACTGTCTAAAAGAAATCTCAGCTGACGAAGCCAGAGACAATCCAAATGCAGCTAACTTCTATTCGTTTCAAAGACAGAACAATGCAAGCATTATTTTATAACTGAAGATTCAAAGCCCCTTATGAAATTTTTGCAATTATGTTTATTAGACCTCTTTCCATTTACTGTATATACTCAACTATAAGTTGACTTCATGTATAAGTCGAAAACAGGGTCTGGGGTCAAAATTATGGATTTTAATATGATCTGTGGATAAGTCAAGAATGCTGCTGCCACTGCCTCATCCCCACTACTCCCCTTGCCTTGTGGTGTTGATTGAGTGGCAGTGTTAGAGCTGACAGCACTGAGGCATCCCTGCTGCTCCTTGCCTCTCAGTGTTCGGTGCTGTTGCTGCTACGGTGGCAGCAATTCTTTTGGAGTTCACTGGAAAGGCAGGGAGAGTGGTACAGGAGGGCAGTGTTTCGTTTAACAGGACGGTCTCCCCAGATGGACTTTGGGATTTCTCTGCCTCAGCAGGGAGAGGAGTGGTCGGCACTTGTTTAAGGACAACCTCTGCTCTCTGCACCATGGCAGAGAAATCCAAAAGAGCCGCCACCATTTTTCTGAGCAATTGACCTGCATATAAAGTTGCCCCAGGACTTTTTGGGTCCATTTTTTAGCATAAATTGTTTGACTTGAAGATGAATATATACAGTATGTACGTCTCCTTCACTTTGTTTGCCACATCACATATTACAGAAAAGCTTCTCTGAAAAGCTTCAAGAATGGTTTAAGTCAGCTATTTACAGTCAATCCTGTATTTTTATTTACAAGTGAATTCTGCTGTGTTCAGCAGAGCATAATTTCAGATAACAGATATAAGATTACAGCCACAGAGCCTAAAGTACTAAAGATAAGATCAATCTTTGAACAGGTGTACCTAAATTACTTTGTAGTGTATGTCCCTGCTAATATAGCCTTTAAATTGCAATTTAGAGAGTTACTGCTGTTACTAATCAGTGAAAAGAAGGCAATATTAATGCTGTTATTGTCATGAACCTATTAATATTAACATGATGGTTAAATACAAGTTTAGTTATCTCTTAATAGTGCTTAATTCTAATTGGATTGTTACACAAGCATTTTAATTTCATATCCCATTAAAATCAAATAAAGTAGTTTAGTTTTCTGTCGAGCATTTAGTATATTTTAAACATTATTTTCTAGTCTTAAAAAGAAAAAGAAAACACATCCATCTAAAGGCCTAAGCAGAGTGCCAGAAATAGTGCACATTAAATTGAGGCACTGCCCTGGCTCAGTGCTAGGGAATCATGGGAACTGTATTTTTTTTGGGGGGGGGGACACTGAGCCTTCTCTGTCAGAGAGCTCTGGTGCCACAATAAATTACAGTTCCCATGATTCCCTAGCACTGAGCCAGGGTAGTGCCTCAATTTAATGTGCACTATTTCTGGCAGTCTGCTTAGGCCCTAAGTCTAAATCCAGTCCCTAGTTCCCTAGTTCCACCTAGCGTAGACTCAATGAATCAATGGAACTTTGGTAAGTGTTGATATACCATTGATTTAATATTTATTTTAGTTGCAAATAATGCTTGGATTTAACCTCTAGATTACAGGTTTTAACATAAAACTATTTTTTACTTTTCAGTAAACCTGATGCTTCCTTGAATGAGACAATTTTTTTCACATGAAATACGAACAAAATTCTTCCACTATTTTAAATGAAAAACCAACAGTTTGTTAATATATTCAGAAGGCATTCTTTTAATTTTTTAAACTTATTTTGTATTATTAACTTTGCTATTTTTTCATGC
>CM034710.1:46645350-46661778 GCA_020142125.1 Phrynosoma platyrhinos
CAGCAACCCGGCCCCCAGCTCAAAAAGGTTGCCTACCCCTGAGTTAAACACTGGATTTAGCTCAGGTTTTTTGGTATATGTAATCAGAAGGTGCTGAGACACTGGAAATGTATAAATTTGCTACCAATGCCTTATTTGCACAGAACAACACAGATATCACAATATATACTAAAACAAGGTAATTGAAAACAGTATTAATTTTAGGAATATCCACCTTTAAAGCAACAGTAAATGCACTTACCCTTCCAATCTGACATCAGGTAAAGATCTGTTAAGTGCTATCATTTCACTCGCCATTAAATTAAACTGGTTTATTTTAAACATTTCCTTCATTTTTTCTTGGTCCTCTTTAGGAATCACAACTGGTTTCCCCATCTCTCCTGGGCCTTCATGCGGTTTTTGTATCAGTTCTGGAACTAATATAAATATTTGTATTATTATAAGAATATGAAACTAAAAAAATCTATCATAATTAAAAACGTAAGATGAGCCATACTAAATCAGACCAAGGCCTGTTCAGACTAATTTTCTCTTCATAAAGTGGCCAATCTGTTGCCTATGTGCAGCCTACCATCAGGACATAGCTCCAACTGCACTTTCCATTTTGTATTCCTCAGCAACCAATATGAAAATACATACTGCCTCTGATACTGGAGGAGGGATCTCATATAATGTAACCCTTGTAAACACTGAATGTAAAGACATTCGAGAAGAAAAAATACAGGAGTTGTTAGCACTGAATAGCTAAAAAAAGTATTTGGTAAAAATGATACACTTATCTAATTTGTTCAGACTTTGCTTACAGACTATTTTGAAACAAGTGTTCTAGAATGACATATTAATTATGACAAGCAAGTAAGTGTCGGTAACAGGAGAAAATAACAATTGGCAAAGGAAACAAAATAAAATATAGCACAGAGCTAAAATGAAATATAGTAGAGGCCCAGAGCCAGCATGGTGTATTGGTTTGAACACTGGATTAGGACTCTGGAAGACCTCATTCAGTTATGGAAACCCACTGGGTGACCCTGGGCAAGTCGCACCCTCTCAGCCTCAGAGGAAGGCAATGGCAAACCCACTCCCCTAAATAAAACTTCATAATACAACCTTGTGAGAATACATAGGTAGCAAGGAAGTACTTCCAGGATCCATTCCTGTCACTGGATACCCAGGCAGACTTGGTGATTTAGAGTGGTGTCACCTTCAGCCTTTCCTAGGCAGGGACCACCTATCCAGAATAGTTCACATGCTGGAAACTACCTGATTTATTTACTGTAACACTGTCTATAGGGAACTGCCCTTGAAGATGACACAAAAACTACAACTAGTGCAAATTTGCAGCAGCTGGATTATACCAGAACACTACACAGAAGCCATACAACACTAGTCTTAAAGGAGATATCCTAACTGCCAATACATTTCTGGTCTGAATTCAAGTTGCTGGGGATTTTCAAAGCCCTAAATGGCTTGGGATCTTGATACCTGGAAAAGATCTGCTGGAGAGGTCCTCCTCTGTATCCCATCAGTAGAGGCTACACTGTAGGACACTATATAGGTATTGAAATATTCTGGAATGTGAAAATATTTTCTGCTTAAAGGCTCAATTACTAATACTAATGTTGTTGTTATATTTATTTACATCTACTCATTTCAGATGTGGTGCTGGAGAAGACTGCTGAGGACACTATGGCCAGCCAAAAAGACAAACAAATGGGTCCTAGAACAGATCAAGCCTGAACTCTCCCTGGAAGCCAAGATGACAAAACTGAGGCTGTCATACTTTGGCCATATCATGAGAAGGCATGACTCATTAGAAAAGACAATAATGCAAGGAAAGGTTGAAGGTAGTGGAAAGAGAGGAAGATGCATGCTAGGTTGATTCGAGAGCAGTTAACAACAAACAACAAATTTATTTACATCCTGTTTTTCCCCCAGTGTATTGCTCAAGGAGGGCTACAGAAGTTAAAACAGAAAAGTTCACACCATACAAACATGAAAAAGCAATAAAACCAATGAAAAACAAACTACCAAAAATAATAGTAACAACTATAACGTCCAGCACATTATGCAGGCCTATTTCCCCTTAAAAAAAATCTCGAAGACCTGCTTCGCTTGCCTGAAGGTCTTCGGTTGCCTGAAGAAAGAAAGTAAGGAGTTTAACCTCTCTGCAAAGGGAATTTCAGATCTTGGCATCTATGTCTTTAGAGAAAGGTGAAATAAACTTACAGACAAAACTTCCCTATGACTCCTCTAGTCAGGTTAGTTCCCATACTCTATTAACAGTAAAAGTTTTATAAATGACTGAGGCTAATCTCCTCATTTTCCTATTCTCAGTAAAAGAGTTTCCCAATATTTCAAGTGCCCTTATATTATAGAAATAAGTTATAAATGAATTTATTTGTGCTGAGGAGCTTTATATTTTATTTGTATTATTTGTATTATAGATATCACTTTGCCTCTTATAAGAGCTTAGAAACCCTACTTTCTTTCCATGCTTCATAATGCACATATTTATTTTAAAATTAGGATGCCCCCAAAACTAGGACACAATGAAGACAAGAAATGCTAGCAATTTCATATATTTATCATATTTGATCTAAGTCATTAGTAAAAAGACTTGTGTAGTGTAATTTTATTCCTTGGGGCTAGCAGTTAATATAAATAGGAAGTAATAGCACAAGTATATCCAAGTCCTTCTATGATCTTCATATCCAATTAGGACACTATACAGCTTTATAATTTTAGCAACCTGGGCTATCTGAAGGCTTCATAGTATTTTAATAAAACTGATATTGCCAAACCACTATTAAGGATTGATTTATATTTATAAATCTTATTACTCCTAGCAATAACTCTTTCCAGTTTTTGTTGCTGTCAGAACTCTACTCATTTTAAAAAAAATCTGGCTACACAAACAAAATAAATAATTTATTAGTATGAGGAGTTTAGTGTATTTTTCATTATAGCATAATCCAATTTTTCCTAATAAAAATAGATTTAATTGAACTAATTCCTATACATTTATTGAATAATATTTTTGTTAACTAAATTCATAAATATTTAAAATAAAAAGGGCTAGCATGGATATCATTTTGCTTTTTTTTTGTTCTTCTGAATGGACATTAATATATAATAATTTCTTTTTTATATAATTAACTTCTACTGCTGTATAGTGGTCTGAGTGTTGGGACTACAACTCTGGAAACTATGTTTTTTTTCGGACAATTTCTTTACAAATATTTCTAAACTTATACATGAGTATAAAGTTGGCACTCCGTTTTCACACTGGATCCGTTCCGGACCCCTCCTCCCCACGAAAATGGAGATTAGTGAATAATCAAGCCTCACAGGCTTGAATGGGGCGCACCCTTGGGGGCACGCTCCATTGATTTAAACGGAGGTCGCCTCTCCATGAATATGTAAAACTGCAAACTTGAAGTCCTCAAGAATAGAGGGGCAACTGTGTATGGTATTTCTGATTTGATTTTCAAGAAGCACCATATCATTTAAGTACAATTTGATATTATTCTTTATTCTTTACTTTTATTCTAGCAAAAGTAATATTTTATCTAACAGTAGCTGTTGCATGCCACTCTATGGCTAAGACAAATATTAATAGAGATAAAGGATCACCCTGAATTAGTTCTGTACACAATTCCAATAGTTAATAGACAGTCTACTGTCATTACAATTGGGCATGTACCTTCACCTTAAGATATTTTTTTAAAAAATCAAACGTATACAGTCGCCCGTTCGTTTTAGCGGACTTGAAATCCTTAGTCTTGATTACTCACAGAAGGGTGATCCCCATTGGCTAAAATGGTGTGCATGCCTGCAGTGCATACACAGGGCCATGCATGGGGGAGCACACCTATTCAAACCAATGGGACTTGAATATGCACGAATTTCTGTTTTTTGGGGGGGGACGACGTGGAACGGATCCCCCGTGAAAATGAAGGCACAACTATATTTCTGTTTGGGGCAATCAAAAGCTTGCGATGACAATACAGCTCCCTTTCTGTTTCTTAAACTTGGCATTACAGAGGATATTTAACATTCTACATATTGTCATTACAATTTCTGAATTCACAGATGACCACTCAAAGAACTACAGTTACAGGTTAGCAACCTGTCCTTCTTCTTTGTGGTCTCTGTGAATCACACAATTGGGAGACTACCAAGTAGCTAACCGTGACAGGTGGCAGGAGTGTCATGACACAACAAATCATACTGATGATCCATAATAATTTTTAGTGACATGAAAAACCCATAAAACTGGCAGGTAAACACTTAATGCATGCCTGATACCAACACTGCCCTCCCAAAAGCTGCATCATCACAAGGCCTAGTGTCCAACCTATGATGAGAGATGAACATCAAAGTCTGGGACCAGACTTGCAGCTTTGCAAACCTGCCCCAAGGACATTCCACTAAGAAAAGCAGATGAGGCTGCTACTGCCCTGGTGGAATGTGCTTGAATTCAAGCAGGAGGAGCTTTCCCTGAGAGTTCATAAGCAAGATGTATTGCAGTAACTACCCATTTTGAGAATCTCTGAGAAGTAATGGGTTATCCCAACTTCAAATTTAAGTAACATACAAGTAGTTTGTTAGTTTGATATGAATTCGAAGTTCTGTCCACATAGAACACCAACTCTCTCTGAATATCGAGAAAATGCAAAGCACATTCCATATCAGTGGTTTGGTACAAAGGTAGGTAATATCCTGGTTCATGTGAAGAGACAAAACCACCTTAGGCAAAAAGGTGATGTCTGGCTGAAGAACAACTTTATCTTTATGAAACTGAAGATAAGGTTGGTCCACATGAAGAGCACACATTTTACCAACCTGTCTGGCAAAAATGATGGCAACCAAAAATGCAGTTTTCAAGGTAAGTAGTCATACATTTGTTCTAGATAAGGTGTTGAATGGCTTTCCACACAAATACGAGAGGACCAGTTTGAGGTTCCACACTGGTGTCGATACTGATGGGAAAGAATGAAGATCACTGAAACCTTTAAGAAACTTGTTAATCAAAGGATGATTAAAAAATGATGGGCAATTCTCAAACAAAGTGTGAGCAAACGGCAATGAGGTAACATCTTAAGGAAGACAAGGATGAACCTGCATCTGTCGATGCCATAAGGAAATCAAGGATGTGTGCTACCTCAACTTCAGATAGAGATAACTGTTTTTCAATCAAAAACTTTCAAAACATGCTCCACTTAAGTTGATAAAGACTTGTATGTCAAAGGCTTGTGGACAGCTAGGATGACCTTATGCACAGATTGAAGCAAAGACCTTAAGGTCAAATCCTCCATGCAATCATGCACAGGGTCTCCAAGTCTGGATATCAAACCCTTCCTTCATGAACTGTGAGGAGATCTGGTTAGAGAGGCAAGTGAAGATACTCTTTGTGGGTTAGATGTAGGAGAGTGACAAACCACAGTTGTCTGGGTCACCACAGGGTGATCAGGATGGCATTCGCCTGGTTGATCTGCATCTTTGCCACACTCGCGTGATTAGAGGGAAGGGTGGAAAGATCTTCCCTGTCAAATTGGAAAGGAAGGCATCATTTCTAGAGCCGTGGCTCTGACTCCTGGAGCAGGACAGTGGACACTGCTTGTTTTTATGACTTGTGAAGAGGTTAATCATTGGAAAGTCTCATCATCGAAATAGCATATGAAGGACATTGAGATGGAGCATATATTTGTGGTACAAATCTGATGAGTGGCTGAGTTCATCTGCAAGGGTGTTCTTTTCCCCTGGCAGATGAATCACCTGAAGAAAGGTGCCTCTGGGGATTCACCAGTCCAAGATTCGAATTGTCGAGTAGATGAGACTTTGTGCCACCTTACTTGTTCAAGTAAAACATTACAGTTGTGTTGTCCATGACCAGAAAAACCATTCTGTTTCGAAGAAGGGATTTGAAGGCTCAGAGCGCCTCCTCTACTGCCAATATCTCAAGACCAATGATGTGTTGGCCTCCATAGCAGTCCACTTTTCCTTGAGAGTGAGACCTTTGGAATGGCACCTCACCCTTCCATGGAAGCATCTCTGGTCAGTAACAATGGGAGTTATAGTGAGAGGAATGGCATTCCCACACAGATATTCACCAAAATTGAGCCACCAAACCAGGATCCTGTTGATGGAATGGTAAGCCTTTTGAAAGGGGGATCCATGAGTGGATCAAACATTGAACCACGACTGAAGACGACAGAAGTGAGGTTGAGCCATTGGTGAGCCACTGGAGAGACTTGGTGGTGGTCCTTCTGGAACGTTTGTATGATAGAACAGCTTGAACCAGGGATTGAAACCTGTCTTGAGGAAGATATGCAGTCCCTCATTTTGAATCCAGCATGGCACCAATGAACCTTACTTTTTGGGATGGAGATAGATTGGATTCATCTCTGTTGGCAATCAGACCCAGAGAGTTCAGAAGGGACACATGTCAAATCAAGTTTTCCCTGGAATTTGCTGCAAATGACCAGTCATCCAAATAAGGGAATAATATTCCTTGCTGGCGAACGAAAGCAGCACTTGGTGAACACACTGGGTGTCACTGACAGACCAAAGAAAAGGACACAACACTGAAAAAGCTATTGTCCTACAGCAAAGGCGAGGATTCACTTGTGGGAAGGTTGAATTCTAATATGAAAATTGGTATGTTGGAGGTCCAGAGTAGCAAACCAATTGGCCCTTTGCAACAGTGGATGGATGGATATTGGTGGAGGTCCAATATTGGTCAAAGTCCTCCATCCTTTTTCAACACAATAAGGTATCAGGAGAAAAAACTGTGCTGAACAAGAGACACCAGAACAAGCTTGATGGTGCCCCTGGCTAAGAAAAAACGCACTTCATCAAGCAAGGCATCACAAGGGGGCATAATCTGTAAAGTCCCAGTGGAGGATCTTCCTCAAATTCGATGGCATATCACCTGTAGATGATATCGAACACCCACAAATTTGTGGCTCTAGTCTTAACAAATCGTGTCAGTCTGTTGCCAAAGGGTGCAGGAGAGTTGAGGAAATCTGGTATGGAGGAGTCAGAGACACTTCTTTCCTTGATCATCACCCTTTTTCTTATAAGAGGAACATAATTTTGAGGAGAAAGGTTGTCTCCTCCCAGATGATGACAAAGACTGGGAAGGATATATTTGTCTCCATGAAAAGCAAGGGTAGGCAACCTTTCCTCTTTAAGGGCCGAGGGACTTCAGCTCCCAGAAGCCTCAGCCATGTTGGCCAATAGTCCCATGTTGACCAATAGTTCCTGGGATTCTGGGAGCTGAAGTCCCTCGGCCCTTAAAGGGAAAAGGTTGCCTACCCCTGATGAAAAGGAAAGAATAAAGAAACATCTCTGACTGTATGCAGGTTGTCGCGACCTAAGAGTGCCTCTGTAATTCATAGGCATGGCATACTTCTTTGCCATTGTTCTCATTTTTTGTGTGCATTCGAGTTTCTCATCCATCTCTTTGGAATCATCAAAAGGCATGTCTTCAATTGTAGATCTAGTTCATGTGGAGAGGCCTGAGGAGCACAACTAAGCATGTCTTCTCAAAGCAACAGACATAGCTAAGACCTTCAATCACAGTCAGCCACATAGCAGGCAGAGTTTATTTTTCAGCCTGCTAATGAACGTGCCCCACTTTACAATGTGTGGGCTAAACATTTCTCCTTGTCAGGTAATTTGTCCAGCAATGGCAACATCCTCTCCCACAACTTTTTCTGATAAGCCCCCATACAAGCTGCATAGTTCGCAATATAAGGCTTAAAGGAGATGCTGAATAAAGCTTTTTCGCCATCCCATTGAGTTTTTTGTCCCTCCTTGTCAGCTGGGCTAGAAAAAGACTGAGAAATAGATTAGGACTGTGATGCATCTACGATCACAGAATTTGGCTTGGGATGTTCAAACAGACATTTCGAATCCAATGGTGTGATTTGATATAGGTTTTCTATTTTTCTCAATATGGAAGGTATAGTAGATGGCGTTGTCCAGGAACGTTGTGAAACTTTTAACAACGAAGGTAAAAATGGAATGGATGCTGGTGCAGGCACCTTCGATTGGATCCATTTGTATATGAGATCAAGTGGGTCAGAATTGTGATGGACAATTTGAATCTCTAGTGCATTTGCCATGCAGATGACCTGTTCAGAGAATGCCACTATGTCCCTCTACCAAACAAAGAAGGCAACGGGAATGGCCATCCCTGCCACAGAATTTCACCCCACACTCACTACATCTGATGTGGAAGTGCTCACCAGAGCCAAATCATCATCAAATAGTCTGAATCTAGCCAACAATCAACTTTCAATCCAAGGGATAAAGCAGAAGAATAAACCATTAAATAACCCAAATTCAGAAATCTAAATGATTCAAATTGAAAGCAAAGGACTCTGAGCAAAGGTTCCTCATTGCTAATGTGGCAGACAGGCCAGCTAGGATGAAAGCGGTGGGGGGAAGAAGGCAAAGGGGTGTCAGATGTTGCTGCACTTGAAAATGCCTCCTTCTTCTGCAGCATCGCTCTCATTCTCGCTGGCCTGGGCTTAATATTGTTGTGGCAGAGGAGGAGGGGATTAAGGCAAAGGGGCACTGGATATTGCTCCTGCAACTGTCGCTGACTTGGACTTGCTGGGCTGCTGCATACATGACACTGAAAGATTTCTACAGAGTACTGTCATTCTAGGAGGCAGAGAAGAAAGGCCTGGAGACTGGCAACAGAGCTGCAGTGGAGGTGGCCAGGAAGCGAGCCAGAGATTTTTGCAGTAACAGAGTCTGTAGCATGCATGTTTGGGAGGGGGGCTTAAAATATTCAGTTTTTCCACTTTAGGGATCCTGCACACCTAATCTCTGCAAAAGTTGAGGGCAACAGTACTGGCAAGTGAATGGACTCGCATTCAAGAAGCTATGAACTATCATTATTGTGAAACAATCCTTAATGAGACTTTCATGACTTTTCTTACCAATCACATACACAAATGCACAAATGCAGAACTATGAAAATTCTCCATTAAAATTCTGTAACCCAGGGAGCTTCATATTAGGAGATGTAACACTGATCCACTTTGGACTTCAAACCACCATTAACTCAGCCACTGTCTTAGACACAAAGGAATAACATATGCTTGCAGTTTGGGTTTTATTATTCATAAGACAAATACAACAAACAGGAAAGCAAATGTTCAGTAAGAAGTTAAAATGCTGGAGGATACCAAGACTTAGCAAATGTTGAGGTTTTGTGCCGCTATTTAAGCTTATTTATACCACCACTCTATTCTGTTTTACTGGGTATCTAAAAATAAGAATATCAATATTTAAATGCAAACCAAGGGTTGTGTCTATAAACTAATAATATACTGCTAGTGAATTTATATCTTGCCACAACTGAATATGGCAAAATCCTGGCCAAGCCTGGCCCAGCCAAGGAGTGGTCTCTGAATGCTGGGACTTGCTGCACGGACAAGCCCTGCTGCTCCAAAGGAAGAAGCAGTGGAAACCTGGCAACAGTAAAGGGAGGCTCGTCCCACCACCCACTTGGTGTCATCCTAGTGGACACAAGGGGATTTGCATGGCAGGGGGTCATTATTATTATTTTATTTACTTATATCCTGCCTTTCTCCCAATTATGGGACTCAAGGTGGCTAACAACAAATTTAAAACAGTGCAATTTAAAAATACAAAAGCATTATAAAGTATAAAGTTTAAAAGCAATTTTAAAAGTTAAAACAATTATGCATTAAATTATTAAAATGTAATATAAACTATATACAAACCTGATATCTGACTTACATAGCATCTGAAAGCCCAACCTTTGTCAGTTTGAAAGAGCCTGATGGTACAAAAATGTTTTTACTTGCTCCTGAAAGGAGAGCTGGGATGAGGCCATCCCGGACTCTCTAGGGAGGGAGTTCCACAGCTTAGAGCAGCCAATGAGAAAGCTCTCTCCCTTGTTTCTACTAAACAAGCCTGAGAGGGTGGTGGGACAGAGATAAGGGCCTCTCCAGACAATATTCGTTGTTGTTGTTGTTATGTGCCTTCAAGTTGTTTCTGACTTATGGAGATACTAAGGGGAACCTGTCATGAGGTCTTCTTTGCAAGATTTGTTCAGAGGAGGTTTCCCCTAAGAGCAAGTGACTTGACCAAGGTCATCCAGCGGGTTTCATGGCTGAGATCAGAACTGAAACTGGGTTTCCAAAGTTGTAGTCTAACACTCAAATCACTATGCCACGCCAGGTCTTCTTAATGCTCCAGTGACCTCATAAAAGGAGATATGGTTCTTCAAATAATCTGGATTCAAGACATGTAGGTCAAAACCAGCACCTTGACATGTGCCTGGAGATGGACCGGCAGCCAATGGAGTTGTTGCAACAAGGGAATTGTGTGTTCCTTGCAGCCAGATCCAGTTAACAACCTGGCTGCAGCTCTTTGAGCAAACTGAAGTTTCTGAGCACTTTTCAAGTAGAGCACATTACAGTAATTCAAAATGGATGTAACAAAAGCATGTACCACCCGTGGCCAGAACTGACCAAACTACAAACCTAAGTTTTCAGGTGGAGTGTAACCCCCATCTAATAAAGGACGCATTCCTATTCCTGGATCTGTCTTTCAACGGACCAGGAGCACCTCTGTCTTGTCTGTTTTAAGCTTCAATTTCTTACCTCTCATCCAGAACATTACAACTACTATATATGGTTCAGGACAGGAACAACTTCCTAGGAATTAGGTGGAAAGGAATGATAGAACTGGGTATCATCAGTGTATCACCTGACTCCAAAACTCAAGACAACCACTCTCAGTGGTTTCATGTAGATGCTAAAGAGAATTACGGACAAGACTGAACCCTGAGGGACACCACAGGGCAATGGCCAAGGAGTCGAGCTCAAATCTCCTACCACCACACTCTCTAAGAGAGTCCCTTCAAGAAAGAATGGAGCCACTGTAAAACAGTACCTTCAAGCCCCATCCTAGAGAGGTGACTCGGAAGGATACCAGAGTCGATGGCCTTTGTGATCCCTTCCAACTCTAGAATTCTATTATTCTATTAATTTTGCTTAATTTTTCCTGTTTCAGTTCAAATACTTTTGGGCTGTTGGGAAATTAAATAGTTCTGCTTAGTAAATGTAACCCAAACAAACATTTTAAATTAGATCATGACCTATGTAGGGCATTGGGGGGAAAATCAAATTCAATATTTTGTAGAAAATCCACATCCTAAGATCAAACCCAACTGGTTTCACATAAAGAGTATGCTAGACATTATGAATAGCAAGTCTTCACTGCACTTGTATATGTAATCCAAAAGTTTCATGCAAGCTGGTTTAATGATTGTTAAGAGTCATATCAAGAATACATTATAACATTACTTGGAGGTCTGACTGAATTGTTTAAGCTTCCAGAGGGAACAGTAGCAATTAAAATTAAGTGCAAGCTGCCAATTTTCATAACACAATTTGGGGCAGGGGCAAGGTTACAGATTTTCAATTTTCCCCTAGAGTGGTTCCTTTGTCTAATACAGCATGGTGAACTTGTGTTTAAAAGAAATTGTCCCTACTGGGCAACCAATACTGACTATGGTTGATAATTACAGTTCTCCTGGAAACTGGGATTTGAGATTACTAGACTCTTTGTAAAATATTATGATCCTTGTGAACAGAGACAGTGGAAATAAACACACACACACACACACACACACACACACACACACACACAAAAATGTTGCTGTACTGTAGCCTGATAGGTCAATGTAAGCTCTGGTAAAACACTTTAGCTTCAGAATGCTTGTCACACAGCCAGTGCTACTGGAAGGAAGGGAGGAAACTGTTTTCTTCCCATTGTGACTTCTTCCCCACATACATGAACACAGTGGTTGATAGGCACCTGGACATTAAAAAACAAACAAAAACAAAAACAAAAAAACAAGCAAACATGCAAACATACTACCACCACTGTAAATTTGAACCAGAAAAACACTCTTTATCTATTTGGTGACCTTTAAATTGGTTTATATTTTCACTTATTTTATGAGCCATAAATCATCGTGACTTGATCCAGCATCAAACCATGGTCCCCGACCCTACACAATGAAATGAAGTTTAAAAGTCTGCATGCCAGAAAGTATGTACTCACCATCCCCAGGTGGAAGGCCTCGTTCTTTTTTCTCATCACATTTGTTGCATTCACTGAAGTAAAGTAACAAAAACATATCCAAAAGGACCCAAACCAGTGAGGTGGCAAGGACCACCTTGCAATATGCAAATTTTCTCATGGCACTTTGACTCCAGGATACACTATTTTTTGTATTTGACTCAATGACATGGATGTAATCCCATTTCAAAATTTCTGTTCTTTATCTATGGAAAGAGAGAGAGAGAGAGAAAAGGGGGGGAGTATGTGATGAACCTAGTACTCAACATTTAAACTGCAACTTAAATTCTTGAGTTTCTATATTTAAAAAATGATCCTAAGGCAATACAAACTGGTTGAAACAGACATATTTTAGTGATTCAATCTTACTGGAAGAAGTACTCCTCTTTTGAAGAAAGACAAGTGGAGATACAGGACAGGTGGTTACATGAAGGTTAACCCTTTGTCCCCTATATTTTTGTTGTTGTTGTGTGCTCTCTAGATGTTTCCCACTTTTGGTGACCATAACACAGAGTTCACCCCACAAAAATTATTTTTCAATGTCATTTGATATAATCTTCATCTTCAAATGAGAATATCATGAAGGATTAATTTCTGCAGAACATGTCTAACCTGACTTAAATAAATCCTATAGGTCCAAGAGTCTAGGAGGAAACAATCCTTTCCAATTTCTGCTTTCATACTGGCTTTGTCACTAGGAGATAGCTCTAGTAAAACAAGGCTTTACAGAAAGAACAATAAAAATTATGCTACCGAAATGTATGCCTAGCAACCAGTGAAATGCTTCAATTTCCTAAACCATTTTGTGTTTAAAATGATCCCTAAATTGGCAAGGTAAAATAAATAACTCTCAGCACCAATGATATTCCACTGAATCATCTGAAGTTATTTTGACTTCCCCTACATCCGAACCTTTTGGAAAAATAAACTCTCTACTGCCAGAAAAGAGGAAAACCTTACAGCATGCTTCAAATAAGGTGTTTTTCTAAACTGTGATAATGACCTTGTTTTCCTGATATTATTTGTACCTTGCCATGAGTACGTGAATTCAGAAACAATCCATTCCCCAGTGTTAACCCATCACTTTGTTCACAGCATGTAAAACTTATTTGTATCATATTTTAAATTATATTTCTTAAAATAGAGAAAAGTTATCATATGAAATGGCCTTGACAGAAGGAAGAGTCCTCTGTTGTTATCAAATTCCACTGTTTATTCACACATTACTCTCCATGTAAAAATACAGGTCTACACATTTTACTCAAAAACCAAGCTATGGTATGTTGCTTGTACCAAAGTGTAACACTTACCCAAATTTGTTCAGTACTTACTGTCTTGTATTTTAAAGCAACATTGTATCAAAGTATCACTTAATGTACACAGTTAAGTTATCTGTATACATGTAAACCTGACTCCGCACTTATAAACTGTCTTTCATCTACATGAGATCCTAGTGCAATATATACAACATTATAAAAAGATGACTCCAGCTGCCTCTCTGTATCCACAAATTCTACATAGCTTACAATTTTTTTTAAAAAAAAAATTGGAAACACAAACCTTGACTTAGCCATTTTATGTAAGGGACACTATTTTACTTAAACGTCCACAGATCTGGGTATCCATGGAGCATCCTGGAACCAAACCTCAGCAGATACCAAGGTCCCACTGTACTACTATTACAATGCAATAAAGAGATATAACTGTTCTACTGAGGAAAAAATATAGACGTTAAAATGCCTAGACAAAAAGGAACCTTCTAATGCTGAAAAGACAGCAGTTGATGCTTTTCAGCTTCACAGTCATCTGCATCTCTGTCCTGTTTTAGGCACTGCTTCTTATCTCAAACTGAGAGGTATACTCTGATCTACATCCCTTAGGGAATTATGAATGCTGTGAGAGATGTTTGGTAGTTAAAAAAGAAAAAATGTCTTCCAATATTATTGCCTTTTTATACAGAGTATTGCATTGTTTACTTTCTCCCCCAGAATATAGAAAATATATAAAGAGGTTGTTTAAGGAATGCTTTGATAAGACGCCTTTTCTGTTCAATGAAACATTTTTTCCAAATTTATATTATAAGAATTGTACCAATGAAGAAGGTGTGTCAAAAGACATAAGAGGAGGAATGGTCCTGTCCAGCTTGTCTGCTTATACCAGGGGTAGGCAACCTTTCCCCTTTAAGGGCCGAGGGACATCAGCTCCCAGAGTTCCAGGAGCTATTGGCCAACATGGGACTATTGGCCAACATGGCTGAGGCTTCTGGGAGCTGAAGTCCCTCAGGCCTTAAAAGGGAAAGGTTGCTTACCCCTGGATACAGTCAGCCTTCAGTATTCATGAGCTTGCCATCCACAGATGCAAGCATCCATTGACAGCAAGCCCACATTGTCCCCAATGGTGGCGCATGCACATGGCTCTGCCACAGGACAACGGAGGCTGTCTCTGATAGAGACACAGCCATGTGCACATGCCACCATTGGGGACAACACGGGCTTGAGCATCCTTGGATTTTGCTATCTGCGGGTGTGCATCCAGAACAAATTCCCTGTATACCAAGGACTGATTGTACGTACAACCATCATTTGTCTACCATGACTTTTGCCTATAATTTCTGAGCATCACTTCAAGGCATTTCCAATTGAAAGGACTTCCTGGGCACAAATATGAAGAGAGGCTTCTTGAAATGATCAAATGCCATGGGATTTGAAGCATCCTACAATTGCTGTCTACCTTATCACAGACATCTCAGTAATCACTGTCCTTGATGGCTATGGTACTGAAAATGACACATTCTTTGTAATATGAGCTTGTTCAGACCACCACACTAACAAATGCTACATAAGGTCTGGGAGGCTCATTGGTGTAGATGGGGTTATATATCAGATTCTAATCTTCTGAAGGTTTTGGATTTCAGCTCCCAAAAGTTTTAGTCAGTGTGGCCAATACTCAGAAATTCTGGGAGCTGAAGCACCAAACACACGGAGAACCAGAGTGTGAGAATCACTATTCTAAAGAATATCTACCATTTTCTCTATTTTGGCAGATGAATCTTAACTCTGAATGCAGCCACAGAAATGCATAGGTTAATCATTTTCACCACAAACATAAAAATGTAGACATTTTCTTTTTTCACAAGGAACCCTAATTCTTTTATATATTCTTCCCCATTCCCACTCCAGGATGACAGTAAGCTGACAAAATGAAACAGTGGAAAAATCCAGAATTTCGCAATTGTGATTAGACAACAGATACTTTTCTACCCGCCTTCCATGAGAAATAAAGTCAAGTGCTTCTGCTGTAAATCAGGCTCTTACAGGTCTACATAGAAATCTTAGCTTAAATATCTGGAAGACAGTATTACCAACACAAATACATCCTATTTCTGTTATTCTTATATTTCAGCCTACAGAGGCACTACATCTTAGATAAAGGAGCTTACAACAATCTACTGTTAATAAGGCAAACTGGGGATGGGGGTGAAGAAGAGTTGAATGTTGCAGTGTATTCAATTATTTTATCTGGTTTGCTCTTTTAAAAAAAAAAGGAGCTATCTAGTCTTACATGGATGATGAAGGTAGAGTTGAGAGCAGCTCAAGTGCTAGGGGAAACATAATTCTCAAGTTTTGAGAAAGGAGGAGGATAAATGGCAGAAATGGCTTACAGTCCCTGCAAGCCATTTCTGCCATTAATCCTCCTCCTTTCTCAAAACTTGAGAATGCTGGGATAAAAATTATTATAAAACCCTAAATGCGGCTTAATCATTTGTTCTCACTGGGAGGTTTGAATTCATGGGAGAAAAACCTACAGATAACACCCAAGACTAATCTTGGTAGTAGGCTTAACCTCTCCTAGTCCCAATTCTGCAAAAAGTTGCATTTAAAATATTTGTGTACCATCAGCAAATTGTCCCTTTCCCTATAATATCAAATAAAAATTATAAGTAACCCAGAAGTTGGGTCACAGACATTTCAGTCTAATTCTCATGTTTTCAGTCTTATTCATAAATAGAAGGTTAAGACTGACAGAACAGCTTCTCAGGTATTTCTGCAACTGCCAACTTACCAAATAATTATGAAACTACTCCCACTGAGTGAAGTATTGGAAACTGCACAAAACCTCTTGCCAAGGACACCACAGACCCCACCTCTACCCTCTGACAACTATCTCTTCCTTCCTCTGAGGCAAGTGAATGAATCAGTAATGATAGGAAATGTATGTTCTTTGTCATTTTTTCTAATTTCTAGATCAGGGGTAGGCAACCTTTTTGAGACGGGGGCCAGGTTGCTGTCC
>CM034710.1:46713617-46724904 GCA_020142125.1 Phrynosoma platyrhinos
TTCATAGCCACCCTCCCCGTTCTTAGTCTTCTTCTGATTTCCTGACTGGAGTCCTCATTTCTATCAATGTTTAATCCCATGTATGAGAATTCTTTTACTATTTCCGTTTCTTCATTGTCTTAGCCTCCAGTTTACCTCAGATTACTGCTGGTGTTCTAGCCCTGACAGATGGTGTTCAGGGTAGAGCAGGTGCAAGTGCCTTTTAAAATAAACTATTTTACAGAATTGTCACAGTGAGGTATCAAAGGTTGCAGGCCTTTCAAATGGAATGAAGAGCTGTATTCTGTAATATATTCAGCCACACATAGAATAATAGAATCATAGAATCATAGAATCACAGAGTTGGAAGAGACCACAAGGGCCATCCAGTCCAACCCCCTGCCATGCAGGAACTCCCAATCAAAGCATCCCTGACAGATGGCCATCCCGCCTCTGCTTAAAGACCTCCAAGGAAGGAGACTCCACTGTCTAGCTGGATATTTTGAGGATTTCAAGTTTGCACAAAATGTTGTCTTGTAATAATCATATTACTCAGCATGCTTTTAACATTACCTAAAAGAAGCCATCTTAAATCCTGAACATTTATAAACCTAAAATAAAAATCCAGTTTTTGAAGTTCAGCCAAGCATTGTGTTATGAAACGAAAACTTTCCAAGCAGAGTTCAGATACACTTAAAAGAGGCAGCCAGAATCAGTGCAAGGAAACTTCCTGTCTTACACATCTGTTTCCTCCAGAAATTTAATTAAAAGTTTACTGTCCTTTAAACTACATTTTAAAGTTCAAAATCTTCTATGTCATTGCAGAGCTTAAGGCAGGGACAGGCAACCTTTTTGAGACCTGGGCCGGTCTCCCGTAGCCCAGGTCTCGGCTGGGCCAAGGGGGGGGAATGGCTGCTCACGTGCACGCGCACCCTCCACCGCCACACGCGATCCCCCCGCACACGCGGCCACCACCATAGCACGTGAAGCCACAGCCGCCACGGTGCATGTCGTGGCCACCATTTGGAAGTCATGCACGAATGAGTCACAACCGCCATTTTGACTTCCAAAATGGCAGCCACGACAAGCGCCGCCAAAAACACGCCCTGATGGTGGCACACAGCGGTGGCAACCTTCGGCCTGGGCCGGTAAGTCCGGGGCCTGGGGCCTTAACCGGACCCCGGGCCGTAGGTTGCCAGTCCCTGGCTTAAGGCAACTTTATCCTGCCACTTATATGACCAAAGCAATTAATATTCTGTACATTTTGTTAAAGCACTTTGTCACACAAAGCACCAACCTAGGTGAAATGAAAGTCAGTGAGAGGTCTCTAGATGGCAATGTCTTTTAACCAAGAATATACCAAATGTTTTCTTTGCTGTCCAGAACTGTCTAGGGCATTTTGCTCCCAGAAGGCAGATATTAAGGGACAGGGACTCCAGAAGCAAGATCTCTAAAGGGACAGAATGCAGCAATACAATAGACTAGATACCAGGACTTTGAGGAAAGTACAGCTGCAAAAATAAGGTTTTAGTACGAGATGGAGAACTGTCTGTGGTCCAGGGCTCACAAAATTCCATCACTGGATGTCAGAGAATCACATCCCAACCACTCAAATAATTTTAGTTTTTTTAAAACCCAAAATGCCCCTTGTGCCTTCTGGGGGGGGGGGTACAGCAGTAGTTTTATCATGTCTTTATCTTCTCTTGAATGTTAGCCTCGGGAGAAGTCTCTTTTTCAAATAAGGTAGTGAACCAGAAATCACATGGGTTTTGAAAACAGAAGAGCCCCTTTTGTTACCTAGAGAGTGTGGAAGTATTTAAAATTTTAAAAATTCAGATAATTTTGAGATGGTCCTTTCAGCCCACAAAAGACAGCCTTGGGAATTGATGTGGTCCATGGGGCATGATTTTCCCATTCAGAT
The DNA here is from genome assembly GCA_020142125.1 of Phrynosoma platyrhinos. Lineage (NCBI taxonomy): Eukaryota > Metazoa > Chordata > Lepidosauria > Squamata > Phrynosomatidae > Phrynosoma > Phrynosoma platyrhinos. The sequence continues at coordinate 46,715,518 of CM034710.1, forward strand.
TTAAAGGAGTGGAAAAACTGCTAGAATTTATGGCTGTTACATTGTGCCACACCTTGCATACAAAGTACCAGGGCCAAAGTACATTTTGCAGCCTGATATGGAACAGCAAATGGTGATCCTTCCTGATGCAAGTTGCTGACACTTGAATAAAAAAACCCACAAAATATGTGTGTGTGTGTGTGTATGCTAAAAGACGAAGAAGATATTACTTGGGAAGACACCTCTGCTCCCAGTCAATTATGTTTAACAGTGCAAATTTATTTTTCACATTGTCTTTACATTCTTCTGAGATGTTCTTCAGGTTGTAATTCAGCATGATTGTTGGTGGTTTCATGTTCTTCTTTAGCTTTACTCAAACTTTTATTATTAGTAGATCATGGTCTGTGCCACAATCTCCTCCTGGTATTGTTTTTGCAGATAGAATGAAGCTTCTCCATCTTCTGCTTCCAATTATGTAGTCTATTTGATTTTGATGGTCCAAAACACATTGCAGAAACAATCGAATTTGAGACTACTTTAACTGCGCTGGCTCAGTGCTAGAGAACTATAGTTTTGTGAGACATTTCATTTTCTCTGTCAGAGAGCTCTGGTGCCACAATAAACTACAATTCCCAAGATTCCCTAACACTGAACCAGGGCAGTTAAAGAAGTCTCAAACTGGATGATTTCTGCAGTGTGTTTTTGACCTATATTGGCCATCAGGTGATGTCCATGTATACAGTCACTTCTTGAATAGTTTGAAGAATGTGTTTGCAATGAACAAACTGTTTGCCTCACAAAATTCAATCAATTTGTCTCTTGCCTCATTTCTTGATCCGAGGCCAAATTTTCCTAAAACCTTTGATTCTTCTCCATTTCTGTTTTTGCATTCCAATTGCCTGTGATTAACAAAAACTCCTGTTTTGGTGTGTGATCAATTTCCTCTTGAACTCCTGCATGAAATCTTTCAATTTCATCTTCTTTTGCCTCTATGGTTGGAAGATGATTTACATAACATTAAAGTGTGAGCTTTTGTAGAATCTACTTCCTCAGATGTATCTGAGAACTCATGTCTATAAAAGCTCATGCAACAGCTTCTTTCTTTCAGTTACACAAATATTCTTTTGCATACTGATTTTCCATACCAGCACAGCTATATATTTGAATAACATTGAAGTAGACACTGAACACATCAAAATAAAGATTTCCAATACATTGGGTCAGTCATTAATCAGAATGGAAACTGTAGTCAAGAAATCATGTGTTGTATCTTTAGATTGTAAGGCTGAGGGCAGGGAACTGTCAAATTAACAATTTGTAAGCTGCTCTGAGAGCATTTCTAAAGAGTGGGTTATAAACACAATCAATCAATAAAAATAAATAAATATTAAAAATCTGAAATACTTTGCTTCCAAGCCACATGAATACATTCTTTTTGCTAGTGTTGGTTATAGTAAGGTGCATGGAGGGTCTTCTTTGGATTGCAAAAGGCCATTAAATTTCCTTATCTTGAAAAATTAGTTCTGTAGTAACCGCATGGCCAAAGAGAGAGGAGCCAGCATGCAGATAGCCCTCCTCTAACATCTGAACTGAGATCAGGAGCAGAAAATGCAGGCCTAAGACTAATTTCTTCCATTTTTTTCCTCCTGTTTGTCTGATGAAGAAGCCAGTGTGACTTCAAAAGCTTGCAACATGTAATTGTGTATTTTTGTTGGCCCAATAAAAGTATCATTGTTTGGATGTTATTGGATTTGCTATATGGCCAACACCTCTAGATGTTTTATGCATGGAGGGTGGATGTGGACTTGAATTATTATTATTATTATTATTATTATTATTATTATTATTATTATTATTATTTTGTATGTACTGTAAAAAATAATTTAATTTAAAAAGAAGAAAATTAAAATTTTAATTTTTTAAAAAAGGAAATTTTAAAAAAGAAACTGCCATCAGCTTCTGAGGGTAACCTATAATATATTATACAATATACCCTTCCCTGTCATGTCTTTTCAGATTGTAAGCCTGAGTGCAAGGAACTGTCTAATTAACAATTTGTAAGCTTCTCTGAGAGCATTTCTAAAGAGTGGGGTATAAATACAATCAATCAATAAAAAATAAATATAAAAAATCTGAAGTATTTTGCTTCCAAAGCACATAAATATGTTTGTTTTGCTAGTGTTGGTTATAGTAAGATGTTATATTGTGCTGCCCTTCAGTATTTAGCTGTTATTCAAATATATTAAAACAAAAAATTAAATGTGTCATTTAAAGAAACATTCAAATTTCAGCAATACCTCTGTTTCCTCAGCCTATCAGAAAGAAAGACATAAAACTAGCCCAGTCTTTAGGAATATAGGCATGATTTGAGCCTGGAGAGGGCTATGGTTTCTTAAAACTAACAAATGTATTGTGCATAGAGAAAATACTATCAAAACCTATGAAGCACAAGAGATGTGTGGAATTAATAGACAGAGCCCAAATACAATATGTACGTGTCAGGGTTCCTGCATGGCAGGGGCTTGCACTGGATGGCCCATGTGGTGTCTTCCAACTCTATGATTCTATTAATCTATGTTAAGAATAAAGTAACCCTACATTTCAGATCCCCAGAAAAAATGATATCCCAATTGAACTACTTCGATGCACACAGACAGAAGCAACACTAGTGTTAACTAAAATATGCCAACAAATATGGAAAACAAAGAGGTGGCCAACAGACTGGAAATGATCAATTTACACCCCAGTCCAATAGAAAATAGATACAAAAGAATGCAGCAACTATAGGACCATAGCATTAATCTCACATGCAGGGAAAATAATGCTCAAAACTCTGCAGCATAGACTCCAACCATACATGGAGAGACAAATTCTAGAGGTACAAGTGGGATTCAGAAAAGGAAGAGGCATAAAGGACCATATTGCAAACATAAGATGGCTATTGGAGTGCACCAAGGAATTCCAGGGAAAAAATCAGCATGTGTCTTATAGACTATAGAGCTTATCGCATTGATTATTAAACCAGTTTACCTGTCCCAGCTTAAATTTAAAATTGGGTGGCATTCGGACCCTATTACAGGGATTTTGCAACTGAATCTGCTGCCTGGGTCCATCCCCGTTTCCATGGGCACTCAGCATGGCCCTTTTTGAAACCGGAGTTTTCTGGCTTAAGAAAATGGCTGCTGGAGCACATCTGGGAGTGGGGATGGACCCAGGATGGACCCCGGGTGGCGGATTCCATGGCAAAATACCTGCAATAGAGTCCAGATGCTGCCCAATTTAAAATTTAAGCTGGGAGAGGTAAGCTGGTTTAATAACCAATGCGATAAGCTCCTATAGCAAAGCATTTGACTGTATAGATCAGGGGTCAGCAACCTATGGCCCGCGGGCCACACCCGGCCTGCTGACCCCCACCAACCGGCCCCCGCCGGCCCCCGGCCCCGCTGCCGCATGCGCTACTGCCATGTGCACCGCCACCACGCCACCGCTGCGCACATCGCAGCCACCATTTTTGTTTGCCAAAATGGTGGCCACAGCTCGTTCACGCATGCACAGGAGTACTGTGCATGCGCAAACGAGTCGCGGCCACCATTTTGGCAATTTTTGTATTTTTTTATTTTTGTAGATTGAATTGTGTTGTGTTTATGAGAAAAAACAATGAATGCTCGCTACCTAAACTTCTCAGTAGCATTCTTTCCAATGCAGACTTAGGGGTTTTTGCAACAGTGATCATGCACCAATGAGGGACGGCTGAGGAACTACTTTAGCGCTGGTACCAGTACAACAGTAAATGCAGTGTGATAATATGTGTTTTCATAACGTTACTATCACGTTATCAATAGTCTAATGTGGTAACCCCCGTTCCTATATTGTTACATTCCAGGGACTCGATGGGAACGTTACAAGTACTAGTGCGCTAAGCTTAATAAATTCAATCTAGACAATGAGGAAATTGAACTAGTCAAAGAATTCCCGTATCTTGGATCAGACATCAACCAAAGCAGAGACTGAAGTCAAGAAATAAGAAGACTAGGAATTGGTAGGGCAGCTACAAAGAACTAGAAAACCTTGAAGAGCAAAGATATACAATTGGGCACTAAAGTCAGAATTGTCCAGGCAATTGTATTTCCCATCGCTATGTATGGATGCAAGAGTTGGACAGTAAAGTAAAAAGTAAAGCAGACAGAAAGAAAATCAATGCATTCAAGATATGGTGCTGGAGAAGAGTGCTTAGGATACCATGGACAGCTAAAAAGTCAAACAACAGAATTCTCCTTGGAAGCCAAGATGATCAAATTGAACTGTCATACTTTGGCCACATCATGAGAAAGCATGGATCACTAGAGAAAACAATAATGCTAGGAAAAATAGAGGGTAGAAGAAGGAGGGGAAGATTGCATACCATATGGATTGACTCAGTCAGAAGGGTCACAGGCATGGGTTTGCAGGAACTAAGCAGAGCAGTGGAGGATAGGTGGTCTTGGAAGGGTCTTATCCACAGGGCCGCCATGAGTCGGGACCAACTTGAGGGCAGCTAACAAACATTTCAGATTCAGAATTAAATCTTAGTTGTATTTCATAATAAAATTGCACTGCTTTTATTCCATTAGCCAAGGGAGCACATTGTTTCCATGCTCTGAAAACGTTACAGTATACTTCCAGACAGACAGTGAAAATTCTGGGAAGGATGCAATATGGTAATTTTAGCAGACTGGGAGCAAAATAATAAGAACAAAATCTGCAAGCAAACCTCAAAATTGACAACAATGTAGTATCAGGCATCCTTCCCAGCTTCTACAAATACAGATTTTTATTTTAAAAAAGCAGTTCAAAGCTTTTCCTGGAGGTCTCATTTCACTTACAAAAAAAAAATAAAATAATCAACAATAAAATTAGGTTCAGACCTTTCCTATTGCACAGTAGCTTATATTATTAATCCTTTCTAGCCCATTTCTAGAGGATTTGAAGAGGCATAGTTCAGGGTTAGAGAGCACATAACTTGACATGTGTCCCTACCACCTCCAGTTAAACTAGGCTACATAGACCAAACGTCACACTCTGTATGTGAGTATCAGATATTCTTATGATGTACACTTCTAAACTCATACTCCAAAAACACACTTGACAATCTGGCATGACCTGACAGCAAATAGGTCCAGTTGGTTATGCAAGGCATAGAAAAGCTTCAGCAATCCCTTTTCTGCACAATAATTAACTGAGTAGCCATCCAGTTGTACATCCATTTATCAGACATTTTGCTTGTCAGCTATTATCCTGTCTCTAGTATAGTTTCAGGTAGTTAGAACATGTAAAGTCAATTAGTTTTTCCTGGTTCACAGTCACACAGAGAGAAAGTGAGAGAGAGAAAGAGACCATGTTTTCCCATTTGATAATCTAGCAACCACAAGTCTTCCAACTTTTCAGTCATCCACTATGCCTTTATTAGAAGCTTGATGCACAGACATCCAAATTGATAATTCATACCCCATGAATGGAACACCGTTTCATTATTTATTATAATTTAATGTGGAAGGATAGGCATTTGAGCCTCATTCCTCTGTGAAGGATTTGGACTTTACTAACAGAAGCCTTGGTTGTCTCCTAAGAAGGAGAAGCACCTTTGGCTGCAGTACATGTATTTGAAGTAAATATCCCTAATATTTATACTAATTGTGGTATCTGATGGGACCAAACTAATGACGTTTTGAGGAACACTCTAAAACTAAAGGGACACAGCAATGCCTCTTTAATTAAGGCAAATAAGAAGTATTCTTTAAAGTTTATTTATTCTGTTACCTTGTAGAAAATATGACAGTGATACAATGGTACAACTACATTGGAAAATAAAATACTGTGGCATTAATAAACTTGTGAGCATCATAGTATACAGTTCCTTGGGCGTAAGTGCTCTACAAGACTAAGACCTGTACTCCCACCCTGCTATATCAGAGATGACCCCTGTTTCCCACTGTTAAAACTGTTCTTGTTACTGAAGTAAGCAAGAAGTAGGAATGGGTCAATTCACAGGATACTTTCTCCAGTAATAAAGCCAGGCTCAGATGCTTAATAAGGCAGTAGGACCAGGACCAGGTTGGGCTTCTTTGCTGGTCCAGGTACTCATTTTCCGCATCTAGACTGGACCTCTAAAGAGCAAAACAAAATGTGGTTGCATGGAGGATACATTGCAAATAAGTACAGTTTGTGACACTTTGTAAAATGTCCCCACTTCATTGAATTAAAGGGTTACTCCTATCATCCTTTAGTGATCAAAATTAGCAATACAACTTTGAAAACTCAAGACTGTTCTTGACAAAAGTACACTGTTATGTTAACAGCACTCTTTTTCAATTAATCTTCCTTTTATTTGGAAAAAATAAGTTTCCAGAAGGCTTTTCTCATTAAAAGTATATTTCTTTATTTTCCCTTTGTTAATTCCAACCATTCAAATTTTGAAGCAGACCAAAACTTCCTCCTGTTCTTTACAGTTCTGAAGAAAGTAGGGCATTTTTTACACTTTAAATAGATGGGCCATTTTAGAAATATCATCATTTATATCATGATTCAACACAGAAATAAAATCCCATTTTGAATGTCTTAATACTGCATTTGTTTGTAAATATATGTTTAATCATCTTTGGCCTTCTGGCATTGGTTCAGCTGCAGCTGGCAAGAAAAATAGAACCTGGAAGAACCTGAAACAAATCCTTGCATCAGTACGGACATTGCTATGGCAACTAAACGATCCAAACTGTAAGCTGCTTAGATGCTTTCTATGTATTTATAAATAATACCTTTCTTGAAAGCACACCTCAATTTTTTTCTGTGTATGAGATATACTGTGGCCAAATAAACCTCAGCAGCTGAAGAGTATCTGGATACTTTCATGACTGAAAGGAACTTGAAAGGTGTGGTGTGGAACTCCACTATACATTTTGCACAGGGGTAAGAAATGTGAAACACATAGGAACAAGTCCTGGTTTACTGGAAACTGCCTCTGAACATTGCAATGCAATCTCTGTATGCCTATTCCTACTGTCTACTTGTACTTAATTTCACATAAGTATATAGAGGACTGCAGCCCTAATCTCTGAGGTTCTGCATTTTGTGAGGCAATCGATGGTGGTGGGGAAATAAGTCCAATAACGGCAGACAAAATCCTCTGATCAAGGTACCATTTGAGAACTGCTGATCTCAACAGTGGCAACAGTCAAGACAACTCTTATAAGTTTCCTTATGGTCTGTCCAGTACTTACAGAAATACAGAAAAAGAAAATGTAACTTTGCTATTGGAAATAATGATGCAATACATGCCCAAACCAATAACAAATGTGCTGAGAAACCAAAAGGATATAGCAAGCTTGTATCCCATTGGTTAATCCTAAACAGAGTAAACCCATTCAGTGAGTAAACACATAGGTAAATCCAACTGAGGCACAAAGCAGACGGATGATAAAGAGAGGTCTCTGGTCACTCCAACCATGATCATGCCAGGGTCATGGTGACTGCATGGCCCAATTCCAAAGTGGGCTGCCAGCGCATTCCCAACGCAGCCCCTGCCAGGAGTCAAATTTTATCTGCTGTTTCTGATCAGGTGCAAAGGACCAGAATGCAGCACCAGAGTAGCTTTCAGCTGCATTGGGGACATGTGTCATCTGAACGCCACACCCCCAAAGCAACCAGAAGCCACTTTATTTGCCCCGTGTGTTTCAGGTGTGAGTCAATACATCTCTTCTTGTTATAATGAGTAATAGGATTTAGATATCATGTGACTAGAAATCATGTGACTAGTTGTGGTGTTATTTGAGCAGATTAGTGTCATCTTTGGTATGTGATTCATGGTACGTTATGTTTTTAATATGATATATTTTTCTTTATAAAATAAACATACAGCTTGACTAGATGTTATGGTTGCCACTGGGGTGCACCAAAAAGTGACTTATCCCTGCTGGGATAGAGTCCTTTACAGGATGCAACCAGGAATTATCGCATTAAAAATGCCACTGATGCTGCCAGGTGACTGCATCCCAGCTAAATCCTGGCTCCTAGCCACGCTCAGCTGGCCGACTTGCAAACTTGGGAGCTTTCCGTGTTTGCAAATCAGCCAGCTGAGCATGGCTGGGAGCCAGGATTTAGACGGGATGCAGTCACTGGTGGCATCAGTGGCATTTCTAATGTGATAATTCCCAGATGCATCCCGTAAGCAACTCTATGCCGGCAGGTATAAGTCACTTTTTTGGAGGAGAGTGTGATAAACTCCTGTGATTCACTGGTGTGAATTCTGCACAGAGCGACTTGAGATGGTCTCAGCTCACATGGTGATGTGAAGGGGGGTAGAATTAGCCATGGGGATACCAATCCCACAGGGTAACAATAATATTTCCACTGTCTCCTATTTTTCCAATGTGTTGACCAATATTTCCTATCATCCCAGCCAGCATGACCACCTGGAGGGCATTGGGTTTGAAAAAGATGGTCTTTCTAGAACAACTCTCAGGTTCATATGTAATACCTTGAATTTTTACTTCAGCAATTTGGTTAAGATACAATGAAAGTGGCATTTGAAAACAGATGTTTTATTAGATTTTGTCCACAAATACATTCAACACTAAGATCTTTCAGACTCTGGGATTACAGAGCCTGCAATATGTTCCTAATGTATTGCAGCAGTCATATGCTGATAATGCTTTATTTGCTGCATTGTGGGGCTTCAGGAATAAATTCATTGAAGAGACTGCTGCTCAAAACCATCTTTTCAAATTAAATAAATGCTATAGATGATGATTATGAGGCGTGGCACAGCTTCAACAGTTCATCTGTACCAAATGCATGGAAGAAGAATGGAGCTACAGAGGGACAAAAAAGTTGTGCGTGAATATATGGTGATATTAAAGATATTCTAAATGCAAGAATACATGAATATTTTGTTTGCTTGTTTGTTTGTTTTTATTTTACTTACATTCTGCCTTTTTTCCAGGGTTGAGATAATAGTTTCCAACAGAACCAAAAATATGTTTCAATAAAAACACAGTTATAACTATTGAAATACAAATTAAATGAATACTACTATTTAAAAAACACAAATTCAAAGAACTTTTAAAGTCCAGACTAATAATATATATGCTGCAAAATATTTTAAAGCCCAGCACACCTCTGTCCATAATAGTTGCTGAATGACTGCCTGAACAGAAAGGTCTTTTACCTGCAAGAAGAAAGAAAACAGGAAGGAATTTAGGTCCCTTCTGTTCATATGAAACATACCTCTGAAGATGACTAGACCAAGAGAGCCATCCTACAGATCTCTCCTGTAAATCTTTAGAGTCTAGGCAGGGTTATATGGGAGAACATATACCAGAATCCTGTTTGATTTATGCACTTATGACTGTTTTGTATTATTATTAAACTTTATTA
>CM034710.1:46740804-46752137 GCA_020142125.1 Phrynosoma platyrhinos
GGTAGAGGGTAGAAGAAAGAGAGGAAGACCACAAACCAGATGGATACTCTATCAGGGGGGTTATGGGCAAAGGCTTGCAGGATCTGGGCAAGGCAGTGGAAGATAAGGATTCTTGGAGATGTCTCACCCACAGGGTTGCCATGAGCTGGAACCAACTCAAGGGCAGCTAACAACAACAACTGGACTTAGATTAGGTAAGTAAGGAACTTTATTGGATTTGTTGTGTTTGTGCTTAAAGAAAGAGATTTACAACCCGATCCTAGATATTTTTTCTTGAAAGTAATTCCTACTAATTTATTCCCCAAAATTGATTCACATCTAATTCAGGGTGTATAGGATTGCTTAGGCATGCCTAAGGCTATTGATTTTAGGGGATGTTGGCACAATTGCATGTATAGAATTCAGCTGCCAGGTGGCAGTTCTATACTTGCTTTTCTGGGAGTAAGCCCTACTGAACAAAGTGAAATTTAGGCTGCATCCACATGGCAGAAATGGTGAGGTTTATTGGGAGGAGAAAGGAGAGGTCCCTATTTTTTAATATATATATATATTTTTTAAAAAAATTAAAATCTTTTAAAAACATCACATTTACCAAATTTTCACTTCAACCATCACATTTACCAAATTTTCACTTCAACCACATGAAACTATGTATATGTATTTGTGCATATGATATTGTAATTTAAAGGTATAATTTTAATTTTGCTAGTTGTTTATGCCACAACTATTACATTACATTCAGTAATATACAGGAATTACAATTAATGAGAAACATTAGTACAAAAAACAGTACTAAGTTTTCTGTATGATATGGTATAGGAGGAGATCAATGGGAGGATGACACCATGAGGTACCGCACCGGGTGATGCCAAACCTGGTGATGCCAAACCTAGTGATGCCACTTTCTTGCTCACCTCCATCTGCCCTATCTCTTTCCTTCTCTTCCCTCCTGGGGCAGCTTCATTGGGAGAGGTGGCTTTGAATAGCTAACCCCCCCCCCAGGTGCTTGGTGGAGTCTCCGGTCTCAAAATGGGCATTTGGGAATTCTTCCCAGACTCCCAGACAGAAGGCTGAAACATAGGACACGTCTGGGAAAAGGAGGACATCTGATCGCTCTGATCTTCCAAACAAAGACAAAGTAATGACCAGCAGATACATATGGAAGTATTTTAACAAATAAAATAAAATGAAATCCATATATGAAATATTTCAGAATATATGCCAATTTCAGTCACAGTGGCATCTTTATATTTGCTCCTTCTCATATGTTTGCAAAATTTTCTTTCCCACATTTAATCTGAAACTTTGGCCTTTGAAGAACACAAAATAAAACTTCTAGATTCCATAATTATGCAACAACTTTACAATATCTAACATGGATTTTCTCATTTTTATTTGGGTTAGCATGGCTTTATTTTGTGTGTATGTGTGTGTGACTTGAAGAACTAAAAGTTAATATTCTCCAGATACAATTTGTATTAGTCAGAAATGCCCAAAATCCTGAATAAAACAGGTCTCAGATGTTTCAAATATATCCCTGTGTCACATTATCTTTATTACGGCAAATGATTAATAAAAGAAGTTAATAGAAGAAGTAAATTGATAGAAATTGTATCTTTTTTTAAAAGGTGCTTTATAAGACAAATATACAAACACAAATTCAAGATCCTGGTTAACCATTAATAACATAGAATTTATTTACAGATGCCGTTATCTATTCTATTATTACGTTATAAAATTTCTAGTTTCTTTGGGAGGAGGTTGTTATGACCCCCCCACTCCACCCCATTTTTTCCTTGCTAATGTTGAAGTCTGCATACTTTTTCTAAGTCCATATAATAAATGTTTGTGTGTGTTTTAAAAAAAAACATTAAAGATTTATATTTTCAACTTTTCCTCCTAGTTTTCTCACTGATAATCATATAAACTCTTTCAGATGTTTAACCTTAAAAATTGGAGGGGGAGAGAGAGCGAGCGAGGATGGACTAGTTCTCTAGATAAAATGTAACAGACAGAGCAGAGATTCCAAAATAATGACCTGGCTGCTGTTAACAGATTTAAAGCATAGGAAGGAAGACGTCCCAGGCCTAGAACTGAACACAATAGTTGCAGTTGGGAAATACGTTTCTGTCCAAACAAGCTGCTGTCACGAGACAAAAAACACATAGTAATTGAACACTATTATCCAGGTGGTGTTGCTTAAACAAAACAAAACAAAAAACAAAACAAAACAAAAAAGACTGGATGACACAGCCAAATGAGACCCAAGCCCAAGAAGGAAATGTTATTCCGGATATTTCATCTGCCAACTGTTATAACTGCATGGAAGACTCAAACAGCTTTTGGGGGGGAAAGCCTATTTGGTCTAGTGTGCAGAGGCTTAGATTTGGGAGACCTCAGTATTCAGGATGTATGGGTGAGGAAGTGGGATGAAAAGTAGAGATAGCTTGGTGGAAACTACAGCTGTCAAACCTTCCTGCATCAAGAGGCCCCTGGAAAAGGATCTGGAAAAACACAGGCAGTGACTTATTGCAGCATCCCTTTATTTGTTTACAACATTTGCCATGTTGATAACACTACAAAAATTATTGGGCAAGCTTACAGCATGAGATGGAGTAAGGTAAACATTGAATAAAAACAATAAAGATGTGTGCACTAACTGCAAAAAAAACCCAAAAAACTGCAGATCTTAATTTGGTGCTTCACAAACAGCCCATTTTGACTCAGATGGATTTGGAGGCTGGATGACTTGACTAGAGTCTTGCACAAAGTTATGATTCGAGTATCTAATGGTCTATTCCTTTTACTGGCAAACATTAAAACTATTTCAATGTTCCACAAAGGAGTTTAATGGAGGGAGAGGAATGAAGTCAATGTTCCCAATGAAATTTCAGCCCTCAAATTCCAAGACAGACAGAATTATTTATGGATAGAACTCTATTTGTTGTATTCACATTCCCTTGGTAACTTTACCTCTTTGCTTTGAAGGCCCAAACTCTATTTCTAAATATTCTACTGAAGTTTGAGGTTATTTAGGTTAATGAGAGAAAAGTAGTTCAAAGTTTTTCAAATAGTGAATGAAACAGAGAAGATGGTCAATTCAAGCATCCTTTTTTACAGGCAACTGGACACCAATAATTATTTTTGTTATTATTATGAATTGAGTACCTCTTAGAAATTGAACAGTACATAAAAAGGTGTGGGAGGCTGAAACTCTCTCCAATAGCATCAATTGTGGCCTTCACAGTTACATAAAAACCAAGAAGCATATCTCCCAGGATGAAAAGTAATAAGGCCAAAATATAAAGGGCGAAAGTATGATTCATTCTAGCTCCCACATCTTCCAAAATTGTATAGTTTTACACCAGTCCCCAGAAGACTTCTTATCCTTGGAATGATTACTGTTTTCCTCAGTTGGCAAAATGTGGCCATTCGCAGAGATGAGAAATATTAGGTGTGAGGGCAAAATATGAGCAGGGAAGGTGACTTTCCCTCTTTCTTGTCTTGAGTGGAAGGTACAGCAATGACTTCTGGTCCTGTCATTAATTCATTGCTGGATATCTACCCAGTACCACCTCCCAGCATCTGAGTCTGAGGAAACCTATCATCCCTATTCTAGCCTGTCTGATAAGGAATGGATCAGCATAACAATATAGGCATACTTCCTTATAGAGACCTCTCTTCTAGTATCATGTTGACTGTTCTAAAGCCCCCTGTGTGTATCAGTGCCATTGATCATTCTCAGTGTGTTCCCAGTTTTCAAAACTAGAGCTGTAGTGCTAACACAGTGCTAAACAGTCAGCCCTCCATATCCATGGATTCTTTATCCACAAATTCAAACATCCATGGCTTGAAAATATTTTTAATATATCTTATACATTCCAAAAAGCAAACCTTGATTTTGCTATTTTATAAGGGACACAGTTTCACTGTCCTATTGTGTTAAAAGGGCTTGAGCATCCATGGATTTTGGTATCCACTCAGGGCCCTGGAACCAAACCCCAGTGAATACCAAGGTCTCACTCAAACCACTACTACACCACAATGGCCTAGAGTTAATGATCTGTACATGAGTCAAAGTCATGGTCACTATGTATTCATGAGCATGGCACTATGGCCAGAATCATAAAAGTCCTCCAAACCCTCTTTACCAAGCAGCAGTTGATGTGAGCAAAGGATGTCTGTTCTCCTAGAGATTGGTGCACAACATACTGATGTTTCCACTCCCACTCCCACTCCTACCAGTGATCTTTGGTGTGAAGAATAATTGTGACAGAAGTCCTGCTTCTGATTGTCATACCAGAGATCACTGGAGAAGAACAATGAAACCATCAGTATGCTGCACCCTGATCGACAGCAGAACAGACCTCCATTACTTGCAGCAACAGCTGCTGCCTGCTAAAATAGGTTTGGAAGTGAGGTCGGGGGGTGGTGGAAGTCAGGCCAGGAGATGCCTTAGTTAAGTACAATTAACTATACTGATCTAGGATCTTGACCCATATTTCATCCCACCCTCTCTCATGTTTTAATTAATTTTTCCAAACACCTTCATAGGGACAGGGAAAAAAGAAAAGAAAGAAAACAGTATCCCTGTCTCTGGTTTGTCTGTGCAGCTATATAGCACCATGTTATGACTCTTCTGCCTTGTGGTGCTCAAAAATGGTTTCTTAGTTTCTGTGATATTAATTATGAGCCTTCAAATCTCAGTTTCATCTGGTAAACTTTTTCTTTAAAAAACAGGCATTGCGGTTATGTTTTAATAGGAGTCAGAAAGGGTTTATGGTTAGGTTATGCATTACAGATGTTTGTCAGCAGCACAGTTACCCAGCAATTTAAAGTCCTTCTGAACTTTCTAATGAACACTATCTACTTCTGATGATTTATTGTAATTAAATGTCACCAAATTCTAAGGGATATTTTCCCCCTTGTACATAGTTTATCACTTGTGTGCACCTAAAAAAAAACTCCAAAGAAAGAAGTTAGTTTTCTTGGCTTTCATAGTACGGATTGAATTATACAGTTATTTTGCTCCAGATTTTTTATTTTATTTTATTTTATTTTATTTTATTTTATTTTTATTTTTTTGCATCTGTGTCAGTCTCCTGCTTAAAACATGAGTACAGAAAATGAAATCTAGCAAGCCAGAAATTTCATTTTTTAAAAAAGTGATCTTAACCTTTTCTATTTGGGAAGAGATTATTATTCATTTATCCTAGAGGAAAAGTAAGAATAATGCAGCCCTCTAGATATTGTTGGACTGCAACTCCCAGCATTTTTCACCATTGGTTGAGCTACTTAGGGGTACTGGGAACTGCAATCTGACAACATCTGGGTTTGTGTGCATGATTCTCACCCCTGTCCTGCAGATATAACTGAAAGTCACAATAAACATTAGATTCTCTAAAGCAATTTTTGAGACAAAATTTAAAGTTGTAATTAGTGACATCGAATGATACCTAGAAGCCATAGGAATATTATTGCATGATTTTAATCACATTGTACTATAGATTTTATTCTCTGCTTTCCCCCAACATTGGGTGTTCTGTTGAAGATCTTACACTGATGAAAAGACTCTGCATCCAATGTGCAAAGCTGATAAGAGTTAAGTTCAACCTAAAATGAAATTAAGAGTCAAGCTTATGCAGTGAATTGTCCATATTTAAAGATGACTAGAAATATTCTAGTCACACTCTCTCAGTCACAGAAGAAAATAACAGCAAATCCCTTCTGAACAAATCTTTCTAAGAAAATCCCATGATAGGGTGGCTGTGCATTGCAAATAACTTGAACAACAAGAGGGAAATGAAAGTCCAGAAACATTATATTTTCCACCAGGACTCTCTCTTTTTCCTGATAGAAAAATGGGAAATGGTGTGGAACTGTAAAGACCAGCCAACTATGCTCCCAGAATTCAGACAATAAGCCTTGGTGCAATGAAATAACAAAAGATTTTGATTGTAGAACCAGGACAACAGTGACCAGCAAGCATTTAGGTCAGTACTACCTGTTCTTGCCCTCCTGCCACAATATATAGACTGGAGTCAACTAACCCTGCCTGTTTGAAATGTAACATTTTAATTTCTACTCAGTAACTGCAATAAACTCCTCCCCTTCTTTCCTGAACTGACACCAAGTGAATATAACACATACATTTTGATTTCTACCCGGTAACCGCAATAAAACTCCTCCCCTTTTCTCTCGAACTGTCATCAGGTGAATAGAACACATACATTTTGATTTCTACCCGGCAACTGCAATAACACTCCTTCCCTTTTCTCCTGAACTGTCATCACGTGAATATAACACATATAATGTCCATCATCCCCTTCCCACATCAAAACTTAAATCTTTATCCAGTATAAACAACACAGATTTAAACTTATACATTTCTCCAACTCAACCCATCATGACAGAACCAAACCCAATTAGGTTCTGACAGGAACTCTGAATAGCTCCCTATGAATTATGAATGACTGAAGTGCTTTTAAAGCAAGGTTTTACCCAAAGTATGTCACATGGTATCTTTTATGCAGAAATTCTACAGTGCTAAAGAATGAACTTTCATGTGGGTATTTGTAATCACATTCAACACACTCACAAGCAAAATAAATTTCTGTATCTATAACGCACTCCCATCTAGTTATTAAGCAAAGGAATCTTGCAATACATTTGAGACTAACTGAAAGAAAGGAGCTGATAGCATTCCTTTCCATCCCATGCATCTGAGAAAGTAGACTCAAGTCTATGAAAGCTCATGCTACTACTACTTCATTTAGTCACAAAGGTGCTAAAAGATCCCTCTGCATACTGATATTCCAGACTAAGGACCTTATCACATGGGGGAAATCCCATGCAGAAACAGGATTTAAAAGCTGGGGGAAACCCATAAAAGCAGGTTGATTTTCACACCCACCGCTGTTAAAGTGTTAACTTGAACGGGAAGTAGTCAAAAGCTGCTCCTTTTTACTTTCAGGATTTTCCGAAAATAAAAAGAAGTGGCTACTTTCCATTCAGATTAACCACAGTTTAACATCAACGTTGTCTGAAAATCTACCCACTTTTTTTTTCTATTTAAAACCCCGTTTCTGCACAGGACCTAACTTGGCTATGTCTTTGAATTCTCCCATCTAGTTAGTACAGCATGCAACAACGGCATTCTCCCTCTAGTATGGCATACTATCACAGCTTTGCTAATAGAAAACTATGGCATTTATACTTTTGAGAATGACTACCCGTGACTCAGTTTTGCAAAAAACTGTCTGAATAAATATGCCTAGGACTGCTCTACAAAGGTCACAGATATGCCAAATGCTGTAATTTCAGAGTGCATTAAATTGTGCATCATGTATTATTAAAATACAGAGACGCCTAAGTTGACAAAGCTTCTGACAGAGAAGCTTCTTTTTAGTCTTTTTCTGTTCCAAGTCCTGCATTTATTCCTTATCCTCTGTCTAACTGCTGAAGGAGGGCTGGAGAAACCCAGGCTTTTGGTGGTGGGTTACAGCTGAATGTCCACAGCAAATAATGCAGTAAACAAAGCTTGAACTAGGAAAGAACAGTTGATACTATTTTAGCCATGTGGACTGGCTTGTAACAGGCAAAAAACTTCAGCTACCATCAGAATCCCTTACTACATGAACAACAAAACAAAGGAAGAGAGGAGAGAAGAGAAGACTACCTCACTAGCTGCTTTGAGTACAGACCTAAATGTTTGACCACAAAATGGAAATAATGAGAAAAGTGAGGGCCGACTGAAAAATCACCCCTGGATGCATTTTGGAAGAGACTTTCAAGAGGCCCCTAGATGGTTCAAAATGGTTTTATTTTCATATGAAGGTTTACCTGACCTGGTTGTTCCCCTTTACATGTGCATATCGTTAGTTTTGAATAATACGTTTGGTGAAATATTTGTAAATGTTTCTTTCTTTTTGGAGTGGAGGAACCTATTGCTATTCTTTCCATTTTATTTTTGCCTCTAGTACAAACCTCTGAACAAATCTTGGCAAGAAAGCCCCATGATAAGATTCACCTTAGGGTTGCCATAAGTTGGAAACAACTTGAAGGCACACAACAACAACAGCAACAACTAAGAAGCAATGCCCATGAACACACTGACTTCATTAACCAAAATATTCTTTATGGTGGTATTGTATGCCTTCAAGTTGTTTCTGATTTAAAGCAAACTTATCACAGGGTTTTCTTGGCAAGATTTGTTCAGGGACGGGGTTGCCTTTCTCTCCTCCTGAGGCTAAGAGAATGTGACTTGCTCAAAGTCACCCAACGGATTTCCATGGCCAAGAGGGGATTTGAACCCTGGTCTCCAGAGTTATAGTCCAACTCTCAAACCATAACACCATGTTGGCTCAACTAATGTATTATCAATTGTAAAATCAGGTATAATAACAAAGTATTATTATAAGAAAGGAAGGTGGGATATAAATAAACAGAATAAATAAATAAGCACAGGAATAATAAGAAAGTAAGCACTTTTCAGATGTAGAATTCTGATGTTGGTTTTGATAATGCTTTGTAGAGTGCTTTGCCTTAGGGGGTATTTCAAGTTTTCCTGATTCATCATATGCTTCTATTATAGCAATTCTGAATCTCCCATTTATGAATGCTCTAGCCAGCAGGCAGAAATTATTATTTTTGGAATTCATAGTATTTGCAATTGGGATATCTTAAGGACATTGGATATATCATGTTCTTTAATCTCTGTTATACTGGAGCACTTAGTACCCCCATTTTTCTCATTGCTTGTTTATGTCCTTGTTTATAGACTTTCCGGTATCATGCAAGCCCTGCTTTGGCGTCTTTGTTTTTGAAAACATGAGTTATTTTGCATGAATAGCCTTACACAATTCTTCACTGTGTTCTGTGTTCACTGTGGTTGTGCATCCCATAATGTGCATTGCAGTTGTGCATTCTATACTTTGCATTGTGGTTGTGCATTGTGCATTACACAATGGCACCTAATCATTGACTTGTGTTGTGCGATATTTCTATTTTGCATGGGGGTTGCATATTGCTCATGTATCAAATCTCCATGAGTGGATGTTCACACTAAACTGAGGGAACATTGGATTGCAGCCAATGTCCGAATTTAGACAAATCTGACGTCTTCTGGACTCAAGAGTTAGGGGGTGAATCCTGATGGGACAAATGTTCCTACCTTTAGTTCTTGGTTTTGTTTTGAAGAACCAGATTACTTTCCCTTCATTTAAGGTATTGCCTGGGAACTCCCAGGAGAAACTGCATTTTATATATGTATTGTTTTGTTGTGTCCTGGAACAAGCCACCCACCTCTGTTTCAGCCAGGGCTGAAAAGAAGCAGGAGACCATGGTTCCTGTCTGGATGTGAAGTGACACCATCAGCAACCACCTGGGACTGGCTGTCTCCAAATCGTCCACATTTTTATTGGTATGAATCCACCTAATGTCTAGATTGTAAGGTGTAGAAACACTGAAACCCAACCATTTAAGCATGGAGGATGATGTCTCAACCTCCATGCTTAAAAGAGATAAAGGTTTTGTACCTACTGCTGACCATTATCTTTTTGCATGATAAAGTCAGTTTCACCTTGGTCTTGCTGCAATTGTGTTATTAAAAGAGAAGGAAAGCATACCAATTTTTGCATGTTTATTACCACACCTATTTTCAATACTGCAATGGAGGTTTTTTTTTTGTGCCATCAATAGTCCGCACACTCTCTTGTCCTCATTCCACTTTAACCCCACTTCCCTGCCCTATGCCCTACCTTGTATAGCAAGGGGAGTAAGGGAGAGGAGGAGGCCGACACTACGTGACTACCCAATATCAGGACTGTTGCAGACTGTCATTATTGCACCTGCAGAGTAATGGGTTGGCAGCAAAATTGGACGCTTATTGACAGTTTTCCTGCCAATGAAAAGATGCCATCTAACTAAACCTCAGTGACAGAGCAGCAATGGATTGGAGGTGATGTAGTGTGATAGGTACTGCCAAAGATGCTATTCTAAAACTGCAGTTTAAAACCCGCATGTAATAAGGTCCTCAGTCATGTGGATTCGTGGCAGAAGATGGAAAACAAGCACAAAAGAAGAAATAAAATGGTCATTTTGGAGCCTGATTCAAGGCTCTCCACACAACCCTGTCAGAAGAGTCCATCATTTCTGTGTCCAATGAGATCTCTGAAATGATAGTAATCTTGGAATATGTGAAGGTCACAGGGAAAGGAGTTTATTCTTCCATTTCTCACACTTTGGTTAATATTTTCTTTCTTCTAGGACTTGGTAACAGAAATAGAAATGGATATAGTTCAAATGTTTTTGAAATTAAAAAAAAAATACACCGTGAAAGAAGCTATTGCTCAGATTAGCCATAGGAGACTTTTAAACTCCCAGTCTTCTTGTATTCTCCTACAGGGTGCCAACATAAGAAGATGCATGATTCATTGCCAATTTTGCTTCAGGGTCTTTTGTTGTATAATGTGATTTATTTTGTACATGAGATGACTTTGTCATTTAAGGGACATGCATTTTCTCTGCTTAGAGTGCCAACACATTTAATTCACATATGATATATGCCATTCAAGTATAAATTGCCAAATAGATCCTGATAGACTCAGAGTGCAAATGGTTTGGGTTTGGTATTAAAATTAGTCTTGAAAATCTTTAAATCTCCTGACCCTGGCATCTTTTTCTTTCCAGATAAGCAAGAAACCAGGTAGCACCAGAAGACTAGCATCACTTGAATAAAAAGTGACAGGATAATTCCTCTTTATTCACAAGATAATGACACGATTATCATGACATCAGGCAACATCTTCTGATAATCTTCACGCAATAGCGCAATAGTGACAGGGGCATCCTGCTATGTTCCCATCACTTTTGCCTCTATGAAAATCTCCCAAGTGATAGAAGCGGATAGCAACAGGTAGACAAAAAGCTGTCTGAAGGCCTTCTGAAGATGGAGCACAAGACCTGCATCTGCCCTACCTTGCTTCACTTAAAGGCATGGGAAATATGTAATGAGAATGCTGAATTGAGGTCCAAGCCTTTTCCTCTTCAGCCCCCTCAACACTCACTCCTTTTTTCTATGGAGTCAACGTAGGATCCAGTGCTTGCCATTTTCATTGTTAGTGTCATGAATTTACTATGGATTATAGACGAATTTTTGTTTTATCCCTCTAACCATATTCTACCATGAGTATTTACTAAAGCCTGCCAAAGTTTGGAAGAATATAATCCACCAAGATTTATACACTGAAGCATTTTCTGAGTGCTTTTTCTTGGGCGGTGTGTCAAAGGGGGAAAGCAGACCAGGGCGTCCAGGATGCCCTGGGATGGTGCGG
>CM034710.1:46794680-46808174 GCA_020142125.1 Phrynosoma platyrhinos
TGGGATAAGGTCCTAGGAAAGAATACAGGAGGAGAAGGAGAGAAACTGCTCTGGGCAGGAGCTTAGCAGTTTCTTTTGATAGAACAGCTCTTTGGGTAACTGTGACAAATACATTTCTCCTGCTGAGAGGCAAACGCCTTGTCTTCCAGTGTCCGGTGACTGTGTGGTCTGTGCATGTGTTTGAAACAGGTTCCACAGTTTGGAACCTGTTTCATTTGGCTGCTTGCCCAGTTGGCACAGAATTCCCTCCCCTTTTCTTCTTCTTTGAGTTTGCAGATTCAACTACTGTATCAGGTCATGCCAAAAACAAATGGTCTAATGTTGGTCATAGGGAAATATATTAATACATACTAGAGCCATACAATTTTGGCCTAATAAAATTATTGCCTGAGATAGCAATAACTCATTTCTTTTTTTATCATTAAAAACAAAGAAAATGTGAAGATGTAAAAGGTGTAAAAGGTGGCAGTAATTTGTAACAATGACTATAGTAGCTTACCGATATATCTGCAAAGGCCAAGGCATTTGTGACGGTGTGGGTAATGAGGATGTTGGACTCAAAAGCATAGCACTGTAGATATTAGAGGCCACTACAAGTATACACAGGAGAATGGGTCCTATGATGGCTCCTTCCAATCCCAGGTAATATGCTCCACCAGCTACGGCAAGGCCTGTCAGGTATGGATGTCCTCCGCTGCAATCACAACATACTTATTTACAATTATATCACAACATATCTGATCTGTCAACACCACACTATGTCTAAAATATTTAAAGTTGAGATCTACAGCACTGGCGACCTGTGCATGTTTTGGTGGTGATGGTGGGGCTGACCCTAAGAGTGTGTTTGCGGTTTGTATTTCGGTAGTGATTCTTAAAGGCAAAAAGGTATGAGTGTGTATAAATGTCTGCCAAATGATGGGGCAGGGGCAACAAAGACTTGGATTGACCATCAGTTTTTCTTAAAGGATGCATGTGATGTGGAGTGGAGTCCACAAAAGCCTATGATAAAATATATGTCCCAAAGGTGAAGTTAGACCCATAACCCCCCTGCAACACTTTCCTTTTAATGGTGATAATGTGTAAGCAAGCCAATTGACAGTATGAGAGACTGGAAATGCCTACCCATTTGCCTACAAGTAAATACTACCCTATCTCCAAGATATACCTTTCCATCATGAAACATCACACACTGGATGTAACAAGTGCATGTAGTGGTATGGATATATGTCTTACACAAATGTTATATCCAACACGTGAAGAAATTTTTGGAGGAAATACAGAAGAGAGAGAAAGACATGAAGAGTTCATCTAAGAATTTAAAATTATTGCATGAAATAAAAATATTACATAAGCAACTGGACATGTCAATGGTAAAAGAAATGGTGAAGAAACTTCGATATGTAAAGTTTAGAAAGTTTGAATCTGCAAACAAACCTAGGAAATTGTTGGCTTATAAATTGAGGAAGGAGTGGAGTGCACATGATAACTTGTATACAGGATAAAGGAGAATTAATATTTTCCATTGTTAAAATACAAAAGGCCTTTTTAAAGTAATTATTTGGCTTTATTTAAAAAGAAACAATCTTTGAAGATAGAGATGGAGAAATATTTAGATCAACAAGGTTTATATTGTTTATGAGAATCACAAAAGGATCAATTGAATTGATTGATTACTTTGGAAGAAGTAAGTGACAACTCGATTGACAAGATTAAGACAGGGAATGATCTGGGACTGGATGGCTTCACAGCTGTTTACTACTAAAAGTTTAAATCTGAATAGGCTCCACACTTAAAAAGAACATTCTACATATTCAATTTTGATTAGAAAAGAAATTCCAGATTATTGGAAACATGCAACCATAACTTTAATTTTGAAAGATGGAAAAGATGAAACTGAAGTTGGTAATTACAGACCAATTTCTTTATTGAAAAATGATTATAAATTATTTGGTTCAATTTTGGATGCCAGAATAAAAGGGATATTACAAGTTTATATTCATGAAGACCAATGTGTTTTGTTTTGTTTTTTGCCAAAAGAACAAGTGAGACATAATTTAAGATATGCAGTGGATATTATGAAAATGTTGTAACAAAAACAATGAAAAAATCAGCTGTGTGGATTTATTTATTTATTTTGGATGCAGAAAATGCCTTTGATAATTTAAACTGGGACTTTTTGTTTGTTTTATTGAAAAAATGGACTTTGAGCACAACTTGGATAAAGGGAATTTATAATCAATAATCAGCAAGAATTTAGATTTATTTATCAAATTTATTTCAGAATAATTTTGAAAATATTTTGCAACTGACTAAACATGATCTACAGAGATGAAACCCCCTCTGAAACTGGTCATTGATGGGTCAAATTTAAATGATTAAAATGAATGCCAAAGATGTTAGTTTTGTTTTAAACCATGCCTATCTTAGCTAATGACTTACCTTTTTTGAAGTAACAAAAATATTTAACCAAGTTTATTTGGCAGGGTAAGAAACCAAAAATTAGAATGAAATTAATACAAGACTCTAAAGAAAGGGGTGGGCTTGCATTACCAGATCTGAAGATAAATTATGCTGCTTGCTCTTTAGTTTGGTTAAAATAAGGAAGAACATTAATAGGATGATAGACTGTTAAATTTAGGGGGCCATGATTTGAAATTTGACTGACAAACCTTTTTAATGGCATGATAAAATCAAGGTTAATAAGGATTTTGATAATTATTTTATTATGCATGTCTGCTTAAGAATTTGGAACAAATACAAATTAAGTTTTTCAAAGACTCCACTTTGGATTTCTACACAAGCTTTGTTTAGAAGAGATAAAGGAAGTAGTAAAAAGTGGATTACTTACATGGATTTAATTAAGTGGGAGGTTAATAAGGCTGAATTTAAGTCTTAGGAGGTGCTGAAGAGAGATATGGTCTTCACTGGTATTATAAACAGTTATTGGGAAGATTTAAAGCAGATAAAAAGTTTTTGGGATTCCATAAAGAAAAAACTGTTGTAACTAAAGTTGCATATTGATGAGCACTTGATCGGAAAAACGTGTAAGGTGTTATTGAAAAGAAAAATGGAAAATGGACAGGTGAAAAATTGCATGATAAAATGGGTCCAAATTTTGGGGAAAATATGGATAACTGGATTAAAAGATTTCATATCATATAATATGAGAGAAAAAATTTATAAGATGATGTATCGCTGGTATTTGACACCAGTGAGATTATCCAAGATGTATAAAGGTTTTAAAAATAAATGGGGTATTTGGGGTATATGAAGGTACTTTTTACCATAATTTGGTGATCTTGTGATAATGTGAAAAATTATTGGAGACAAATATGTAAATTAATACCATCAGTTTTTAAGGTTAGAATTGATTAAAGTCTGGAGTTGTTTTTATTCGGTACATCAAAAGAGAAATTTAAAGATATAAATTATAAAGTGATACATTATATCAGGGGTCAGCAAGTTCCCCTTATCTGGGGCTGTGCCGGGGATCCCTTGGTCTTCCGCAGGCCAGTGCCACTGCCCCCCTGCCGTGCGCGCTACCACCGCCCTGCCGCCGTGCCTGTCGCGGCCGCCATTTTGTTTTCCAAAATGGCGGTTGTGGCTCGTTCTCGCATGCACAGGAGTACTGGGCATGTGCAAACGAGTCGCAGCCGCCATTTTGGAAAACAAAATGGCGCCCCGTGACGTGCGCAGCACGGTGGCAGCAGGGGTCAGCGGCGGGGGCCGGTTCAAAGGCCTTGGCGGGGCGGATGCGGGCCGTAGGTTGCTGACCCCTGCATTATATGATAGCTGCAAGATTGCTGTATGCCCAGAATTGGAAAAAAGATTCTCTCTGTATAGAAGAATGAATTGTAAAAAGTATTTGAGTTAGCTGAAATGGACAAATCAGCAATGCTAATTAAAGAAAATCTTTTGACAATTATCTAAAGAACTGGGAACCATTTTTGATATATATGAAGAAGAAACAAGGGAAGAGTTTAGTTGTAGATTTGGAGATTTGAAGCTATTTGGTATAAATAACTAGGTCAGAAATGAAATAAAGAAATTTGCATTACTCAGAAACTTAAGATATGAAGCATTACTATTCCTAAGCTCAGGAAGTGGGAAGTCACTTTTTAATTGTGTCAAATGTATTAATTTGATTATATGTGGTTTATTAATAGGTAGTTTTAAGGAGGGATAGAATGAGAGATACTGTGGGTGGGTGTAGTTTAGTTTTATTTTGTTAGGCAGTAGAGAGTTATGATTTTATGTGTATCTGAATGTTTGTTTTATAATTTTATGTGTATTAAAGGGTATGATTAATGTTTGTAGGCCTTTGGATGCCTAATGAAGGGGTCAAACAAATGCTTAAGACATTATCAGGGATCCTAGAACCACCACAAGTTGAGTAAAAATAGCATTTGAGATGGAATTTCACCTTAACCCTGACTCTACCAAAGAAACTTTAAAAACAAAGGAAGAGAGGCAAGTTGACCTGAGGAAAGAGGGGGGAACCAATTATAATGTTAGCAATAATTTTAAAAGGTCGCTGATACTGTGCTTGACTGATGACTTTTGTAGCAGCTTTGCAAACTGCTCTAGATGCTCTGTCTGGCCTGAGCACAGAGTGGAATTGGGAGATGGAAAAGAATATGAGGAACAATTTTAGAAGCCAAGTAAAACCCAGGCCAGCCTTGGAACTGTATGGTAATAAGGTTTTCCTCAGAAAACCTCCCAAGGCAAAGCCAAAATGAAGAAATGAGTGCCCAGACTCAGAACAAAGAGTATAAAGAACTCAGTGGCTCTGAAACTTGGCTTGGGATGCAGCAGAATAAGATAAATCTACAGTCTCCATGTGGGAAATGAAAGGAAACCTCCATGGATTTCCTGGCTACTTAAATAAATTAAAGCTAGCTGATTTAATGCTACAGAAGACAGGTAAATCAAAACAAAAGGTATTATGAAAATACCCAGTGGATACACCTTAGCATGAGAACGCTCGAGCAGTGGACCATATTTCTTGACAATGTTCTGTAATCTGAAAATGAAGAGGTTCCTTCATGGGTTAACTAGCTCTGGAAATCAAGTACAGAAGCCCACTCTAATTTAATCAATGGAAGAAAGCAGAAGGACAATTAGTCTCTGAGTCCTTTGCAGTTTCTAATGTCTGCTCTCATTCCTGGCAGCCTCTGAATCTCTGGCTTTCACAGCCTTTCTGGAATAAAATATATCCTTTAACCAAGATATTAAGGTATTAGGCTGGTAAATGTGTAATAAATGGACAAGACAGAAATTACATGTATAGAGACAGTTGCCAGGCTGAGTTTGTTTGCAACAGCACTTTATCAGTGGCACTGGATGACTATTACTAAAGTGCCAACAGATTTGTATGCCACACAGTATGGTACCCTAGGTGCCCTAACCACTGATGAAGTCAGGGTGTACCTTGTTTGGAATAGATGACATAACTAAATGCAATACAGTAAGATGTACCCATTTCAAAAATGATTTGAAATGTGCTCCTGCCTGTGGTGCCATCATCAGCTCCAACCACACTGATTAACAATCTTCTTATACACTTTATGCAAGTCATGCCCTGATATTGCTTTATTCTCTAAATATTATCCCTTTATATTATTGCACCTGATTGTCTGCACACAATCCACATTTCTGTTTGTCTACCTATATCTGTTTTCTTTTTCGTGTTGTACTTGATTTAGTGGATATGCCCTTGTTTCCTGAGTATAATTGATCTGGCATGGACACCTGCTTATGTCAGCATGAACACTGCATCTAGTCTACTATTAAATGATATAGCTATGTCCCCTGTCTATGGCCATAACTTTATGAATAACAACTTAATTTGGACTGTGCATACATCAAATTATAAGAAATATAAATGTAACAGGCTTGAAAACCGTCTCACAATGATTAAAAAAAAAAAAAAAAAACACAGCAGTCCGAAACTAAATTCAACTTTAATCCCAACTGTTAGGTTAAATTCACCTGTTAAGTCTCAACAAAAGTAAAGTCACTGAATCAGCAGGACTAATGTAATTACTGAAACAACAAAATTAATTGATCCAATAGGCGTGCTCTAAGTTGGGACTAATAACTGGATTTAGCTCAGGTTTTCCCCATAATTGCTTGTGTTTCTCATATACAGAGGACCCTCAGTATCTGCAGGGGTTTAGTTCCAGAACCGTCTGTGAATACCAAAAACCATGGATGCTCAAGTCAGTATTTAAAATTAAAATTAAATTAATTTTAAAATTAAATTTAATTAATTTAAACTTAAAAATTAAAAATTAAAAGACTTCTTGGTGAGAAAGTGGGAAATGGAGTGAGGCAGTTTAAAATCTGGGAGAGGCTTCCTTGTGAGACAGTGGGAAACAGAGTGAGGAAGGGGGTTTAAATTTTGCAGTGGTTTTGTGATGTGAAGGTGGGAAATAAAATGAGGAAAAAGTTTAAGTTTTGACTGTGGCTTTGTGGAGGGATTTGTTTCCATGGGGGAGGGAGGCATTGGCTTGCTACAGCAGCCTCTGCTATTGCCCTGGGACCACTTCTCATCCTGGCCACTGTAGGTTGAAAAGAATTCTTAAATTCAATCCACAGTTGCTCAAATATGCAGATATCAAACCCACAGATAGTAAGGGCCCATTGTAATAAAATAAGCCTTTCCCATATGTAGGGGGTTTGGTTCTGTCTCTATCCCCGCCCCCCCCCCCAGCAGATGGGAAAAACCATGGGAGCTCAAGTCTGTATTAGTCAATGGGCAGCAGCATGTGTGCACCTATGGACATGAACCGCAATTGGCTAATATAGGGCGAAGTGATCCACAGGAGTGCCAATCCGATACAGGAGGTTCACTATACTTTACTTGTCAAATATCTCATATTTTATTATGATTATCTGGTTTTATAGTATCTCTAAATCTGTTCAGTGATTTCAGAGTCGCTACTTTTCCTGAAATTAGTCAAACCCATGCCATTTGGTGGTATGTGTCCTTAAATGAACTCCTATTTCTGAGAGCAGTATGTAATCGTATCTTATTTCCCATCCTCTGTATGACTGATCTGGCATAGACGCCTATCACTTTCCAGCTAGGCTGCTATAGGACTTCTCCCAATATACAAATTGCATGTTGTTCAGAAATATTTACCCAGATATATCAGAATAGATTGCTGTGTCTACAAAATATGTTGGCAACAGATGGCAAACCAAGAGAAGCACAGCTTTACATCCTTCTCCTTGAACGAGCCAGAGATCTAGAACTGCAGGTACTGCTGCCCAGTATGTTCCCAGAAATGGAACAACTCCAAGTATTGCAGCTAGTGCTAAAGGTAAAAAAAAGACTGGAGTTAGAAGTGAGAATTCAACCACCCACTTATATCACTAGAAACAAATTCCTACAAGAATTCTGCATCTCTTCATACTGTATAACTGCATGTAAATGTGTAGGATTATTTAGATAATTATAATAGTTCAGGCCAGCAGGTTGTAAATTATCCGGATTATAAAAGTACATACAGTTGTCCCTCCTCGTTCATGGGGGATCTGTTTCGGACCCCCCTGCAAATGGGAAAAAACATAGATATTCAAGCCCCATTTATTTTAAAGGCAGTGTGCTCCTGTGTGCACCACCATGGGCACATGCACCATTTGTCCCTCCTGGCTTGCTGTCCATGAAGGATCCAAACAGTGGATGGCAGACCGCAA
Source organism: Phrynosoma platyrhinos (assembly GCA_020142125.1). Classification (NCBI taxonomy): domain Eukaryota; kingdom Metazoa; phylum Chordata; class Lepidosauria; order Squamata; family Phrynosomatidae; genus Phrynosoma; species Phrynosoma platyrhinos. The sequence goes on from CM034710.1 coordinate 46,802,388, forward strand.
ACAAGGAGGGACAAGTTGCTGCCTAAACTTTGACACCGTTAGGTCAATAACCCAGAAGGAATCCAAATGATGTAGCTCAAGTTTGCACAATAAGGCACAAATATTATGATTTTAAAAAAGCAACTAAGCTGAATTTCTTACTTTGGATTACCATATGCCCTATACCATTAAAATTTAGAATATTTTATCCAATGCAGTAGAACAAGAGGAATTACCACCCCTTTTTCAGAAGCCCTGTGGGCAGCCTTCCCCACAACTCCTGAAGACAAGGAGATCCAGAAAGTCCCAAGATGTAGGTGGGATGCTGCACTGAAAATGGCAGGGAATTTTCCTTGCATCAGTATTCCTATGCAAGCTCAAGCTCACAGCTGAACTATGTGCTTGCCTACTGACATCAATGGGACCTAGATATCATTACAACTAACTTGTCCTACTAATTTCAAAGGAAATTCAGATAGATTACTTTGGATCTAATGCATTATTTTCACATGTTTTGGAACATATTCAGCCACATCATAGTTCAGGATTGTTTTCACTTCTCACCTGAAGGTATGAAGACAATGTTAATTCCAAAAACAGTATGAGTCAGCCAGGTGTACAGTCCATAGAACCCAGCCATTTTGAGGGATGCATCAAATACACCTCTAGAAAAATGAAATAAATCCATTAAAAAAATCTACTAGATAGCCTGCACGAAAATCCTGTCTTGAAAAGGGGCGAAAAACAAATATATCAGTTCTTTTAAGATCAAAACTGTTTGCTACAAATTCTACTAGTGATGAAAAGAATATTACTTGCTCTTAGAGTCAAGGATTTGAAGTTGATAATAAAGAGGCAGCAATTTTAATGCATGTTCTGCATCTCTAATCTCACTGTGAACCACACACACCCTCAGTAGCATACAGCAATCTGAAATGTAAGAAAAATATAAATCTTCTAGTATCCCCAAACTGGCATTTTCTCAGCAAAATAAGACACATAAGGAATCCACACTGTATTTTAGAGCAGACTCTTGCTTTCTGCATCCAAGAATATGATTTTATTTTAAAGGAAAATTTACATTCCCCACCTGCCTTATTATACCAACAAAATGAGGTAAGGTATCTGCATTACTATAGCACCACTGACTATCACAGAAGATGCAGCTCCATGATCAAACAATCACCTCTAAGCCCCATAATGCCCACCTCTGTACTAGGTGATATCTGACTGGTAGTATCAATGAATGATATTGCAACCTGAATGTATTCAAATTAGATATAATGAAGACTGGCAGATTGTTACACAAACACATCATGTGCTGTATAAAAACAATGAATCACAAAAAAGAACATACTGTCACTTGAAAAGCTTGATTGTTTTTTGATAAATATCTTCTGATATTTTTCTTTGTTGCCATTAATATTGCTGTTATTACCATTCCTCTTTTAAATACAATTTCAAAGTCAGCTAGCCTTGAAATAACAAAGCTATTAAACAATTAAACAAAGCAAAGAAACCTTGCAACTCTTCCGCTTCAGTGCTAAGACCACATACCTCCTGCCCTTTAACTCTTTTAATATCTGACCTTCTCTGTACATATTCCTGAGATACACTAGCAACTATGAATATAGCACTTCACAGATTTTTACACCCTTGAATACTAGTAAATAATCTTGCTTTAAGAGACCTTTGTAGTGCAGTAATCAATAGGAAATTTAACTGTGCCCTAAACAGTGATACTACTGATAAGTTACAGAGTTGTTGTATGGATTACAATATAATTTGTAAGAAACACTTTGAACATTCTAATGTATATACAAATGTTTATTATTATCATCAAGTATTATCAATGACTGCACCACAGCAGATTTAAAGGTATCATTAGAAAATGCCCACCATATATGGTTGAGGTTCCCTAGTTTCCAGCTTTGATGACAAAAATAAGATTGATATAGTGAAATAGTGAAAACATCTGATTGAACAGTGAGACAGTGACCTTTGTTGCTCCTTCGAAGAACAATTTTTTTTTCTCTACTTAGCACTGGGAGAATGTAAAGAAACAGAACTCCTGGAAGAGAAATGCTAGGCTGTCTTATATATTCCAGTGAGCCAGAAGCAGTGCTAGTGCATGCATTAGTGACACTTAGCTAAATGTGCACTCAGGGTCACATTAGAAGAAATTGTTTGATTGAAGAGCTGCTTAGTTTGTATGTTTAATGTACATATTTTAAAATTTTTCATTCAATTGAAGGTTTGCCCTAAGAATAGAACTATTTTAGTTGGATTTATCATTTAAAGGGGTGTGTATGTATGAGAGAGCCAGTATATTACAGTGGTTTGAGTGTTGGACTAGGACCCTAGACAAGGGTTCGAATCCTGCCTGGTCATGGAAACCTACTGAGTAACTTTGGGAAAAATTACACTCTCTTAGTCTCAGAAGAAGACAATGGCAACCCCGTCCCCAGAACAGATTTTGCCTACGTGATAGGTTAGCCTTAGGATCACCACTAAGTTGGAAATAACTTGAAGCCGTTGCAACTACACACAACAATCATGTGTGTAAATAAATGGATATACAGTAGCCCATCCCAATTTGCGAGGAATCCATTCTGGGAGGGGGCGCGAAAATGATGGCTTCCAACTATTCGAGTCCCATGGTGCACATGCAGGGCCACGCGCAAGTGCACCCCCCATTTTGTCTCCTTCCGTTTGCTGCCGACGAATGGGCGAGGGGCTTGAAGTCCACGAAAACCGAGGGGCAACTGTATACAGTTGAGAGACCTTAATCATGATGGAAGTTGAATTAGACCAATTTTATGACACTGGCAAATGAAATTCTCCCCCTTAAATAACATATTTTCAAAAGCAAAAATAGTTCAGAAATAGTTAAACAAGTACCGAATATACTCAACTATAAATCAACCTTGTGTATAAGTCGAGGCCAACTTTTGGGACCAAAATTTAAGATTTTTATATGATCCATGGATAAGTCAAGGGTCAGTGTTAAAGAAGGAGCCCATTTGGGGAGAGGCTGTGGGATGTTGCCCCTCCCAGCATCTCCCCAGCTGGGCTCTTCCCCGCAGAGCTAGCTCAGCTGGGAAGAGGCTGCAGCATGACTGGTCCCCCTCCACAGTGTCTTTCCAGCTGGTCTTTCTCCTGGGGAGGGAATCCAGCTGGGAAGAGACTGCAAGGCGATCGGTTGCCCTTCCCAGTCTCTCCCCAGTTGGGCTGTCCCTTGCAGAGGCAGCCCAGCTGGGAGACACTCTGGTCCTACCATATTGACCCGTGTATAAGTTGACCAGGTGTTCTGGGTTGATTTTTTGACCTAAATTTCTTGACTTATATAAGAGTATGTATGATATTTAAAACCGCCTCAGGCCTTATGTTCAATGGACAGTTTCAGGCATGAACCACACACTACATGTGACAAGGCTGACAGAAAATCCACTCCAAAGCCCATGGATACATCAGGATATTTACAGGTGAATACTTAGTGACTAGTCCAAGCTTTGACATGTGCACAGTGGCACAATGTTGGATCCTTGTATTTACTTCTCAATGAAGTAATGAATGAAACCGAAAGTACTTGTTACAGCCCTTTCCCAATATTACACTGCAGGACATAATTAATCATTTGTCCTGAAATTCAGGTTGAAACAGGAGTTTTCCAATTCTGAGGTTTTTGAAACACTTATTAGTTTGGCTGTTGCAAGAAACAGGGCTTTTGTTCAGACAGAATTAGACCTAAAGCAGATGTTGTTCATCAAAATTTCAGCCATGGTAAATAGTCTTTATGGTCCAAATTCACAATTAAAGATAAGCATTAATGTTTATATTCCCACCCCAGTTAGTTTATCAATCATATATGAACTGAGTTGAAGACTGTGACAGAAGAAATTAGTTCAAATCTTCCTTTGCTCTGTGAAACTGTTTAAAGGCTGTATACAACTGGATAAGGAGACAATTTTAAAAGATGGGCAAGGGGAAATGCAAGCGTTAGCTGAGTGTTAGTCTTAGGATTTAAATTTAAAGAATCATATGGTTATTTTCCCCTTTAATTTACCAATTTTCTTTTATTTGAATAAAGGTCACGAGGTTACTTGCATACTTAACAGAGAAGGAACTTAGCATTCTTGAATTCTGTTTTGTTTCATTTTGCTGAGGATTATTCCCTAAAACTATTTTCTTAGGCCAGAATCCAATGGCGTACTTCCTCTGGATTACACTGCTTTTGCCAGAATAAGTGATCTCCCCCTTTCTTCATGTAACCTCCTGTGATCCTCAAACATATGTTCCATAGGGCTAGGAAAACGTCTCAAACAGATTTTTAGAGTCACAGGGGGCTGTAGCAGGAGGAAGAAATTCCTGATTCCACTGTTGCCAGATAACAAAGTACTCCAATACATCCTACACTTTAATATTAAAGAAATATCACATAGTGATCATAAGATTTGTGTGTACTTTAGTAGGAAAAAGGGAATGGTTTTATCATCTTAATTGCTATAAAATGTAGAATTAACAGCTACTAAAATATTACATTGGTTTCTGTTATCTAAAGATTTAATTTAACATTTGGCAGCTCTAGTTTTCAGCTATTAAGAACTCAACTGCCAAATGAGCAGCTGAATACATTTTGATAGCTTTGTCCCTTATTTGTAAGAAGCTCCTCAAACCATTATTTATTCAGTCTAGTAATAAAACTTGTGGTACCTTAGTGGAGAGGAGGAATGGTTGGTTTGATCAGGAGTGCAAACCTACAAAGAAAACAACAACTTTTATAATAAGGTTAGGATGTAGTAAACTGACCCTAGTTTTTTATTGTTTAAGATCAAATACTATGGAAAAATCTTTTAAAACAGAAGAAAGGTTCATGTGCAATTCAGACATAGAAAATTTTAAGTTTATTATGTCATTAATAATGAAAAGGTTTGGGAAATATTAAATAACAGTAGTGATCTTACTGATTAGTATTTAATATGTTTCAGTTGAGTATTGACATGAAATCTTTCAAATATTATATTTTGTAGACCCAGAGAGAGGTTTATTAGATTGAGGTATCTGAATTCTACCAGACTGGCCTCCATTTTTAGAATGTGAACTGAAGCATTTAAGAAGTAATTTTAAATTAAGTAAGGCACCAATTGCTAATATGTTAGCCCCAGCGAGTTAAGGTAGATAGGTGGGCTCCAGTTTTTGCTAAACACTCTCCAAAGAAAAGGGGCATGATTACAATTCACAGACTAATTACTTTCTGGTACTGCTTCTGTATTATATTGTAGCTTCCTGCTTTTAAAAGTACATTGCTGGTGAATAACAATCAGGTCCCAAAGTGGATTCAGTATTACTGAACAATATTTGTATTAAATCATGTTTCACATAAGGGCATTTCAGGGCCTTGAAATAAGTTCTTCTGCAGCTTTTGCAGATTACACACAGACTTTTGACGTAATAAGCAAGGCTTAAAATCCCTGGTTCTATTATTATGATTATGATTATCAAGTTTTGTTCTCATCACTTTAATTCAGTTTTAATTGATACTCAGTTCTGAATGTCAGAACTGGAAGGTGGTATGACTGATGAATTAAAACTAATGCAGGAATGAAATGTATGCTTTCTGACCATTTTTCAGTCTGTATTTATTATAATGTGGGGTTTTATTCTTCCCATCTTATATTCCCCCAATCAATGATGAAAAATAAACTAAACTTTTATTGTACAGTCGTCTCTCCACATTCGTGGGGGTTAGGGCAGTGATGGTGAAGCAAATATGATATAATAGGCATCACTGAAACCTGGTGGGATGAG
>CM034710.1:46842143-46852587 GCA_020142125.1 Phrynosoma platyrhinos
CTTCTCCAGCACCACATCTCAAATGTGTTGATTTTCCTCTTATCTTTTTACCTGATTGTCCAGCTCTCACATTCATACATGGTAGGGAATAGGGAATACGATGACTTGTATGATCCTGACTTTTGTGCTGAGATATATATCTTTGCATGTGGAAGCTTTCTAATTCTTTCATAGCCACCCTCCCCATTCTTAATCGCCCTGTTTGCTCTGCAGAGGGGCAGGATATATTATTATTATTATTATTATTATTATTATTATTATTAATCTTCTGATTTCCTGACTGCAGCCCCGTTTGATCCCAGGTACGGGAATTCTTTTACTATTTCTATTTCTTCATTGTCTAGACTGAACTTGTGAAGGTCCTCAGCAATCATTATTTTTGTTTTCTTTATGTTCAACATTAAACCTGCCTTTGCACTTTCTTCTTTGATCTTTCTTAGTAGGTGTTCCAGGTCTGTCAGGTTTTCTGCTAGTACTATGGTGTCATGTGCATATTTTAGATTGTTGATATTCCTTCCTCCTATTTTCACTCCTCCTTCTTCTGTGTCCAGGCCTGCTTTTCTTATAATGTGTTCTGCATACAGGTTGAACAGATAGGGTGATAGGATACAGCCTTGTCTGACCCCTTTGCCAACTGGGAACCATTCTGTTTCTCCCTGTTCTGTTCTGACAGCAGCCTCTTGTCCCGAGTACAGATTCCTCATCAGAACTATCAGGACTATTCCATCTCCTTAAGGGCGTTCCATAGCCTTTCATGGTCTATGTAGTTAAAGGCTTTGCTATAGTCTATAAAGCACAAGCTGATTTTCTTTTGGAATTCCCTGGTGCATTCCATTAGCCATTGTATGTTTGCAATGTGATCCCCAGTGCCTCTTCCCTTCCAGAACCTCACTTGTATCTGATTTAATACAGATAAGTATTTTTAAAGAGAAAGGAAAGTCCTATTGTATGTTTTTATTGTAGCCTTGCCTCTCTTGATTTTAGAAAATTACTTTGAAAACACTAACATAAAGTATGTGTGCGTAAAAAATGTTTAATGCATAATGCAACAGACACAGTGTTCAAAGATCAGTCAGAGAGAGAATGTACTTTCAACCAAATAGCATTTATACACAGTGGAGTATTTTCCATGGGAATACAATGACTGTCTCATTTGCTAAAATTAGGTTCTTCCTATCTGTAGTTGAGTAAGTGAATCACATCTTCGTAACCCCTAGGAGAGTTTAGCCAGAGGAGAGGAAAGATCATCTGGGCAGGGTAAGTGAGGAGAATAGAAAGGCTTTGGTAAAATAAGCGTAATCTAGACAGAAACTAAAAGGCTTCCAATTCCCTATGATAATAGATGTCCATACAATTAAAATAGTTTGGCAGGAAAGAAACATATGCCATTATTCCTGGCTAAAGAGGAGGAAAAATGAACTACTGACTTGGAGTGAGAGGCCTGAATCTAGTTAGTTCCAACTAAAACCGACCCACTGAATCAATTATTGAATGTTTACTTAACAAAGAGATAAATACTATTGATTCAATGTACCTGCTCTAGTTGGGATTACCAACAGAATTCAGATTAGAAAGAACGTTTCCCCAAAACATAATGCAAAAGCTTATAAATCAACTGTAGAATGACTGCTTGATGGACATTCAGCAGTGAATACGTATAGTCAATCCTATGGTCTTCTCCAACAGAAAAGAAAAACTAATCTTGTCATGCTACTGAAGGGCTTCTAAGTTGTCTCCTGGAATTTTAACTTTTAAAATCAACACTCTGTATCCAAGGCACATGGCTACAACTATCAAAGAAGCCGAAGACAAATATAGGTATACTATAGTTAATGCAGAGGTGAACCTGGGTATCATGCCTTTAAATGATAATTTGGTACCAAAGGCAAATATAAAATGAAAGTAGGGATAGATTCCTACACCACAAAAACATATTTCAGCAAACTTGTCATTCAAAACCAACAATATGTATATGGGAAATGAAACAATGAGGTCAGATAACCCTTGCATAAGTAAACAAAAACATTCAGAATCTTCTACTTGAAGGTTTCTTCCAAACTACTTGAAGGTTTCTTCCAAAATATTTCCAGATATAACTTCAATTTTCTCTGTTTTGTTGTATACTGGATTCTGGAGACAACTGCTGTTTACTCTATCTATTGGGTGCAGGAGCATACTGCTGCAAAGAGACTTGCTAGAGTATACGAGATCTTACTTTTTCCCAGTTCAACCTTTGTTTATTGGATTGTTTATTGAAGACATGGTCCTGCAACTCCAGAAAGTATGTCTTTCTCTTTCACCAGTCCTCCCTTTACATCTTCCCAATGCTGGCGTTGCTTAAAAAAATGACAAACCGTTCAACTAAACAGAAGATGAGGAGGGGAAAGGGAGCTGGGAAGTTATGAAAAGCTTTTGTTAACCGAGGTATGGCTTTTTAAAAAATTGCAAAATACAGAGGAGGATTTTGAACTAGATGTGAAAGTTATAAAATTCACTTAGGATTATGTGATACCAGGAAACATTTTCTTCCATTCTGACAGACTGGCAGCTGAAGTAATGACCCGAAATGTGTTGGGCTCACCCCTTACGAATATATACTGCCCCCAACATTTCTATATAAGTTTAAACTGTATGACAATGATGGGTAACCTGAGACCCCCCACCCACCCAACATCTTATTTGACTGCAATTTATGTTTCCATTTCCCCCTCCCCAACACTCAGTGTTCAGCAGCCATAACATATTCAATTTCTCACTGCACTATTTTTTTCTATAGGATAGGCAAGCAGAACCAGTCTGCTTACATAAAAGACTGGTACCCTGTATACTAATAAGTATGATGATGATGATGATGGTGATGATGATGGTGATGATGATGACGACAACGGACAGATTCTTTATTTTCATCACTGATTACTAAATACAATCAGTAAAACAAACAGTAAATTTATAAAATTGATCTCTAACATCAAAGCTTATTGGCTACCATTTGAGGACACAACTCACCCATATTGGCTACCATTTGAGGACACAACTCACCCAACCTTTTGCCACTTGTACATGTGCTGTAGTTTCTAATGCACCTGTGTCACAAGGGCAATATTGAATTTTATAAGGGATTTTCCTATATTTCCCTTCTAAAAACGCTGTTTAACCATGCTAATGATAAATATGGGAAATGTAATATAATATAGATACTTTGGTTTAGAATCTAGTATTTGATTGTTTACAAATATATGATTTTTAAAAGCAGCTGTTTCTGTCTGGCCTTCTATATCTAAAATCCTTTGTCTTATATTTGGCTTTTCCTAATCCTAATGCTAAAATGATATCACTAAAAAAGCCACACTGACTCAATTTTTTAAAAAAATCTCTATTCCCCAAGAGGATTTGAAATTATCTACCAGCACAATGTGAGTCAACCCATAACAGTTATGGTGTAGTTTTAACCAACAATTAAAATATTTAACCAGAGATTATATTCAAGTTTACTAACTTCTGCTTCCTTCTGAGTACTGCATTTGGAGTACATCAGGTAATGCTTCTCAGAAATTTTGTTTGTACTCTCTCTAATCTAACCATATTGTTATATGGCCCTAATTGAGCCCCATATAACACTGTGCCCATGCTTTGGCCTCAAACAACTTAATTACAACAGGAATAAACTGTGCTCCTTTGGTAAAGTAGTAAATTTGAATAGCTGAAGCTCTTTTCTGTACACTACGGGAAACATAATCTTGATGAGCATCTCTGCTTCCTAAATCTTGGAAGACTATTCCTAAATATTTAAAAGTCTTAACCTGCTCAATAGAATGCCTACGTAACTTCCAGCTTCTTTGCTTTGGATAGTTGGAAAGGTGAGAATCTTAGTCTTTGAGTAACTTATTATTAATTCCTCTTCAATACAATACTGCGTGAGCAATGTCAAGGCTCTCTTAAGACTGATGGGGGTCAGTGACAAAATAACTGCATTGTTGGCATACAATAATAAATTAGTATGTTTATGGGCCAATTTAGGAGGATGGAAGAAAGGGTTACTTAAGTAAGTAACCAATTAATTAATATAATAGTTGAATAAAATTGCAGCCAATACACATCCTTGTCTAACTCCCTTCCTTACTTGTATTTCCTTTATAACATGTCCTTGACTGCTGCACCCAACCTTCAATCTGGTATTCTCATGAATTTTAATAAGCAACAAAAGTAAACATTTATCTATTGTTGTGTGTTTGAGTTTGCACCAGAGCTTGAGTCTAGATACTGTATCAAATGTTGACCTAACAGATGGTCCAGTTTGATGGGTATATTTTTCTACTAGGTGTTGCAACACCATAACATGATCTAATGTTGATCTACCTGTCTTAAACCCAGCCTGTTCATTCATCAGTATATTCTCGGATTCCAGCCAATCAGTTAAATTATCCTGTAGATGCTTAGCATGCATCTTGCTCATCTGACATAAATGGGCAGAAAATAGTTGGATCATCTCTTTTGCTCTTCTTATAAATTAGAATTATAATAGCTATGTCCCAGTCCTTTGGTATCATAGCTGAATGATCTATTGCTGTAAAGAGTAATGCTAACACTGTGAGCCACTATTCCAAATAATTGTTCTCGCCTTGCTTAAATAGACTGAGTAGCAGTCAACAGTGGTAGTAACAATTTAGTTAAGGTATCAAATTTAGCCAAAACAATATCTTCTGACTTGGTATCTTCTATTGGTGAATAAAGAAATTTAACTGATTCCCTACCAAGGAATTTAGTAAGTGGTGTAGCTTGTGGTGTCCATTTAGCACGAATTGCACAAAACTTACCAGTCTCTGTAGCAATGTAACAAGAAGGTAAAAACAATCCATCAAAGGTCTTAATAGACAAGGTATCAGGAAAATTGTCACTCTCAGAATGACTAACAACAGCAAATGTAGATATAAAGGGAATTGAACTCTGTGAGATCCCAACATAATCTAACAAGGAATGTTTAAAGCCAGTCCAGTGAGTATACACAGCTGGGTAATCATCACTAATAGACCCATTCATAATTACCAAATTCAATTTTGTAAAAGTCTGAACAAGACATAGCCCTCTATAGTCACTACATGCATCCTTAGACTGGAGACATAAAATAGGGGGTGTAGTTACAAGTGATAAGGGTTGGCAGTGAAATCTAGCAAAGAGTGATCTATCATTTGCTCCAATTCTTGCGTTAAAATCCCCAGCCAGAATTAAAAATGCTGCAGGGAATGCAACTAACACATTTTCCATGTCAGTATCCATTTGATCCCAAACATTTTTATATGTTACTGTGGAATGTACACATTAATCAAAAGAAGCTGGCTCTTACTGTATTATTATTATTATTATTATTATTATTATTATTACTATTATTACTATTATTACTATTATCATCATAATATTAAACTCATTTCCCCAGTATAAGCAGACAGCTACACCATCTTCATACTTAGCTTCTCCAGTTTCTTTGCTGCTTCAGTTGAGGCCAAGGTTTTGGGATTAATCACCATATTCAGAAATAACATAAAAGATGATGTACAGATAATGCTCCTGAAAATAGCATTATACTCTAGTTAACAGCAAACCTTGTTTAGCATTAATCATGATGAAGATAAGTATCAATATAAGCTCTTAGACAAGGTTAAGGAAATGGTGGTGGGAATTCGTGTACAATACAGAAAGTGGGAAAAGATGTAATCCCTACATGCTCACTCTCTTAAACATACCATATATACTCAATGATAAGTCGACCTCGGGTTTAAGTTGAGGGCAGATTTTGGGGCCAAAATTATGGATTTTGATATGACCAATGGGTAAGATATGGGTAAGCATAAGCGTAATGGGCAAGTAACAAAGGATTTAAAGGAAGAAGCAAAGGAAAATAATGTCAAGGAACTTACAAAATTCCAGCAGGCAATAACTGTATGTGCTCACTCTAAAGGCTGGATGGATGAGAGAGTAGAGGGGGATCAGTGCTTCCAGGACAGATTATGTTCTTGCCTTTCACCAGTGGATGGTTCCTTTTTAAGTAAGTTAATGTACAGTACTTACATTGACCAATGGATAAAACAATTTAGGTAGATTTTTTGGTCATTTTTGACTAAAATTTCTAGACTTATACATGAGTATATACAGTACTTAAAGCAGGGGTAGCAAACCTTTCCCCTTTAAGGGCCAAGGGACTTCAGCTCCCAGAATCCCAGGAGCTATTGGCCAACATGGGACTATTGGCTGAGGCTTCTGGGAGCTGAAGTCCCTCGGCCCTTAAAGGGGAAAGGTTGCCTACCCCTGACTTAAAGGATCAGAATAATTATATGTGCACTGCTCCCTTTTCATATCAATACTGGCTGGGAGTAATTAAATGTACGGCTTTGTTTTCAAGTAGAAGTCATCTGACAGTTCACTACTCAAACTTGGCTTTTCCTAACAAGCTTGCTGTCTGAATCTAAACTGGTGCATTTTACATCTAAGGGGCAAAAATAAATAAATAAATAAATAAATAAATAAATAAATCACAAACTAAACTTACTTTACTGTTCAATGAACACAGATTTCCCTACCGCTTACCACACTACCCTAATCAATGCTTGGATTCCCTCCACCATAAACAAAAATATACTGATCATTAGAGTTTAAGTTTCATATTCAAGGAACTAATACAAGTGATTACACAAGTCGAAACAGCTGCCATAATTATTAGTTTTAGAGAAACCCAAGTAGTTAAGCCACAGAAGGTAATTCATTGTGTAAAAAAAAAGTCAATGGAACCTCATCTAAACATGATTTTAAAACAAACTTGATACCAAAAAAAAAAAAAAAATTGCTTTTGCAACCTAAGAACAAAAAGTACAAAATAAATGTGCAATGAAATTTTAGTACAAATGTCCTGCATTAGTTCATTTCTTATTTGTCAAAATTGCTGGAGAACTATGCATATTTCAAGAAATTCAGATTGTTTTAGCACTGCTATATGGCAGACCCTAGCAGTTGTTTGAAATATCTACAATATTGTTCTGGCAATCATGCGGTCTTCAACAGCTGTGCAGTCATTTCTCCTTTGATATTCTCTCCATCCTTCTCTCTCTCTCTTTGTGTGTATGTGAGCATGTAAAAATATGTATAATACGTACCAAACACAAGCAAATGAACACAGAGAGATATAGAGAGAGAGTGCTATCAGAATTCAAATATCTTCCCACTGAAATTAACAGGGAGATAATAAATGCCCAAACTCTCTAAGCCTCAGTGGAAGGCCGCCTCTGAACAAATCTTGCCACGAAAACCGTGATAAGCTCACTTTAGGATTGTTAGTCAGAAACAACTTGAAGGCATACAGCAACAACAAAGCCTGTATCCCTACTCCAACCCAAAAATGTCCATCCCAAAAAGGTGCATAAAGGGTAGAATTTCACTCTTGGACACATTTAGAATCTATGTCTTTCTGATAAAACAAGGTCCCCTGCTTTGCTTTATAATATGAATTAGAACAGAAGTGAATGTTTGGTCATTTTCAGTATTACAAAGCCTGACCACAGATACTTATTTGGTAGGAAGAGAGGTTGGTAGGGGTAGTAAAATGTTGCCCACTGAATCCATGTAAACTGCCCTCACCAAGCCTAAGCTAATGAGGATCCATTCTGTGCCCAGAAAGTCTGAAAAAATCAGGTAAGAGAAAGTCCTATCATTTTTCCTGTATCATATATTTTATATGGATGTACCATTTATGTGGCTGTTTTGGTAAATGTCCCCATTTACATTTCTGCATGTACAAAAAAAGACCTGATAAATCTATAGAACCAGAAGAGTCAATTTTAGTCCAACTAGTTAATTCTGTTGCAAGCTGCTTCTGTCTTGACACTGTTAACACTTTTACAGTGTAAATGCCAGCAATTATTTCTTACTGACTTCTCAATTGTATTGTTATGAGGAAGAATCTCTGTGCAGGTCCTGGGGTACGTAAGACCACTTTCATTATTGATCCACTTATGATCCCAGTATGTCATATTAGGTCTCTGGCTTTTCTGCTCTTTGATTATCTTCCGAAGACCCTGTTTTCAGACTTTTTGCCCTAACATATACTTTTCTGTACAATGCTAGACTCTCAAACACCCTGCTCTTTGTACATTTATGTGACAAGCTAAAATATGGCAACAAATCAGACTTCTTCAGAGGAACTTAGAAAATATCTAAATGAAGATGCTTTAGAAAGAGAATTCTTAGGTTTCAGGAAAAGGAAGAATTACTGGGAACTAGAAGCCATGTTTATTCCTGGTATATAGCAACCAAATTGATACTTATATCTGTTCTAGTGATGAAGGAGGCATTTATTAATGCTAGACCCCTTATGAGAGATGAGTGAACATGATGTGAGATTAAGATGAATTCAAAGAAAAGAGAAAGCTCATAGAATTCTTCAGCTTGCTTAGCATTAGAGGCAGAACTACAAAAGTCTGTTTGTCCTACTGCATGAAAATTAAAATGGAGATATTTTGAAATTAAAATCCTATCTTTACTTCCAGCTAGAACATTAAAGGGGTCACCTGATTCCCAAAGGCAGACTGATAATGTCAAATGAAATGCTGTGGAATAGGTAAGTATTTAATTTAGTTTAAAATTTGAATTTTAATCTAACATGCAACTAAAATACTTAGTGGTTCACTCAGAACTAAGTGCATTTCTGTGAATCAGTTACACAGTGTCATTTGACAAAAGAAGCATGCCAAATATTTAATGTATGTCTTGAGTTGGCCACCTTCCAATAAAACATTTAGATATACTGTGACATAGGGTGCACAATAAATACCCACATTCCTTCTTAATTCAGTGGTTTATAGTCATGAGGCCTACAAAAGAAATCTTATATAAATACTACTTTGGCTCAATGACTGCCCATTAGTAAGTTACTTTTTTGTAATGCTGCTTTGAACTTGAAACCAGGAAACTTTTACCATCATTTTTTCTTTTAGAAACATTCTATCTCCAAAAGCCAATGAGAAGCAACAGGTGGAATTCTGTTGTGTGTTTTCAAGTCATTCCCAATTTATGGCAACCCTAAGAATAACCTATCACTGTTTTTCTTGGCAAAAGAAGTTCAGAGGGCTTACCTCTGGCTTCCTCTGAGGCTGAGAGAGTGTGACTTATCCAAGGTCACCCAGTGGGTTCCTATGCCCAAGCAGGGATTCAAACCATGGTCTCCAGAACCACAGTCCAACACTCAAACCACGATACCACACTTGGTCACAATACCTAGCTGTTTTAAATGAATTCAAGCCTTCAGGGCCAGCTAAATCGTATCCAAAGGTACTAAAGGTAAAAGTAATCTCAAAGCCACTGTCAATGATCTTGAGAATTCTTGAAGAACAGAAGAGATCCTAAAATATCCTCATCTTCAAAAACGACAAAAAAAGAGAACCCGAGCATTTACTAGCCAGTCAGGTTGATATCAATACTAGGAAGGGATTTAATACAGATCATTAAACAATCAGTCTGTGTACATCCTAGGTTGCCATAAATTATTTCTGACTTAAGGCAACCCTAAGGCGAACCTGTCACCAGGGTTTCTTGGCAAGGTTTCTTCAGAGAGGTTTCTCCTTTGTCTTCCTCTGAGGCTGATGCAGTTTGACTTGCTCAGAGTCACCCAGTGGGTTTCCATGGCTGAATGAGGATTGAAACCCAGGTCTCCCAAGTCACAGTCTAATGCTCAAACTATTACATAACACTGGATCTAGGGAGAAGAATTGCATGATGGAAAGAAAGCAATGAATTTCCCAGGGAGAGGCAGAAGACATTCATAGGTGAGAAGTGATGAGTACAGTTTAACTCTTTCACCATTCACTGTTATTCCTGTGCTACCTCATTCCTGTGTTTCTCAAGGATGTCTTCAGGGCAAAGTGACAGGAGCAATTGCAGAGGAAAAACAGCAAGAGAAAAGTACAGACACCCTTTTCTCATTGCCTCCTTTGTGTTAAGACCCTTCCCATTACTCTTCAATCCCAATAGGCATTTCTGGAAGCAAAAGTTTAACATATAGCTCGGCTACTCTGCAGACCTCTCACATAGAAGTCATCTGACGTAAAATGAAACTAAAGGGGGTTGCAGACTGCCAGAAATAGTGCAAATTGAGTCCACTTTTAGGGTTAGGGTTAGTGCTAGGGAATCATGGGAATTGGTTTTTTTCTGAGACATTGAGCCTTCTCTGTCTGAGCGCTCTGGTGCCACAATAAAATACAGTTCCCATGATTCCTTAACCCTAACCCTAACCCTAAAAGTGGACTCAATTTGCACTATTTCTGGCAGTCTGCAACCCCCCTAAGACTTTGTCAACTTTCCCATAGCTACTCCTTAGGTTCAAACCTTCTGTTGTATACAATCATGAGCTAGATGGAACTTATGGCCTTTGCAGACTGCCAGAAATAGTGCACATTAAATTGAG
>CM034710.1:46889419-46901449 GCA_020142125.1 Phrynosoma platyrhinos
GGGGAAATCCCATGCGGAAACGGGGGTTTAAAGTAGAAAAAAAAAACAATGCAAAAGCAGATGTTTTTTCAGGCGACGTCTCTGTTAAAAGGAGGTTAAACTGGGGTTAATCCGAACAGAAACCCCTCATTGACTGCTTTTTTTTTATTTTGGGGTTTTTCCAAAAGTAAAAAGAAGCAGTTTCTGTTTGGATTAGCCCCATTACATCGCTTTCACTTTTCACACTGGGGAATCCCGTTAATAAATTGCTTCCGCTTTTGCGGTTTTTTTCTACTTAAAGCAGGGTTTCTGCACAGGACTCCCCGTGTGATAAACTCCTGAAACGGAGTAGCTATTTCTCTAGTTTCCATTTGGGTTAATGTCGCTTTAATTCTCATTAATGCTAGCGTCATCTGAAAAACAATCGGCTTTTGCAGTTTTTTTCTACTTTCTGTTCAGGTTAACCCCAAACGTCTGAAAAACTACCTGCTATTCTGGCTTTCCCCCCTCAGTTTAAATCCAGTTTGTGCACGGGAGCTCTCCCGTGTGATAAATTCCAAAGTGCTGTTATCCCATGCAGAATCCGTGATTAACCCGCACTTGTGCACAAATACACAAATGGTTTTCACATAATGTTGAGGTGAAACGTGATTAAAGTGTCATTATCCCATGAAGAACCAGGCAAGAAACAACAGTAACTCATCCACAGAATTTTATGAATTTGTTTTTTTCTTGCCTGGTTATTCTCTGGTTCTTCATGAGATAGTGGCACGTGCGTTAATGTTGTTTTAAGCACGTTTTAAGGTGAATTGTGCAATTTTCATGGGTTAACTATTCTTTAAACTCCCAGCTTCCCCCGTGTGATAAACCTCTATGTTTTTACCTGAGAGAACAATGCTCTAGGAATCTCTAGGTCCTCCAATGCAACTCTGCTCAACATCTGCCAGACATTGACCACAGAATTGCGCTGGAGAAGCTACTAATGCCTAGTGTTATGTTCCCTCTAGGAATCTCTAGGTCCTTCGGTGCAACTTTTGGTTAAAGTTGACCACAGAGTTGCACTGGAGGACCTAGATATTCCCAGAAAGACCATATTAATAAAATCTGTGAATAATCAAATCTGCAAAAGTCAAATCCACAAATGTGGAAGCCCCCTCCACCAGGTGACGCTGGAGCTAGGTGAATTATTCTATGTTCTACTTATTTCACTCATGTTTTGTAGGCACATGGCTTATGACTCAAGCAATAAATTACTTGCTACTGCTACTACAACAATGCAATAATGCTAGAGTTGGAAAAGAATAGGATTATGCCCTAGTCTATCCTACTGTAGCTGTGTATGCCTGCTTACAACAGACAAGGTAAATACTACTGCCTCCAGACTCCCTTATTCAACATACTTGAACAGGAAAACAGGGGAGAAAAAACTCACCAACTGACTCCAGAATGTTAAACAAAACAAAGTTGTAAGTTTGGCTACCAAGGCTAGAAATAGATGGGCCAAAAGATCTGCCGTTGGCCCACGTTGGCACCGTGGCATTTACATGACACATGTTTTGAACACAGCTGGAAGGCACGCTGAGCCCGCCCCAACCCAGAAGGGCCAAGCCAAAAAGGAGTGGAGAATGCATGCAGTTGCCATGGTCCCACAGAAATCTGCTTGAGGTCCAAGACAGAAATCCTTCAGGAAAAGTTTCTTCCAAGAAAATGCATCCCTGGAAGTGTTTTGGAAGAAACATTTAGGTGATCTCTACTAGGTACGAGCAGTTCGAAAGCATGTAAAAGTGCAAGTCGATAAATAGGTACCACTTCATTGGGAAGGTAAACAGCGTTCTGTGCAGTCATGCTGGCTGCATGATCAAAGAGTTGTCTTTGCCAATGCTGGTTCTTCAGCTAAGTAACAGAGATGAGAACCACCTCCTACAATCAGACATGACGATAATCTTGTCAAGGGAAAACCTTTACCTTTATTAGGTTCTTTACTTATGCAAGGCTTACCTGACCTAGTTCTTTCATTTCACATATGCATATTATTATTTAGGAGTAAAAAAAAATTGGCTAACACATGTTAAACTGCTTGTCTATTTTGTGGCATAGGAACCTATGCCTTTTTCTTTCCATTTTATTTCCCTCTCTGGTACTAAATTTTCTGTTAAAGAAATAATGCTAAAGAACACATCTACTTTACTAACTGGGATATATCTGTACACTGATGGAAACTGATGTGACTGCAACTAAATTAGAAAAGGATCTTAGGGTCATGGTAGCTCAATGAAAATGTTACTCCAGTGTCCAGCTGCTGTTACAAAAGGCCTTCCATTTTGGACATAATTGGAAAAGGAATCAGAAATAAAACTATACTTCTGTTGTACCAATTCATGATGTGGCTACATATGGAACATTGGAGCTCTGGTCACTTCACCTAAAAACAATATTGTAGAGTTGCAAAAGATGAAAAGGTTGACCAAAATGATAAAGGAACCAGAGCTATGAGGACAGGTTTCAATGTCTGGGGCTGATTAGCTTAAGAAAAAGTGAGTAAAAGGAGGCATGATGTAGATTTTTAAGGTTAGGCATCTCTCTCAATATTAGAAGCCATGGTCATCCATAGAAGTGATCTTTGGGATAAAGATGAAAAATAAAAAGAAATACCTAATGATACCCAAACTGTGGAATTCGCTGCCATAAAACGTAGCCAACTTGGACGCTTTAAAACAGGATTAGATCAATATCATGGTAGTTAGTGTCAATCAGTGGTTATTAGGATGATCACTTCTAGAATCAGATGTAGTAGAAGAGCATTGGTACAGAGTCCAGGACATGGCACATAATTTAAATTTAGCAACAGACATTTGTGGCCACTCCACTCACTTTTTGAGATAGCAAAAAATATTTTGTGATACATTGTTTTTTCAGTGTCTGGGCCCCCAAAGGCCCAGTGTCTGGGCCCCCAAAGGCCCAGGTCTGGGCCCTGGGATTTTGCTTCCTTGCCCTAGTCCTGTGTAGTACCTCTCTTGTCAATATGAGGTGATGGTTGCAGTTCTAGTTTCTGCCCAGATGGCAGGCTTCCCATTGCCAACTGGTTTGCTGGCCCAAAGTGGTACAAAGGGAGTAGTGGCTGGAACATGCCTGAGGCTTAAAAATTGTATGTGATTGCATTTTTTAAAATACATTTTATCTGAAAACTCATAAGGAACCAATGGATGACCGTAAACCAGAATCAATTCACTGTAGCATTTCATTCACATGTGGTATGTACATCATAATGGCCAATATCTGTTCTGGTGAATAGATCATGTCATGTACCATGACAGAAAAAAAACCCCTTTCATGGAAAACAATGATAAATGCTGGACATTTAAAATAACTATAATAATATTTGGTGCTGTCATTTTAAATATGTTTTGTGAACTGTCCCATGGTGGGAGGAGATACACATTATTGACTGTGTTGAACTTTAATTATTTGAATAATCTGCCATAGAGAGGATACTTGAAATGTACTGAGTTAAATACACTGAAGTACTCCCATGATATTTATCTACAGCAAATAATATTTGTTGCGTGTAATGTCTAAAAGAAAATCAAAAGGCAAACTTCAAGTTAAATGTTACGTTTACTCATCTTCACTCATATTCCACAATAAATCTACCTGATATAATAATTTTTACATTTTTTGTATTATGTACCATTTTGTGGAAATACACACTACAGTTTCTTTTGATTATTCACTTAAACTTTTTCAGTTTTATGGAATAATGATTCCTTTCATTTACTTTCCATTGATTTCTCATTATAGCTGCTTACTTCTGGAGAAACTGTAAAGGGATAATGCAAAATAAAAAACTCTCTTTACCATTGCTTCATATTTTTGTACATGTAC
The DNA here is from genome assembly GCA_020142125.1 of Phrynosoma platyrhinos. Classification (NCBI taxonomy): domain Eukaryota; kingdom Metazoa; phylum Chordata; class Lepidosauria; order Squamata; family Phrynosomatidae; genus Phrynosoma; species Phrynosoma platyrhinos. Next base: position 46,893,281 of record CM034710.1, read on the forward strand.
AAAGATACCCAACTGAACACAAAGGTTGTCAAAATATATACAAACCTAAAACATATTTGTAAGTCACTTACCTGATACGGTACTGCTTTTTTCAGGAAATGAGAAAAGTGTGCACTCCACACAAGAAAGCTAATATTTTAACATGCTTATATAGGTTATATCTTAGCAAAACCTTTCCAATGGCAGTAGTTTTGCCTCTTAAAGTAACTAGTGGAAACACGTGACCATTTTATTAAGCCAATCTGTCACTGGCTATCAAAAAGTAATTATTGTAACAGGGCACAAAAAGGCCTAAATTTAGGTGCTATCAATAATAGGGTAGATATGTTGAACTGTCAAATGTTTATAATTTTCATTTATTCAGTGGGTCTTGGCAATCCAGCAATTGGATTTAAACCAAATAATTTTTTAGCATTTTTCAACAGAGATTTTCAATTTCTGCTTACTTTTAGAGCACTGCACATTTGCAAGCCTATAGACTAGTTAATTTGGGAAGGTAAAATTTAATTAAAAGATCCCAGTCTAAATCCTATTGGTATACAAGACTTGAAGGCCCTGAGTCCTCCTCCTCCTCCTAAGTTTTTCTGTGTAAAATTTACATGTGTTGGGTTAAATATTGAATTCATTTGAATAACACTTTTAATGTGAATGATGTTATTTCCTTATAAAAGGTTAAAATATGAATATGTGTGTGTGTGTGTGTGTGCAAAGGAAAATATGCACACTAAACAAAATATTTGTATTCATATACTACATCGACTGGGGTGTGTGACATCCACATGTAAATGTAAAGGGGGTCACAAGGGTAAAAACTTTGAGAATTGCTGGAGTAGGCTTATTGAATGGTGAAACAATATTTATGTAAATCCCAGTGATTTAATGTGTCTACTTCAGTTGGGATTACCCTTAAGATTCAAGGCTCTTCCTTTGGACTCAGAAACCTATATTATAATATGCCAGCATATTCCTTAAATAATGTTACTAATATGATACAAATTAAATGAAAAACCATTTGCATTTAGGAAGCAGAATGGAACATTGGATGACTTACTGTGAAGGTCCATTCTTGCCAAGGAGAAGGAGACATCATTATTGGGTTAATTCTTAGAATCATAGAGTTGGAAGAAACCTTAAGGGCCATCCAGTCCAACCCCATTCTGCCATGTAGGAATACACAAAGCACTCCCTAAAAATGACCATCCAGCCTCTGTTTAGAAACCTCCAAAGAAGGAGATTCTATCACATTCTGAGGGAGCGTGTTCCACAGTCAAACAGTTCTTACTGTCAGGAAGTTCTTCCTAATGTTTAGGCGGAATCTCTTTTCCTGTAGTTTGAATCCATTGCACCATGTCCTAATCTCTGGAGCAGCAGAAAACAAGCTTGCCTTTCATCACCCGGGCAAGGCAAGATAGCACATTACTTAAAATGAACCTCAAATTGATTCTCATCTCCTGCTTCAGTTCCTTCACAAGTCAAGACATGGGAAAATTAGAAAAGACTGTCTGGGAAAGGAATTAAGGTCTTGCTACCTAGGGTGGGGCTGGACAACTCCTTTTCCTTGGTGAGAATGGACATTCGTGGTAACTCCTTCAATGTGCCAGTCTCAGCCAGCAAAGAAGGAGCCATTAATTAACAGGATCTACCCAAGCAGACATGCATTAATGTGGTTTAAGAACATGTTTTAATATGGTACTACTTGTTGCAGGACCCTTCTACCAGATCAGGCACTGGCTTAGGCAAATTTGTCTAGTTTATTGTGTTTAGTAAATGTGAATGGAGCTGCCCATGTGTCTGATCTACAGATATACTCTAAGGGTGCATCAGTAGAAAAAGCAGTAGTCATGGATGCTGATCCAGTTGAGTGCGCTGTTATGTTTTGTGGTTTTGGAAGACCCAGGGTCTTGTACGCCAAACAGATGCACACTTTGATCCATCAGGTTAACACAGCAGAAGATACCTTCATTCCTCGTGAAGTGGGAAGAAAGGATGCAAGGAGGGTCTCTGATTTTTTTGAATGCCTTGATACACAGTTTTAATGCTCTTCCTACATCTAGCTTGTACCATTGTTTTTTCCAAGGGGTGTGCTGGATGAGGACAAAATGAAAGAAGTACTATGGGCTGGGAAAGATGGAAAATAGAATTTATCTTGGGTAGGAAACCAAGTTTACATCAAGATGAAACAATGGACAAAGCAGCAAGCAATGAAACCCTTCTGGGTGAAATGACTGCAACCAGAAACAGTCTTGATAGAAAGGACTGGAATGGATCTAAGTGGTTCAAAGTAAGACAGGGCTTGGAGCACTTTGTGGAGGTCGCTCAAGGGAAATCTGTGAATAACAGAAGGCCTGGGGAAAATCTCCCCTCGGAGAAATCTCTTAATGTAAGGGTGAGATGAAAGAGAACATGTTTTGGATGAGGATAAAATGGATGCTAGTATCACTGTTGGGTAGCAAAGAGTGTTTGGCTTAAGTTCCATGCCAAGACTTGATTGTAGGAATTCTAAAATATCCTTAAGTTTTGCAGTCTGGGGAGAAATAGACTTTCTACAAGACCACCTCAGAAAAACCTTCCAGGTTGTCTCATAGGTACAAATTATCTATTTGCCTAAATAATAGGAGAGGTTTATCACACTTTGGAGGCTAGACCTTGACTGAGAAGATGCAAAAGTGCTGGAAGCATGAATGGTGCCTGAGCTAAGATAGAGCTGAGGTGGGAGAACCACTGTCTCCATGGCCAATGTTGGGCCATTAAGATTACCAAAGTCTGTTCTCCCAGATCTTCCTCAGCACTGTGGATATGAGAAGAATTATGGGAATGTGTACAACAGACTCTGAAGCCAGGGAGTCTGCGGTTCATCCTGAGCTTCAATCTTTTGGAAGTAAAATCTGGCAAATTATCTGGGGAGTTTGCAATTTGTGTCTCAGGCAAGCATGTCAACCTGAAGGTTGCCGAAGGGTGCCTGCAGGTGGTTGAAAGTGGTTGAAAACTCCATTACCCTGGATCCACAGTATGGGGGCTGAGGAAGTCCACTTCCCCGTTCTGGGTACCCTGAATGTGTTGAGCTGGTTGTTCTTGACCTGGGATAAGAGAAGGGGAGCCTCCATGTGAAGTGAGCAAAAGGATCCTCTCTGCTTCAGGATGTAGGATTTGGCAGTTTCGTTGTTTGGGCAGACCAGAATGTGAGTTTCTGTGAATATTGTAGCCAACTTCGATGGGTCGTACGGCCAGACAGTTGATGCTGTTGGATTAATCTAATGCACTCCACAGTCACTGGACTGACTTGCAGTGTACCCTCCCACCACATCCCATGAGGTTCATGTATGTTATAAGAACTAATCTGGGGGGGGGGGGGCATGTAAGGGAATGCTCTGTGAGAGCTTGCATGTGTTCATCCACCACAGGAGGGAAAGCCTGACCACCTGAGGAGGGATGCCCTTGTGTGTATGTGCACATGGTGATGAATGCTTGGAACAGTCTGAATAACCACTGAAGTGGTCTAGAATGGAACTTTGTTCATGTTACCAAGTGTGAATGCAAGAATGCATGAACCCAGAAAGTGTATCAGGTACATGGGATCAGCACATTTTGCTTTAACGAAAAGCAGAGCTTCCAGCTGGATCTTTTGGCTTCTGTCTGGAGAAAGGAGATGTGCCCCTTATTGGTGTCTATGAGGACTCTGAAGTGAATGAGTCATCAAGGTGCAAGATGACTCTCCTCTCATTGAGTACGAAGTTGTGTTGTTTTATCATGGTCAGGGTGATGGTCAATGCTTGCTTGGAGTTTTGAAGGGAAGTTGATTTTACAAGGATTTTCAAGCTATAGGAAAACATAGAATCATAGAATCATAGAGTTGATGTATTCCTCTATAGTTTTAACACTGCAACAGGAGCTATCACAAGTTTTGTAAATATTTTGGGTGCCAATGCAAGGCCAAAGGGAAGTGGTCTGAATTGGCAGTGATGTTGTAACAGAAATGAAGGTACCTTCTTGAGGAAATATGGATAGGCACTTAAAAATAAGTTTCTGAAAGGCCCCGAGACAGGAGAAAATCCCCTGGCAAGAGGATTGCTTCTGGATAGTCTGGAAGCTATCTATCCACAATTTCCTGTACTTTACAAATTTGTTTACATATCTGAGATGCGGACAGACTCTGCTTCCTATTTTGGATACAATAAAGAGGATAAGACAGACGCCAATAAAACAATCATTGAGAGGTACCAGTTCCACAGCTCCTAAGTCTAAGAGATGGGATATGGCCTGCTAAATGGCTAGGTCCCTTGTATGACATTTTGATGTTGAAGACTCTAAGAAATGGGGTCTTGGAGTTTGGTGAAACTTATGAAGTAGCCTTTGTTTATTGTCTACAACACCTAACAATCTGAAGTAGAGGCTCTCAGGCACTGATGAAGGCAGACACCCTTCCTCCTGGTTATGGTTGGTTGGACCCTCCTTGTGGATGGAGTGAGAACTGTGATCTTGTCCATACAGGCTTAAAGTTTCTAAAGTAGGTGAAGAAGTGAAAGGAACAAAAAGACTGAAAAAGTTAAATTGTCATTTTGCCTCCTTTGTTTGTAGGGAAGGCATATCCTTCTTCTTATCTTTGGTTTCTATAAGGATGTCTTTAAGAGCATCTCCCCCAAAAGCAAATTACCAACAAATGGAACTGAGACTAGATTTGCTCTAATCAGAATTCCAGTGCTTGAGCCAGACTGATCTTTTTGCTACTGTGGAGGCAGGGATAGAGCCAGCTGAGAATAATAATGAGTCTCTAGTGGCATCTGTTATGAAGATTAAGGGTTTATAAATCTTTAGAAGTGACCTGTGCACAGGTTTTACATCTAAATCTTGGCTGGTGAGAATATCCTAAACCCAGAGCATGTCTCTGTCGGATATAAGGGAGGCTGCAGAGGATGCCCAGAAAAGAGGGCTGACACTACATGGAAGCACTTAAGAGCTGCATCTGTCCTCTTTTCATTTTGATCTTTAAGAGAAGAATCTGCTTGTCTAGACATTGGAGCACCTTGTGGAGAGCCAAAACTAGGCCATCAATAAGAAGGGGTTTAGAAATTCCATTGCTTCAGGGTTCAGGGTGTAGTTTTTGAGCTATATTTACACCTTTCCTACCCTGCATAGCTGACTCCTATTCTGATTTAATGAGATCTTTGAAATCAGGAGGATGAGAGGCAGAATGAGTAGAGGTTTTAAACTTAGGAAACATAAGTATTGCCCTGTGAAGTGTTCTCAGAGGGCACAGTATTAATGTTGGGAGCAGAATCAGCCTCAGCCTCATGCAACCCAAGAGCTTTGACTGCTTTAAATAAGAGGGGAACAAAATAATCTAAATTGAAATGCCTCCCTTGTTGATTCTTGTTCACCAGTGTCTGACCATTTCTTTTCTTCTAAATCAGATGAATCCCTAAGACATTATATAATGCAAGCTTCAAAATGGCTGCTGCAAGAGGTTGCAGCACATGTATATGCTCTCTTATGCTTCAGAAGCACTGTGGGAGATATTGGGGCTGCAGCTGCTATGGCAAGGATTGGTGGAGGGGAAGCAGCCCTGTCAGGATCAGCTCCCATCTCCTTTTCCACAGTCCCTTCTGAATATTCATCATCAGTAGTCCCCTAAGAAGCTAAAGCCTCTATTTTTAATTGTTGCAAAATAGAGACTGACTCCAGTGCATCACCCATTGTAAGGTCAGAGACACAAGGAGGATCCATTTCAATACAAACAGGTTCAATAGCTTTGTTAGCATAGGTGGTTTTGCAAGAGGCAGGCATTGACACGGGGTGCTTTTGTGTGTGCTGCTTCACAGCTTCTGGGGGAGCCAGCTAAGAGCACATGCACATCCCAAAGTACATGGATGTGCCTTGGGACAGGAGAACTCCAAGAAGTGGAGCTAGGTTTAGTGGATTTGGTTTTAGCTTTCCCCACCCGGAGAGCACATTTGAGAGTGGAACGAGAAAAATGACAGAAAGGGAGAGGTGAACTAGCAAGGAAGAAAAGCTAATATGAAGAACCAAAGGCTAAGGACTTTTTTCTTTATTTTTCTTATAAATATAGGATTGAGAAAGAAGGAGGAAAAAGAGATTTAAATTGAAGAAATAAGGCCAGAGAAAGCAGAAGAGAGAGACATTAGACCTCTTCTATGCAAGGCAAGAAGAACTGAAAGGAGAAGATGAGGACAGACAGAAATTCAGTTCAAGTAACCCTAGCCTGGGGACAGCGACAGGAATTAGCCCATTAATGCATGGCTCCTCCTCTGCTGGCTGAGAACTGTACATGTTTCCTATAATATTCCAGTTATCATATGCAGACTTTCAAATTAGAGATTGGGAATGAAAATGTGCAGGCTGGATCCCTCCCTGTCAATGTTATTAGGGGGCTTAGTCCTGCTTCCTGACATCATCAGGTCTCAATCTGGTGTTGTAGTAGGCACTTTTCCAACTGATGTTCAGCATCTGATGAATTTTGTTCTTCCTCTCCCTTCTCTATGCAAGGAAGAACAAGAATGAAACTGGTTGCTCTTGAGCCAGAATTTGCAAGTGCCAGCTGAAACTGCTTCACTCCTCCCCCTTTCCCACATAAGAAGGAGCAAATTGCCCACAGCCAGCAATTTCAAATGCTGGCTAAGATCATAAAACATATCTAGGGGTAACTATATTGGCCTTACAGCAAAGTACAATAATATCCAAAATCCACAAAACAGTGGATTTATTAGACAACCAATATGCACAAAGTACCTAATGCAAGCTTTCAAACCTCCACTAGCTTCAAACAGAAGGAAAGACAAGAAAAAAGAAAAGAAAAGAAAGATGATGTTGGAGTCAAATGTCTACATTTTATCAAGATGTGGTTAGTTGTTCTCAGTTAAGATGGTATGAAAGGATATCCATGTAGGCAGAGGCCATTACTCCTCCTTGGCAATGTGGGTTCTGGGAGACAAAATCCAGGAAATAAAATTTAAAGTTCATTAGCAACACAATAAGAAATCTTATGAGCAAGGCTACCTGCCCCCTGCTTTGACAGAGAACACTGAATTTCTATAGAACTCTCTGTGTTGTTGCTTTTGGAAAACTTTTAGATGCTGTTCAACACCTTCTCCTGATGAGGAAGCAGTGGAGCTTCAAAAGTTTGCATCATGTATTTTGTGCATTATGGTTGGCTAATAAAGATATCACTGTTTTGTGGATTTTTGGCTAAGATCAATTAATCTGACCCTTTCCTCTAAGTATTTGCAAACACCAACAATATGACCAACTTTACTTCTCTTCTCCCTAGCCCACATGTGGACAAGGGGGGAAGAAGCAAAACCAGGAAGGGGTTCCTTTCAGGTTAGTCCATAGAGGCAGGGCTTAAGAAGGTAAGGCAAACTAAGAGGTGGCCTTGGTTGCAGGCTAGATGGGGGTAAATCAATGAGCCAGATTGTGCCCACAGACCACAGGTTTTCCACCCCAGTTTTATACAGTGCAATCCTATTTACTCTGAATATGTCCCAAGCTTTACTCATTAATATGTGTGTTTGGGAATACAATCTCAATTTCCATAAAGTAAGCTTTATATATTTTACAAGTGTCCAGTCAATTACAATTGTTCCTTGATTGTTCCATGCCATGATTATTTGGCACATATCTATGGCTCAGGCACCACTGAGTTTGCAATTTTTTCCTCTGAGGAACACAAGCTGTCAATAAATAACAAGGTGTCCAGCAATAAAAATGCTAATACAAAAGGCTCCCATCCTGAGCAAAGCTCACAGATAAATTGTCTCAGTTTGGCAAATACTTCTCATCATGGGGTTCCCATCAATAAATAAAATGTCAGTGCAACAATAAGCAGCAAACAGAATGGAGAAGAGAAGGTCTGATAGGCAGCTGATGGCATAAAAATGTCTTCATACTTGTAAATACTGACCACCCTCTCTGAGACAGGAGGAGAGTCTATGTCATGCCGAGTTATGGAACCTAAAACAAGTAAAGAAGAGGGGAAGAGTATTAGCACAGCTGCTTTAACTCTTTATTACATATCTTTGGGCAATCACTTAGCATTCAAAGTAGTCATCTTGGCCCCTACAAATCCTGGGCTTCATGTGCATTTGCAGAAATAATCCAGGTTGATACCACTTTAACTGCTATGGTTCAATGCTATGGAATCCTGGGATTTGTAGT
>CM034710.1:46930249-46947923 GCA_020142125.1 Phrynosoma platyrhinos
CAGAAGAGTGGCAATGGCTCCTTTCTGCTTCACAGGCTCACTTAAGGGTCCAAAGGAGGGAGGTGGCTGGTTCAGTGTAGATTGACAGCAATGCTTTTTGAGTTGATTTTGGATGGTTTCAATGATGTAAGTATATTAGGGACACTGCAGAAATCTGTTGTAGATTATTCTGACTGAGGATTTCAGAGCTCAGCTACAGATAATTCCAAGGGAATGGTATTGGGCACAGCATCTATGCACATTCAGACTAATTTTCCAGTTTGCCAAATTTATACAGGATTTGAAATGATATTGTTACCCTTAGTGTTTCATAACTTTGAAAAGCTGATATACATTGATGCATGGACTTGGAGGTAGGGGGTAATAAACTATGATTGGAATTGACTCCCTGTCCCACTTCCCCATAACAGCTCTCTATTTCCACATGATACATACAGGACTTTATCACACCAGTCTGCTGTCCAGCGCTAGTTTAGGAATGGAAGCATACCAGTTTGAAATAATTTCTTATCACACCTTTGACATAATCTCTTATCACACCTTTCCCCACAATAACGCTTTGGTGATCTGGTGATTTGGTAAAGCTGTTCAATCTGTTTTCTTCAATGCCAAATACTGTCTTTGAGACAGTGATTGCTGCTGCTAACTGCTTCCTGAAGTTGGCTGCTATGTGAATGTGCTGTTCCCCCTCCCCTTCCAAAGCACAGGACTGGTATGTGCACATCTACACAAAAGCATGAGGAAGGGGGGGGGGGAACAAACAATCCTGGCTGCCAACCACCTCCCAAAGCCAGCTGTTGTGTGAATGTGCACACAATAGCGGTTTTGGGAAGATGTTGGATGCTGTGATTGCTGCAAGGGGGAGAGTGGAGCGGAGTGGAGCAGAGAATCATGTCCATTCACATCATGTGACTGCCTGAGAAGTGGAACTACAGCAGAAGAGACATATTGCACAATGGCTATAATAGAATAGCATCAAGACTGAGAGCCTATTGGCGGGCTTTGTCTTTCAATGAAAAAGTGCACTAAGGAATGTAAGGAGTAAGGAATGGAATGCAAGGCAGCAACAGGACTGACGATATTTTTTAATAAGTACCCTTCAAAGATGCTTTTGTCCTCTTAAAATTTTACTTTTTAGTCTTGTTGGGGTAAAGTTTACAGAGAAAATAGGGAGATCATGCAAAGCTGGCACTGGAGAATTGTGTATGTGTGCTGTTGGCAGGCATGAGGGGGAGTGAAGAAGGAAGAGCCCACCCAAATAATCTATTATTGGAAATGCTAAAAATATACAGTAGGTAAGGTTATTGCAGAACATTTTACTCTCTCAAGACACTCTTTCAACATCCTAAAAATAGCTAATTTGGAGAACAGATGACATTGTTTGCTGAAATACAATTCTTTAAAATGCCACAGTACTCTCTTGGGTTTCTTTAGCTGCAAACAGACCAGTTGGGCCCTTTTTATTACTTTACATTCTGCTGAAACTCGAAGAGCATAGATCAGACAAAAGAAGTAAAAATAAAATGATGTGTAGGAAACATAAATTTCAACAAGCATAAATGACTATATCAGATGTTGCTTCCATGTATTTTCTGTTTATTATAAAAGCAATTGAGCAGAACAATCTGTCTTTACGTTATAAACATCATTGTCTTCATAGTACTAGGAAAAAAAACTGCAAGGGACGCAAATACCCTAAAGGTTCTTTATAATTTTGGAAGCTAAGCAGAGTCAGCCCTGGTTAGTATGTGGATGGGAAACTGCCAACAAATACCCTGTATTTCAGAGAAAGGAACCTCTAAGCACTGGTGTCCTCAGGCTTGGTGTCCACAAAAACCACAAAAAAGCGTGATACCTACCCCATATAATAAACACCCCATATAAAAAGCTGTCCAATGGCCACACATTAAAAGCCTGCCTGAATAAAACTGTTTTTGCTTGCTGATGGAAGGCAAACAGGGAGAGGGCAAGCCTTGCTTCTGCTGGAAGGGCATTCCAGAGGGCAGGAGCAGCCACTCTTGGGTCCTCACCAAGTGAGCCTTTGATATCTATGCATCATTAGATAACAAAAGATGCACACAATGGTTACAGAGTTGATTCATACATCACACATATCTAAATCTGATGTGGCTATCATGCCATTATCCTGTTTACAATATGGTTGTGATATCATCCTTTTAATTACATATTCTCTGCTTGTCTGGGATCATCCATGCAACTACATGATAATGAGAAAAAGAAAAAGAAATCGAATCAAACAGCAGCAAAGCATATGAACAAGGGCAGCGAGCTTGATTTTTAAAAACTCTATCTATGCTGGTTGTCATGCAGGAAAATAAAAAAGGCCGTGATGGCCCACTTTACTAACAATGGTTTAGGGATCATACGCATCATATGGGCATGTTATGGTTTGCTCATATTTAAAGTAATAACTGAACTGTGCAAATGGTGCATTTGAACCATTTAGTTACTCCAGTATGTTATGGGTGACTTGTTAATAAGGACCAATAATAGTTGTGCTAAGCTCAAAAGTGTTTTAGGAGGGCTTGCCAAACAATGCAGGTGATTGCCTGCAACAAATTCTAAACAGGCATATTTTATATGGTTCGGTTGTCTTATTTGGTGATCAATTGAAGCATATAGTATCAGAATGGTTTTCATTAGATTCATCCAGCAGCAGAAGCTAAAACATTGTATGCAGAAGATGAGAAGCATGAAGACATGCTCAGTCAGTTTGGATAACATGTTTCTTTAAGGTTGTGAATGAAATAATGTATCCTGAAGAATCATCAGATTCACATCTGTTTCGGTTATTGTAAAACCTATTGTATGTTATTATGTACTATATAACTTCAAATTTTCTTGTTTTATTTCCCACATAATCACTAATAACAGTATTCTCTGCTGACAGAAGAAGAAAAAAGATATAAAACCTCAAAAAAATCACTGCTCCCTTATTCTCATTAAATTGAAGCTTTGACAATTGCTTCTAACCGATATGTGGCATCAGCTAGACAAGTAACCTTTAAGGCAATCCACAAGGTTATTCATCTGGATTTTTGTTGTGAATGATGGCATTTTTTGAAGTATTATGGTTTGTGACTCATTCAATTCAATGTCAAGGTCCATCAAAAAAGGTTTAGCACCTGAAGTGATAGCAAATTTGTAAAGGAATCAACAAAAAGTCCAGAAATGTTTTATAGAGTGTGCATCTCAGCTTTAAAGGCACCCAATGAGCAGAAGTTGTTTAAAGAAAATATTTTGAAGAAAAACTTCAGAGCAGCCCAATCTGGCAAGCCATGTCACTGAAAAAAACCAGAAATAGAAACAAGGAGACAGCGTGCTGACAAGACTTTTGGAATTTGGCTCAGTGAAGAGAAAATAGTTCAGGATAGGGTAGTGCTGGCTGATGTCCACTGGGACCAGGAGGATGGGGGAGGCAATGCCAAGGGTTACGAGAGGCAGAGGCAGCTAAAACTAGTTTTCTAACAAATGTCCTTCCTTGCAGGGTCTGAGTACAGCTTCTATCCTCGCTGCTTATTTCAAAGAGTACTGGGGGTTAGATGGGGAATGTGACATGTTGATCAAACAGCAGAGACCACCCTTAGGATGGAAAGCAGACTTTCTGCACCAGAACTTAGCTGTCCTTCAGATTTCATACCTTAGTTTCTGTGAGTCAGTTTTCCACTCAAAAATGCACCATGATGTTTATAAAAGTGCATATTTTATAATAAAATGAATACCAAATGGCTATGTAGGTAAACATTTCTGAAACTTCAGTTCAAATTTTGACTCACTCCCCCCCAAAAAAAACATGTTGGTGTGAAAAGAGGAGAGGATGGATATTGACAGGATACACATAAAACTGACACAGACTGGAAATAGATGGATGTGTCAGTCCGTAGAAATGACTCTTTCAAAAACAGATGATCACTCCAGTGGAGAGAAGAAAATGGAAAAAAAAAAAAAAACCAAGAGAAAGGAGCAATCCAGGTGGCAGATTCATACTCATACTGGGCTTTGGATTTGTAAAAGCTGAAGGCCAGGGACCCTGGAACTGTTTTTGAGGTGTGGGATGCTCAACATCGGTAGGCTAGTTTTTATTATTCTTTACCTAATTCCCAGTACTTGTGGGAGGGGGAAATTACTTTTTCCATCCCTTATCATTCACACATCCTTAAATAGGAAGACTCCTACAAGCACAGTCTGTACTTAGAAGTGCACTTCATGTGTTTAGTGTAACTTGTTCCCACGTAAGTGTACACAGGACACATTGCAGGCAGCCTTTATTCCTAGAAGGGCTCAATGGAAATTCTTACCTTAATATTTCTTACTGCTTGGCCATTTAGTACATTTCTGGCAGATAATGCTTGAGGAAGCACAGGAATCTTGGTGATTTGATTTTGCCAGAACAAGGTTGGCGGGAGGGAGGGCTCAACACTCCCAGCCTAATCTTAGCAGGAGGTTCAGATTCCCCTGCCCCCCATTCCAGGGTCCATGTCAAAGGCCATTTGACATGTCTTTTGGAATAAAAGATCCTTGTATGTGTGTGCATGTGCCTTCAAGTCACCTAGTGGCATCACTAAGGTGGTGCGGACTGCACCGGGTGACATCTGAGAGGAGAGGTGACACCTGGTTGAGACCTCCGCCCACTGTGGGGATGTGTGGTGCTGCTGCTGGCATCCACCCCTTCTCAGATGCCCTGTCTCTCTCCGACAAGGGAACCAAGGCAGCAGAAAAGAAAGGCTGTGTGTGTGAGCACCTGCCCCCCCTACTTTCCCCAGTGCCTTGGCTGGCTTGTGGCTGGTCTCTGTGGGCAAGCTGCCCCTGCCACCCCTTGGCACCTGCACCAGGTGACACCAACACTAGGAATGCTACTGAAATCATCTCTCAACTTATGGAGACCCCATGAGTTTCATGGGGTTTTCTGAGGTTATGAGTACTCTGAGGTGGTTTTGCCAGTTCCTTCCTCTGAAATAAAGCCTACAGCACCTGTTATCGTTGGTAGTCTCCCATCTAAGTACTAACCAAGGCTGAACCTGCTCAGCTTCCAAGATCAGACAGGATCTGGTGCCTTTAGGGTATTTAGAATATTTTAAAAATCTGTATTTTTGATGTGTGCCTTCAAGTCATTTCCAACTAAGGCAAACTGATCAAGGTGTTTTGGGGTTTTGGGCAAGTTTCTTCAGAGGGGGTTTGCCATTGCCATCCTCTGAGGCTGAGATGGTGTGACTTGCCCAAGGTCACCCATTGGGTTCACATGGCCAAGCCAGGATTTGAATCCTGGTCTCCAGAATCTGAGTTCAACATCAAACCATTACACCATGGTGGCTCCCGGAGATCCTTTCTAGCTTTCTGTTTGAGCTCATTAATTGCAGAGACTTCTGTTTTATTTGCAACCTATCTTTTCCTTACTATTTTTTAAAAAAATATTGTTCTCTTTTAAGCTAAGCAGTAAGTCCTTTTTTGCTGTGTGGTGAGGCATTGCTGAAATAAAATACAATAAGATCATTCTTCATTTTTGGTTCTTTTATTGCAGGCATTAATACAGGAACAGGTAAACAGTTCAGCCACAAAAATCCTCCCAAGGCTTTGTTCACTTATAAATGCCATAGCATGCTAGCTTGTCTTCTCTGATCCAGGCTGCTGATCAGTTAATACTGTCCTCATGAAAGTAGCCTGGCCTAGCAGAGTTTTTCCCCAGAGATGTCTTTCCCACCTCCCATCATTTTAGGATTTCTCTACAGCACTCAAAATTACAAAAAAACACATCTGAGGCTGATCGTGCATGCAAAACAACAGATCACTCAGTATATTTATTGCAAACTTCTTGAGCTTCAGGACATTTTTTTAAAAAATGAAACATTAATATTTCACTTTAGCATTCTGGTAACCAGTGAGGGTAGCAAGAATTATATGAAAATGATCTTCCAAAAACAGTTTAATCAAAATATATTTGGCTAACACATTTTACTATAGTGTCTCAATTAGCTTTGTGTGGGAAGGACAGAGAATGAAACAACCCCTCTAACAGAAAAAGTGAAGGACTACCCTAATATTTAAATGATATTTTTAAGACTGATATAGATATTATCCAGATGCTGATTTAGAGATACACAGATTTTATCATGGAAGCTGCTGATCGGAGAAAGTTCAATGCTGGACAGTGCAGAAAAAATACTGTCCTTTGATGTCTAGGAGACATTATGTTGGGAAATCTTTATCATATGTATTATAGCTGGCCCTCCATATCCACAGATTCTTTATCCATGGATTTAAATATTTACAGCTTGGAAATATTTTTAAAATATATAAATTCCAAAAAGCAAACCTTGATTTTGCCATTTTATATAAGGGGCACCATTTTACTATGTATTGTATTTAATGGACTCAAACATCCACAGATTCTGGTATCCACTGGACCCAAACTTCAGTGGATACCACGGGTCCACTGTATATTGTTTTTCTTTTTTGCAGTTTTTAAAAACAAATCAATAATTTACTCACCAAATAAAGACATTTGTAAGGATCCAGTTCATTTCTTCTTAGGCTCCTGTAAGATGTATAATGTTGGGAGTATATACACATGCACACAAAACCCATTCCACTCCTCTGTTTATACAGTAGATTGATCATATTGTCTGGGATTCCAAAAACATAACAATACAGCATTGCAACCAAACTATGTATTCACTGAAGTCAGTAGTGGGACTACAGAGAATTGTTAGAAAAAGTGGGGAAATAACATTGTCAAACATCAGAGAATAAATCTTGCTATGATCTGCTTCTAATGCACATAAGAAATAGATGTCCATGGTAGTGTGATTCCCATCTCACAACCCTGTGGATGCTCCCACACCTGTCCAAGATACCAAATTATATATAAGCCAAAGATTATGAAGAAGTGCAGTTTTCCCCCAAAAGAATCTAAACCTGGCTTCACCAGGCTTTCAAGGCTACAGTTGGCCCTCCATTTTTGTGGAGGATCCCTTCCGGACACCTCGCAAAAATGGAGATTTGGCAATATTCAAGCCCCATAGGCTTGAATGGGGTGTGCCACTGCGGGAGCACGCTCCATTGATTTTCACAGAGGTCACCCCTCCGTGAATATGCAAAACCATGGACTTTAAGTCCGCAAGAAAAGGGGGCAACTGTACTTTCGTACATTACATTCAGCCCAGGTCAAACTGACTAGACCAGCAGTCCAGTTTGCAAAAATAATCCCTAGAGCAGTTATATCAATTTGCCATGGAAATGCAGTCATTTCTGTTTAAACAAGTCCATACTGATTCATCCATTTTTGCTAATAATTTTTGCTAATCCAGGGATGGATTTGTATTGGCAATTCTAACTGAAAGATCACTGAAGCTACCTTTAAACTGTTGTGATGCCCCGACATGACTTTTGGTCAGTACAGTGAACCTACAGATAGAGCACCAGGTTCTGCTAGATTGGAAATGAACATCTATCACTCATTCACCTGTTTCAGACCACAGGTACAAATATATCATGCTGAGGGTGAGTTCGAGTAATTCTGTGATTTCAGAATGAAAAGTTATTGTACATGCAAGGAACATGTGCCAGAAAAGCTGCCCTTATTGTGGCAAATTATTCTATTCTGATATTTTTCTTGCATTAATGGATTCAGAAGTGGTCATCTCCAATTTTTAGGAGAGTTTATACTATAAGGTGGATGTTTGGTATGTGATCTGGGGTTAGCTAAAAGCAAGCTGACCAGACATAAATAACAATAGATACCTACAGTTATAAACTAACCAGGCAACCAAATATCTTGCCAGACAAAAAGCCCTGTTTTCTTTGCTAGAATTTTATGTTGGAGCAGAATGTGGAATGACTGTGTATATGTCCACAAAAGGTAGAATAGTGAAACATCTAATTGTGAGGAAATACAAAAATTCAAGAGAAGAGGCACAGCCTTGCAGTTTACAGATTCTCCCATTCACAGATGTTCATACAACTCTAAGATCTGTGAGTGTAAACATTAAAGGATTTACTTTGTATGGGCTTGTTTTCCATTTCCAGTGGCTGTGACAGCTGTGATACAATTATGGTGGGCTGTGAATCATGCAGTGCTCCAAATGTTGTTGGACTGTACCTCCCAGCAGTCCTCACATTGGTAATGTCAATTGGTTCATTATTTTATTGTTGTACATTGGTGGTGCTTGAAGATGATGAAATAATGATGGTGGTGGTGGTGGTGATAGTGATGTCCATCTGCAAAGAACTGATGGAAAGATACACCTGAATAATTATGAAAAATATTGAAATAACAATCCTATGGAACTTTAAGATTCAAACTGATAAACAGTTAAACTTTTAAACTTTTGTAATTAGTTATATTTTAAAGTTGCTTTTATTGTAAGCCATCCTGAAATCTTCAGATCAAGGGTGAGATATTATTATTTTCATAAATAAAATAAAGATAAGTAAATAATATGCCAATCATTACTGTGGTTGAGAAAAAAGAAAGCTTGAATTATAGATGTTGCAGTGCTAGGGAACAGCAAAATCAAAAACAAACAGAGGGAAACGCTTATGGGTTATTATAGATATGGCAGTCCTAGGGGACAGCAAAATTGAAGACAAAGAGAGGGAAATGATTATGAATTATTGACAGCCAAAAAAACCTGATATGCAGTACCTCTGGGAAAAGAAACCAACTATGATTCCAATGGCGATAGTTGCTCTGACAGCAATTCCAAGCAGACTGATAAAATATCTGAATGAAATTGACATAGATAAGACCACAATAGTGCAATTACAAGAAGTGACAGTACTTGGAGCATGTCACATTATCCAATGATACCTTTCTGATTCCTAGATTATCAGACAGAATCCAAATAACTGATGGTCCAAAACTCCAGCCAGTAACACTTAGTAGACAGTGAAACCTATATAATAGCAATCAATACTGTGACAATGAACCCACAGTAATTGGACCCTGTTGACAGTTTTAGCCAGTCAATGATCTGCTCTTCTGTACCAGCATAGTGGTATTTATCTTTATCTTTTAAGCCAACTGCAAGGATTCATGACAACATTAATAGCACAGTTCTCAGTGCATTTACGGTCAAGTGCTCACATTTTTAAATCTGTCCCAATATGATTATAGTGTGACACTAGAGTACTTAATAGTCCTCAATTTTTGCCCAAAGTGTGAGCTACAATCTCAACTGAGTGGAATAACTAGATATTTTATTGATCTCCCAGAAAGCCTAGAACTTCACCCTGGAAGGTCAACTTTTCAACAAAGTTTTTCTCCCAAATCTGAATCCATTTGATTATAATAATTAAGCATGATAACATTTTGAAGGGTGTGCTTTCTGCCATCTGGGAACAGTATTATTCTGTTAGTTGGAGATAAAATTTCAAGCATTGGCAATTGTTATCTAATTATTATTGAAATAAATTGGTACACCTATTTCAGTTAGACCTCTATATTAGGATTATTGCATGGACTCTGTAGGAATTGAAGATTTTGTGCACTATTCTTTATGGTGCCAGAATACACCAACATTAACAACATAGTAATTTTTAAACACATGAACATGAATTATAAACATAGTTTTCCAGTAATATCATAGTTTCATTTAAAAATATTACAGATTTCGGGTTTCTTTGGTATGACAATGTAAAGGAAATGCTGTTACTGAATTTGCTTAGTTTCTTAACTGCTAATTTGTAGATATAAAGTTAAAACTGCTGGGTTTGTTATTTTCCTTTTTGTGTGATAATTGAAGCTGGAAATTAAATAATAGCCTTTTATTTTCCAAGTACAATGGAATATCATCTTCATTTCCCACGTAAAATGATTTATTAACAAACAGCAGTGATTTTTTTTAAATATAAAGAAACAGCAGTAGTGTGGTGCAGTTTTCAGATCTACAAAATGACATTTTATATATGCTATCAAAATATACTGCACAAGATTAATATTTGTGCAGTTATAAATATATATATACAGAAAAGTTTTTCTGAACAGAAATCAGTATGCATTCATTGAAGTCCTTTTTTAATTCTAGGGTTACTCCCACTCCAAATTAGACTCAACTCCATTTTTGGAGATATATAAAATTGTATGTACTACTGAGGGCTAAAAAGCAGAAGGAATCCAAAGAGCTCCTTACATTTACACAGGGACTAGCCAAGTTTTAAAAACTCTCCTCTTTTCTGCAATAAGTTCACAAGTTGCATTTAAAATGATCTTCCATTTCAAAAGCAGTTTGCCATGCTGAATGGGATTGGAGGAAACTCCAAATCTAAACCCCTCTTGAACTCACATCTTATTTATTGGTTCTTTGGATCCTGACCACAGTATCAAATATATAAAGAAGGTCTCCAAAGTTTTTGTAAAACCTTTTAGATAACTGTGAGTAATCCAGGAGGACAGGATATATGACACAGTCACAATGCATCATGTTGTACACACAGAAGCAAAGGAATGTAAACAGACAGAAGGCACGGAAAAAGCCCTGATCCATTTTCCAAGTGAGACAGAAGTGAGAAGTTTCATAATTCTGTCATCAGTAGTCTTTTCATCATCTTTTCTCGGTCAAGTTCATGCCTTAAGGGCTCAGTGCTGTGGAATTAATGAAGATGCAAGCAATTATGGGAATATGTCACATGTTAAGTTTAAAACAACAGTTCAGTAACACCTATCAGAGTAAAGAATTACTTTTTTGTTACGTAAAAATGTAAAAGTCAATAGCAAATGAACAATGGCACATAAGCATTTTAAATAAGGTAAGTGAAACAAAACAATTATTTAATTTGATGAATAAATAAAACAACTCACAAACAAAAAATAGTAAAAAAATTTGGGGAAAAGTCTTTTTTTCATGTGATAATGTTTTTAAAAAGCCATTATGCAACTTATTCAAGCTCCTCCTCAGTGGCTAGAGAAGTCAAGGCACTGTTTTCTGATTCTATTGTCCAATTTCACAATGGAGCTGCATATCAGTTTGCTGAGAAATTCCTCCACTGGACTGCTCTTTCTCCATTGCTGCATCATGATATTGTACTGCCACCTTAGAAAATTCATTATGATGTCAGACTGAAATCAGCATAAATCATTTGGGGAAGAAGAATTATGTTTTCATGAGGTCTAACTTCTTCTCTCATCTAGATTATCCAGAAATTTGTGCTTGTTATTATTACTTCAAGTCAGTTCTTTTGCTTGTTGTCATTACTTCAGGTCAATTCCAAATTATAGCAGCTCTATAATCAAGTTTTCTTAACAAGATTTAGTTAGGGGAGGTTTGCTATTGCCTTCCTTCTAGACAGTATGACTTGGTCGAGATCACCCAGTGGGTTTTTTGAGCCCTGGTCTTCCAGAGTCTTAGTTCAACACTCAGGCCATTATACCACCCTGATTTTTTCCCCCACAGTATCCAGAAATACCATGCTTAAAAGGCTGCAAAGGATAAGGAGATGGGCCAGCATGGTATAGTGTTTTGGTCGTTGGGCTATGACTTTGGAGACAAGAGTTTGAATCCACACTCCGACATGGAAACAGACATCTTCTAGTGTGGAGTGGGGCTTTCACAGCAGCAAATAAGCAGAAATGGGTAGCTAAGATACCAGTATCACCTCATTTCTCTTAGCATATATGTTACATCAGCTCATGGTACTAATAAGGGTAGAGACAAATTCAGGTTTAGGATTTAGAAATTAATGGAAAGGACGTAAAAATCAAGAGGATTATGGAAGTGAATGAGAAGTGAATTTGTTGATTGATTTAAATGTGGAAATGGCCTGGTAGAAAGTAGTACTCCAAAGAGTGAAGGTATAAGCCCAGACAAATACATTTTTAGCTGACTGGAAAAGAGAAACCCTTGATGATGATGTGGCTAATAAATGGGACAATGACTAGATACACAGAGACAACTTTAAAGGCTTGAATTTCTTAGGCTTTGTTTGCGTTCTTAGTGTCCTTTCAAGAGGAAAATAGCATCTGGAAAAGAAGCATTTTATTGCCAATAAGAGCTTTGTAGTTGCTGTTAACTGACCTCAAGTTGCTTTGACTTATGGCAGCCCTATGAATGAGAGATCTCTAAGAGACCCTGTTATTAAAAGTCCTGTTCAGATCTTGCAAACTCAGGCAGTGGATTCTTTGATTGAATCAATCCAACTGTAAAGTGATCTTCCTCTCTCCCCAATACTTTACAAAGCATATTGTCTTTTCTAATGAGGGTTTTCAGACCAGAAACAGATGGGCCAAAGGTTGTGGCTTTCATCTTCTTCGGGGGCATGGCTTGCAGATGACACATGCCCCCAACACAGCCAGAAGTTGCTCTGAGGCCATCTAAGGCAACCTGAGGCTGCTGGCAAAAGGAGTGACAAAAATCTGCTCCTTGCCAGCAGACCGTTTGGGACCACAGTGGCAACCTGGTTTAAGAGTGGGCTTTCTGGTTGCTGCGGACCCGGGCCAATGGGGGCTAGATTGCAGGCAGAGCAGCCAGAGGCCAAGCAACTGGTCTGCTTTGGCCCTCAGTTTCAAAATCCTCTGTGTTTGGGTGTGAAATTCATACTGAATAGCACTTTTAAAAACTGAATATCACTTTTAAAACTAAATGTTATTATTTTAAGTGCAAAGTAGCTTCATTTATATACTGCTTCATACCACACTATGGGATGTCTAAGCGGTTTACAACTGTAAGCTCATTGCCCCCCAACAGTTGGGTACTCATTTTAGTGACCTCAGAAAGATGCAGGCCTGAGTCTACCCTGAGCCCTGGCTAGTATTGAACTCACAACCTTGTGGTCTATGAGTGAGTGGCTGCAGTACAGGCATTTAACCACTGCACCACCAGGTCTCTTAAGTGGCTAAAAATAATGTGAGTATATAGTTGTAATTGTGGGGCTTCAAGTCATTTCCAACTTATGGAGAACCTAAGACAAACCTATTACAGGTTTTTCTGGGGCTGAGAATGTGGGACTCAACCAAGGTCACCCAATAGGCTTCCTTGGCCAAGCAAGGAACCAAACCCTGATCTCCAGAGTCATAGTCCAGCTCTCAAATCACTATACCACACTGATTCACTGTATAATATTTATACTATCTTATTTATTTATATAATGTCACCCATGTTCATTATAATAATATATTACAGAGAATGGAAGAGAAGGGGCTTACAGTTGTACAAAATGACACAATGAAAAAAACATGGGAAAGGGAGGAGAACCAACTAGGGTGCAAACTTCACCATTTTTTGGAAATCAATGTCAAGGCTAGGGAACTTGGTGGTGCCCACAGATGTTGGTGAATCACTAATCCCATGATCCTTCACTAGTAGTCAAAATAGTTTGGACTGATGGAAACTGGAGTCAAATAACTTCTGAAGGGCCATAAATTCCCCATCTCCGACCTAAACAAAGTAGGGAAACCTTAACTCTTCCCTTCCCACACTTAGGGTCTTGCTCAAGGCCCTTGCTCTTGCAAGCATGATCTGCCACAGCTGACTGAAGGGATAGAGTTGAAAGTAAGGCACACAATATCCATGTAGAAGAATTACATATTACCTGTCTGCCAGATAAATAGGATTGTGAGATGAATGGATGGTTTGCACAGTTGAAGTTGGAATTGTCTCAACCAGAGATCTTGTCACAGCTGATGGAATAACTGGTGATAACATCTTTGGAGATGACAGTACTACACAACATTGCAACTTATTGTCTCTAAATTCTGCCTGCAAATGAAAATAAAAGAGAGAGTAGAAGTTACTGTTTCTTTCCCAATTTACATTTCATCTGCACATTTGTTAACATCAGTACACCTTTAAAAATGAGGATGTGTTAGAAATCAAAAGCCACTGAAAATCTAGCAATTTTTTTTTCATAATAATGGTGATGGAGAAGAAAGAATATATTTATGCATGTATATAATGCCTTTTAACTAGAAGATCTTTGTGACAATAATATAATAAACTAAATATTGGCTTCTCCAAAGTGATTGCTAGAGTTCTATGAACTTCAGTGTCCTACAAGAGAAAGTTGCCATACTAATATGAAGAATATAAAATGTAGAAGAAACAGATTCACATTTTAAAAAGCGGCTTCTATGTAAAGGCACTGGCACTTTATGCTAGGGTCATTTGTGAAAACCAGTGTGTCCATAGGGTACTGTTTACATGGACACCTCAGCTCAAGAAAGGAACCCAAAACATCTAAGTGAACATATAAGCAAAATCCTGTGATAGGAAAGTCAGTTACAATTCCAATTATAGTTTTCCCATTCCAGCTGCTGTTTTATCTAAACAAGGCTATTCGTCATACAGTTCAAATGTTGAGAATTGCCAGGTATCAGAGAAGACAATCTATATAGTGATAATGTACACTCACATATATATGCTCACTTATATGCCAATTATAATGAAAAACATGAAACACTTGATGCATTTCTACAGTCTATTGAACCAACTGCAATTGAATAATGTTTCAGAAAATTCACCAATATATTCTTCATGAATCTTGCATGCTTAAACTCAGTTTAAACAAGCTTTCCCCACATGGATAAATTTTAATTTGCTTTTTATTAACATCAAAGCAAAAGAAAGTATTGTGGGCAATTTTCTGCACAAGTAAAAGATGGAACACATTAAATAATCAATAAATGAAAGGATACACATGTTTTGTTGTTGTTGTTAACTGCTTTAGCATTGATCTCAACCCATGGCAACCCTGCTGTTGAGATATCTGTGGGGGGCCCTGTCCTCTACTTCTCTGCCCAGCTCCTGCAAACTCATATTCATGGTCTATTTAATAAAGTCCATCCATCTAGCATGTGGCCTCCCTCTCTTTCTACTTCCCTCCACCTTTCCTAACATTATTGTCTTTTGCAATTATTCATGCCTTCTCATGAAGTGTCCAAAGTATGAAAATCAAAGTCTTGTCATCTTGACTTCTAGGGATATCTCTGGCTTGATCTGCTCTAGGACCCATTTGTTTGTCCTTTGGCTGTCCATGGGATCCTCAGCACTCTTCTCCAGCACCACATCTTAAATGTGTTGATTTTCCTCCTAACTTCTTCCTTGACTGTCCAGCTCTCACATCCATACATGATAATCAGGAATACGATGGCTTGTATGATTCTGACTTTTGTGCTGAGCTGTATGTCTGCATTTTAGGATCTTTTCTAGTTCTTTCATAGCCTCCCTCCCCATTCTTAATCTTCTCCTGATTTCCTGGCTGCAGTCCCTGATCCAAGCAATGTTTGATCCCAGATATGACAACTCTTTTACTGTTTCCTCATTGTCTAGTTTGAATGTGTGCAAGTTCTCTGTGGTCATTATTTTAGTTTTCTTTATGTTCAACAGTAAGCCTGCCTTTGCACTTTCTTCTTTGATCTTCCTTAGTAGTTGTTCTAACATTCATGAGCAAATAGTAAAATATTCAGATTGATGAGCTGAACTGCAAGGTGCAAAATCTTTCCCTACTGTGCAGCCATTTCACCCCCTCCATTGCTCTATAAAAGAGTCACAATTGTTCAAAAGGTGATAGTCATTGAAGGAGAAAGCCAGAATCTTGTAGTGACCAAAGTAATTGAATGAGACTTAAGAAAACTAGGTTCAAGCCCCCCTCTAAGCCATGACCTTGGGCCAGTCACTTGGGCAGATTGACTTACCTGACAGGGTTCCTATGAGGATGCAATGGGGAAAAGGTACACTGCCTTCAGCTAACTAGAGGAAAAGGGGGTGCATGGTACATAACTAGCAGAATTTGGAATGCTACATTTGAAAATTAATTTGACAATTTTAAACATTAAAATTGATAAATCAATTCATTATTAACAATACTGATAATGAAATTATTTAATTTATTATTTTAGCATTAATTGACTTATTGTTTAGGACTTTTGTTTTCAGGACAGAACATTGTGTTAACAGAAAATGACATGGAAACTGTCACCGTTGACTTGATGGGCATATTTTGTTATTCATGCCTTCAAAAATGGTGTTTTTGTAATTTTAAGGTTGCCTTCCGCTAGCATGACCCTTTTCTCCACATCCACTACAAAGCCCATAATACAATGGTGGAACTCCCAACACATCTGGAAACCTTTAGGTTGGAATAGGTTGCTTTAAAGTATGGGTTCCCACCTTACAACCTGTTCAATTCAGTTTTGACACATATCTCTATCTCCCCTCTTTTTACTACCCCCTACTCCCGCAACATGTGCATTATTCACTTGCCTTTCTGATGCCTCATTAAAGGTTAAAAAAGAATTACGGTCAATCTTAGTAAGGAATTACATATTAATTAGTATAGAGCAATTCTTCTGCTGGATTCTACTGCTCAACAACAATAGCATGTGATGAATCTCCTCCAGTTCTAATTCTCCTTCTTTCTAGGGCTTCCTGTACTATTGATGCTGTCAGAAAAAAAGGCTACTCACTGTAGCACATTAAAAGTAATAAACTCACTAAAGTATGACATTAATGTTAATGTTAATCAGGAAATATAGTGAGAAACAGTTAATTACATAATGTGGTAATAAAAATAATTATTTCCAGGTTAATTATACTAAACAAGTAAATATTAATGTAATGTAATAAATATATAATAGTTACAACTAGCAGTAATAAATAGGTAAATAGGAAAGCAATGCATTTCCATTGAGCTGGAAAGAGGATTCAAAAGCTGGGGTTCCAAGACAACCTAAAGAAAAACATCTCAAAGATATGTTAATAGATAGACATGATAAAGTGAGAGTAAAGTGGTTCTCAAGGTCATTTTGTTCCAAGCTTAGTGTTTTAATTCATCTGAATAAGCATCTCAGTGAAATTAATGCAGTGCAGATAGGTGACATAATGATTCAAATACACAGAATCTGCACTGAATTCACACTGAGGCTCTCACATCACAAACAGCGCAGGATTTCATGGCTTTCTGAACAAACACAGGCCAGTCTTAACCCAAAGCAGATTCTTGATCTTACATTTATTCAGTTTTTGCTAGTTATGACAAAGGTCATCTGTGCATGTGGCAGTGTGGTTAAAGAACTTCCTTTTCTTAGGCAGATCATGACCATAGGGGTGGGGGGCAGATTTGATTTGACTCCTAAAGGAACTATTATAATGGTTTTTCCCAGAGTCTCCCCCACGCTGTGGGGAATTTTTTAGGTGCTAGAGCCAGAGATCTCATTGACACCCTGACTGATTTGTGGAATGAGATGATCCTAGGGATTACTATGTTTGTTCCTTTTTGGGTGCTGCAGAATGATAATCTCTGCTTGGATGCAGTGCACAGACTCTTTGATTTTCTGAAGTACTCAGGGAAATTAGCTGCTTAATTATACACCCAAAGTGATATACACCCAAAGTGATACTGAAGAATAACTTGGGATGAATCCAACTGGAACACAAGCAAGGTCCCTTTTTAGGGTCTACTGCATGGCAGTGAGGGCAGCAACATATTTATTATTTTTTGCCTCCATTGTACCACTACTCTCTTGTCTAGCAGAGTTATTTGCTACCTATTATGCATTAGGTATTTTATAGATACCTAAGGGATGCAATGGCTTAGTAGTTAAGATGCCAGTTCTGATGATCGGAAGATCAGAAGGTTGGCAGTTTGAGACCCAAGTGCTGGATGCTGGTGTGAGCTTCCATCACTAGTCCCAGCTTTTGCCAACCTAGCAGTCCGAAAGCATGCA
>CM034710.1:46975193-46989661 GCA_020142125.1 Phrynosoma platyrhinos
CTTTAAAGGTAATAACCAACGCTTTGTACCTTGCCCCAAAACTAAATTGTAGCTAGTGGAGTGGTTTCAATATTGGTGTGAACTGATCACTCCTGGGTGTCCCAGTAATCAATCTGGCTGCATGATTTGAAAAGTTTCCAAACTTGGTACAGAGGTAGCTTTATACAGCCTTGAGGTTACCAGTATATGAACTACCATCTTTATGATGTCCAGCTCTAAGTAAGGGCACAGCTGGCATAACAGCTGAAGCTGATAGTAGACACTCCTGGCCATCACATCTATCTGAGCTGACATGTGGAGCAATGGATCCAGAAGCACCCTGAAGCTACAAACACAGTCTTTCAGGGGGAGTGTAACCCCAGCTAGGACTGCTTAATACATCTCCAAACCCAAGTTAGGACTTTGAGAGTAAGCACCTCTGTCTTGTCTGGATTCAGCTTCAATTTGTTTTTCTTCATCCAGCACATTACCTCCTCCAGGCATTCATTCAGAGGAAACACAATACCCCTTAGCTGAAGCCATTTTTGAAGGCACAGAGAAATATATTTGCATATCATCAGCATACTGATAGCACCCCACCCCATTACATTAGAATGTAATCATTCTAATTATGTAAATTCAGCAAATTAATTGCTGATTTTTTTCTTCCACTATGTTTTTACCTTGTACCATTTTTTTTACAGTTACAACTGATTTGATGAAACCAGGACACAGTAATGTCTAAATACTGGCTTTAGAACAAGGAGACCCAAGTTCAAATCTCTACTTGCTCTTGGAATTTACCATGAGACCTTGGGTTATCACTGCCCCTCAACAAGCCTGCCTTAAAGCCCCTTTGCTCCTCACCTGCCACCATTTGCACCTCTCCCTTTCCCTTCCCTCATGCTACCTCTCTCAATGTCATGCCAGCCTCCAGGAGCAGGCATGTCCTCTGAGTGAGGAAGATGCTGAGAGCCAGGAGAGATGGCAGGACTGCAACTACTCCAGTAGCCTGTGGAGGTGAGCCTGCAGCCAGTAACGGGACCGAGTTCCCAAGAGAAGTTTCCCTCCAACCAAGCCAGACTTAGCAGTGCTTACTCCCACAGAAAGATGCCAGGAAAAAGAGAGACAACAGCATTTGCTGTGGTTAAGAAGGAGGCAGGCTGCTAATAGGAAGCACTTCTGAGAGCCAGATGGGTTATAAATATCCCAGCACCTTCCTTGATCCAGTATGGTTGACAACCATCCATTGTGCTTCGGAGATTTCTTGCTACCTTGACTGATTATCTGTTGCCTGGAACTCTGCTAAGCCCTGGACTGCTCCCTGTGGACCTGCTGTACTGGACTGGCTGAAGCCTTGTGACAAACCTGGACTGGATTATACAACCACTGTTTTGCTACAAATGACTTGATGAGATAAGCTCACTTTCTCTCTCTCTCTCTCAATCACTGAATTACTGAGACTCTGAACTGAGAGTTTGGCTAGCTTCTTAAGGGCAAAACAGGAGACTCACTTTGCCTCACACCCTTGCAATGCACCCTTTCCTTTTTATATCCTGCCACTCACACCACTTTCTCCCCTCCCCTCCCTTCCCACTCTCATCTCCCTGGTCCTCATCATGCATACCTCCCTTGCTTCTTAGATAGCATCACTTGTACTATTTCCACCACTCACTACAAGGTGTAGAAACTTGTTTAAAAGAAGGAAAGGCTGGAATATGGACCAGAAAATGTTTCGAATAGACAGTGATGTATTCAAGTTTTTTAGTCCAGGTTTGAAGTCAAGTCTCAAGTCTCTATTTCAAGTCCCAAGTCAAGTCTCAAGTCCTTATAAGATACTTTCAAATCAAGTCTCAAGTCTGCAAGCCAACTTTTAACAGAAAAAAAGGAGGTGAGGTGCATTCCTTTGAGGGAACAGCAAATGTGCTTGAAGTGGAGGTTGAGGTCTGCTTGGCAGCCTATCCCCACATCACATCAAAGGCTCCTTCTAAAGCTTTTTGAAATTTTTAGATGGATCCTTCCACATCAAGCCTATTGCCTAATGCATTTGCTGTTTCTTTCCAAAGAGTGTGCCTCACACTTTGGGGGCAGGTCTTGCCTGCTGCTTGAAATGAATGGCACCTGCAAATCAGTCATTTTAAAAAATGCAAGTCTCAAGTCAACCAAGTCATCATGTCATTTTTGCCAAGTTAAGTCCAAGTCAAGCCACTGAAGAGACTTAAGTCTGACTTAAGTCTGAGTCACTTAACTCAAGTCTACTTCATTGCAAATGGGCACCAGGAGGTATATCTAGAATCTGTGAAAATCTGGGCCACATTGGTAGCATGGCAAGTCTATGAAAAGGGAATGGAAAGAAGCCATGGACAAAGGCTGCACCCAGAAATATAGCATGAGAGGCCAGAAATGTTCAGTGATGATGGGATGAAATTGTCCAAGGAGGACACAACATTTTTAAAATAGAGAATCTACCATGGAGCATGTTGACAATCATATAAGGCCTATTAGGGGAAAGGGGCTTCTGTGCCATGGCAAGGTGGTGAAGGAGGAAGGCCAGCAGTATATTTTCTAGATAAAAAACCATAAGCATTCACTATCTAAATATGAAATACATTTAAAAGCAGCTGAAATTAATTAAAATTAATTCTTCATTAAACAGTAAATTTATTTTTAAGAAACCCTCCATTTATCTTTAACAAATAAAATGCTCCATTAATACTTGATTATTATTGTCTCTATGAATATTAAACCTACTTAAATTTACTTTCATATGGTATTGGCTGTGAAGTTGACTATTGATATTGAGCTAAAGGGAACTAAATTGACTATGGTGCAGACTGAAACATTCACTATCCTCTCCGCTATGGTGCATTTTGTTTGTTCTCTCATTGATTATAGTTCATTTAGCTTGAATTTCAGGAGCAAATTACAATGTCATTTTTTAAACAAATCTGTGGAGCACTGGAGAACAGTTGATAGTCTCCACTGCTAGATCTTGTTTATTGTGGTATATCTTTACAACTGTTTATTATAAGCAGCTAAAGTTGTGGGCCTGGTTCATCCAGGGCTGGTGTCTCCTCTTTCTTTTGGGAGTTTGTGTAATGGAGGAAGCAGCCAGAGGCACCTCTGCCATTTCTTTCCTTCAGCAAAGATGAGCAGAAACTGGTAGAATAGGCTTCTTCCTTCAAAGCTGTCTGTGCATGCCAGAATATTCAGAGAAGGGAAATCATCTAGTTCCATTGAACTTTGGAGGACACACTTATCCTGAATCTCCTTCTCAAAGGCAAGCAAAAGCCCAGTACTTTCACTATGTGCATCCAACCGCTTGATGCAGGAGTAAATTGATTCTCATGCACACCTTGCGGAAAGATTCTTGCCTTTCTGAGCTGTGTGTATAAGCTTTGTTCAAGGCAGCTAGGGAATGAGTGGTTGCCACTGGCAACTAGATTTGTGGGCCCTTGGCAAATATATACTACATTCCTTGAGTATTTTGATAGCATAGTTGATACAAATAAGGAATACCAGACCTCACATTAGGGTCATGAAGGCTGGAAATCTTTGGAGGATTCGCTGGAGATGTTTCTTCTTTTTCATCCTGTTAAAAGAATATCTGTAATTTAGTATGGTGTAGACAAAGTCAAGAGTCATTGCTATGCTGGACTATGGAGCCTCCACTTACACTTCTGAAGGCCATTAGCATGGAGCTCCTCTCCCTTCTGTAGAATGGCAAATAGGCAGAGCGGATTCTCGCTTGTGGAGAGGGTTCCCATGTTGCTTATATGTGACAGGACAAATATCTTTCTCATATCTCATGGTGAATTTATTGAAGTCAAGGCTAAAATGAATAATATTTTGGCCTCTCTGTTTTCAGTAGGGTTTGCTTCCCAGCTATTACCTGCATAACCAAAATCTAAAATTTGTGGTATGCTGGTATAACAAGGATCGAGATGTTTGTTTTTACTGTGTACTTTAATCAAACATATCTGAGAGACAGAAGCTCCATTAGCATTTCTTAATGAATTTTTGCATGGGAAATACTGCATTACGTTATTGGTAAATCAAGAATGAAAGACATATAAAAAAAATTAATCTGATACACCCTTGATCCAGACACTATATACCCATACACAAAACAATCCACTTCTCCTTCTGATCTCAGACTCAGATTGCATCTACACTAGTAGAACTAATGCAGTTTGATGCCACTCTAACTGCTGTACCCCCATCCCATGGAATCCTGGGATTTGCAGTTTTACAAGCTCTTCAGCCTCCCTTGCCAAAGTGTGCTGGTGCCTCAGAAAACTTCAACTCCCATGATTCTGTAGGATAGATCCATGGCAGTTAATGTGGTGTCAGACTGCATCGTTTCTACAGTGTAGATTCAATCTCAGTTCATATTCATATAAATCCAGGTAATCTTTATGAATATCTCAGGAGCTTACAATGGCTGGAAGCTCTGGGTGACTTATGCGGACACAGTGCTCTGTCATGATATAAGGTGCTTTTTGGAGCAGCATGCAATGGCAGCTGCAGCAGGGCAACAGAAAAGACATCTCCAATACTAGAGAAAGGCTTTGACTTCCTACCACCTTGGCTCCCATAGTTCTTTTTACTCCTGCTGCTGTGCCTTCTCCTATGCCTACACTGGCATAGTTATGCCAGCCAAGCCCAAGCTTTCTGATAATGCCATGCAAACAGCAAATGTGGAAGGGCGCTTTGTGAAAAACAAGGCTTCTAATGCAGTGGGGCTGTTTGTACTGCTGGCCATGATTAGGGGCTTTGGGGCCTTTCCTGAGAAAGGGCTACCAGAGTCACAGACAAATCTCCCATAGCAGTGCAGTCTTCAGAGGCTCCTTTCATACAGTAACCTCCAGGCAAAGCAGGCCTTCTTACCATCCTGTTGTTCTAACAATAAGAGAAAGGTATATTTCACTCAGCTACATATATCTTTACATACTCCCTTTGACCATTCTGGTGCTCAGTCCATCTTGCTTATACCATATCCCCAGTCTTCCAACATTAGTAAGTTTTTAGCCTCTTCTCACTTTAAACAAACTGAATTAAATCCTATTATTATAAACAGTGATGTACTGATTGTAACCATGATGTTGGTGGGAGTTGAAACCCTCATAATAATGTGTTTCAAGTTAATTTGCACAGTGTATGACTCCTGAGAAGTTGAATTTATTGCTCATCTGAAGGGATGACTAATAGCAAATTTCTGAGCATCACAAACTATTGTGCACAAAAATGCAATGTCAGTGGGAAAAGGACAGAATATTATTTAACCACAGGCAATGTTCTTATCTTACTCCTAAGAATCCTATGTCAAGATTATCAGAGTCACTGGCTTGTTTTACAATATACACAAATTATCACAATAAAACCTTCAAACTTGGATCTCTTCCTATAAATTCAGGGAGGCATCTGCATAAATTATCCCAGATAATTTCAAACGATAGTTTGAAATGTTTATAATGTATAATTCTCACAAAATCCAAGGATTCTGAGAGATATAAAAGTCTGTTTTGCACTATATTTCCACAATTATTTTCTAACAGTATGTCATGATCATCATGGCATACATAAACATAGCACAAAAACATAACCTTGCCTGGGTTCAAATGTTACAAATCTGATTTTTCAAAACATTAGATAGTGTTCAGGAATATGCTGGGGCATCACATACTCCCTCCTTTGCTTTTATGTGAGCATTCTCCCATCCACTTCTTGTTTTTTGCTTCCTGTGATATCCAGATTGGCAGATAGTACAGAACTATAATGTTAAAACCATGTTTTCAAAAAGGCTTGCAGAGCATGGTTTCGTCTGCAAACTGTAATTTGCCAATTCAGGTGTCATGGCAAGACATGGGCAGAGAAAACAAGGAAGTGGAGGAGGAACCTGTGAATGAGAAGGTAGATAAACAAGTTTAGCAAACACCAGTCCATTCAGTATTACTTCATAAACGTCCTGAATATGACCTCTGAAACGAAACTGAATTTGCAAACAAGAGGATCCATGGGAACATGAATGCTTATAAGAGTCACCATTGCTTGGAGAATCATTTTCCAAAACGCTTGAACTTTTATCATATTTTATATTTTAGTAATATGGAGTATTTTAGAAATATGTGGTGGCTTGATTAAGGATTAGGCTTTCAAAATCAATCAGATTATTTTAAAAATGTGTTCCCTTACTTCCCTAGACAAACAAATTTTTTTCTCAGTGTGATAAAATTTTATCCTAGAAACAAAAAGAGACACCTTTAAAATTAGAATGGCTAGAGTTGAGTACTGTGGGACACTGTTTTATTAATTTCCAGAGGAGTTGGTGTATTAGTCTGTTCCCCCCCCCCAAATAACAACACATCTTGTTGTGCCTTAAAGAATGACAAATTTATGATGGCACTTTTTTGGGAGAGGAGGATGGACTTACAGAAAAAGGTGTACATGTTAGAGGAGGTCATGAACATTTTCCTCCCAGCATAGAACTGTGATAGCACCCAGCTCTTTTGAAACTCTGAAACAGTTATTTAAACTTTTCAAGGCAGGAGCTTGAGTAGCCAACTAGGTGGAGTTGTCTCCCCATCTGGTGGTCTGCCCTATGTTCCACCAAAGCAGCTTCATTTATATACTGCTTCATATCGCGCTATGGGATGTCTAAGCGGTTTACAACTGTAAGCTCATTGCCCCCCCAACAGTTGGGTACTCATTTTAGCGACCTCAGAAGGATGCAGGCCTGAGTCTTAGCCGGTGGAACATAGGGCAGACAACAACAAGATGTGTTGTTGTTTGGGGGGGGGGGGGAAACAGACTAATACACCAACTCCTCTGGAAACTCGCAACCTTGTGGTCTGTGAGTGAGTGGCTGCAGTACAGGCATTTAACCACTGTGCCACAAGGGCTCTTAACCAACTCCACTAGCACCAGCTGCCACTGGAAAGCTTTCCCAATAGTCTTAGATTTTATTCCTTTGAACTCAGGATGGTTCACCCAAAGACAACCAATGGTCCAGCCAAGACTAATGTTGGCCAGTCATTTATACCTCTTTAAAAATTCCCTTGGGACAGAATTTTATTTTACTTTTATTACACGTAGGCTTGGAAGTTCTGTGCCCCAATATCACATCTTTGTGTTTAATCTCCTTTCCATGTCCAAAGACCCATGAAGGATTTGGGTAATAAAACAAAATATATTTTCAGTCCCTGGATAATTCTTTTGAACAACAGAGTACCATCTCATGATGCATGAACGGATCACCCTGATCCAAGGTGTTTCATTGTTTGGGAGAAATATGCTTTTGAGCCACAGGCTTCAGCAGCATTGTATCATAAAGAAATGGAAATGAATATTTAACTTTATTCATTTTCCCACTATTCAAACCAAAGGCAAGCAATGTAAGGACTTGTCCATTCCAATAATTAAATAGTGATACAATTTGCAACTGCATAATAACAAAGTGAAGCCTCTGGACGATGCTGGACTGCAATTTCCAACAGCCCTAGCTCTCATAGCTAATGGTAAGGAAAGTTGAGAGTTGCCTTTTGGCAGCATCCAGAGGGCTCCACTCTACCCACTCCTGCAATACTATGTCATCAGGCAACAGTTTTCCATTTTGACCAAATTCTCTCTTTTTGGTCTAATCATTTGTCTCCAGATCTATCTGCAGTTCTGCAGATACTATAAACTGCCAAAAAGATAAATAAATGTGTCCAAGAGCAAATCAAGACTGAATTGTCCATAAAAGCCAAGATGACTAAACTGAAACTATTATGCTTTGGATATATCGTGAGAAGACATGACTGACTAGAAAAGACAATAATGCTTGGTAAGGTGGAAGCCACTAGGAAAAGGGAGAGACCACACTGCGGGTGGATAGACTCAATCAAGGAAGCCATGGCTCTGTATCTGCAAGACCTGAGCAAAACTTGGAGATCACTCATTAATAGGGTCTCGACAAATTGAAGCTGGCTTGATGTTAATTAACAACAAATCTGTCTCCATATAGATGTTACATCAGGACATCAGAATTGGTCATTGAAAACATTTTTTTTAAAGTACTGTATGTGATATAGTATGACTATTCTACTTGTGGTATCCTGATGGCTGGACATCACAATCATAAAATGGTGACCACAGTCAGAAATACAAGAGAGTCAAAAAGTGCAGTAGGTTGAGTTGCATGTGCCTAAATTCCACTAGAATAGACTCATTGAAACAATGGCTGAATGGTAAATCTATAGTTATGTAAATTTCATTGCTTCAACGGGTCAACTTCAATTAAGGCTAACAATCAGATTTAGGTCATGGCGGACATACCTGAGCATTCACTCGAAAAGCTGCTTCCACTTGCGCTTTAAGGATGTTACATTTCAAATGTTCAGGTACAGAGGAGGGTGACAATGGATGATGGTGAAGGCCCTTCTCTGAGGTTTTCTTCTCTTCACTCTGCCAATAATGTAGGAGGAAACAGTATTGGATACAGATTTTCAGTAATTAAAAAAAAAGCTTTTCTATAGGCCAGAGATAACAATATGGTTCAAATAAGTATAATTTAAAATACAAATGTTTTCCCCAAACATAGTAAAAGGATTGTTACCTTTGAGAAATTCTTAGTAAATAAAAACCTTCAAGCCTGTATGAAATTTTTAAAAAGGAGAAGATGCTTTGTGTTGATTGTGGAGGGCAGAATGGGGTACATTTCTTCTATTGATACATGGCAGAGGATGTGGCAAAGATGAATGGGCACACTGGGCAAAGGAAAGAGGGCTGAGATTGTTTAAATGTGCTGCCAGTGCCCTTTTCATATTCTCTCCCGTGCCTTGGGAACTAAAGCAGTTGAGTCAGTTTTACCTGGGGCCATTTGGCTAGTTAAAGCCAGTTCATTTAGTAAGAAATCAACACTTATCCCTGATTTGTTCATGAAAGAGTGAACTAACCTAGGTTTGCATTACTGATGCTTGGACAAAAGGAATGGTCTCTCCCAGGCCCTTCTGCCTGGGTATACAGTACAGCACTAGTGTAGGGTTCAGGATCTGAAGAGAGGAGTTTCTCTTTTCTCTGAGGAATCCATTGAATTGCATTGAAACTGGATGGTAGGACACTCTTCTTTACATAGAATAATAGAGTTGGAAGAGATGACAAGGGCCATCCAGTCCAACCCCATTCTGCTATGCAAGAACTCTCAATCAAAGCATCCCTGACAAACGGCCATCTAGCCTCTGTTTAAAGACTTTCAAAGAAGGAGACGCCACCACTCTCCAAGGGAGACTGTCAGACACAGGACATAATTAAACTGTGGAATGCTCTCTTTGGAGTTCTTATACTATTTGCCTTATTCTTTGCATAACAGCCAGGTTACTATTTCCAGCACTTGAACTCCTGTTCTCAAGAATACTGTCCCCTCCCTCATATAACTCAATTTAAAACCCTCCTGATCAGATTTACAGTTGTTTACGGTGCAGGTTAGGGAATAGGTTGTTTTCAGCAACAATATATTTTTGTGAGCTATTGCTTTTTTTAATGCAAAATTTTAGGGAGGCTTGGTCTTGAACCAATAATTGGGATCCATCACCTTTCCAAGAGTTCTGTCCCTGGTGGAAATGAACACTGCTAAAATTAGGGTTTTGGTACAGATCTATGCAGCTGTCTACATTTGTGGGGCTGTCCTTTGGAGTATGAATATGGGAAATGTCAGGATGAGAGCATGCATATCAAATTTGCAGCCTGGTGAACAAAATGCTGGACAAGATAAGTCTGATCTAGCATAGTGGTTCCTATGTTTTCATGGTCCATCCCAGTTACTGGGAACCAACTCAATTTAAGAGACAAATTTGAACATTTGGACCTTTTAGGGATGTTTGTACTGGCTAGGTATAATGTTTGTATCTATTAGGTAATCCATTAGGCCCTGGATTTCCAGCATTCCAAGAAATTAGAGGTTATGTAGGGATAGTTGGAGGAGTGCCTGCAGATTCCATAGGCAGACAAAGGGAATCGATAGTCATTGTAAGGTTACATAGATGCATCTATGAAATATGACATCATTTTTGAAACTTTTCATCCACGTTGCTGTCTTGCTATTGAGTTAAGTCATCCTATTCTATCGCCACTCCCTTCTTCCCATCATTACTTCTTTCATGGCAAGGTATAAGGTATGTGCGCATGGACACACATACACATTTTTTTCATTATTCCTAGTACAACTCTGGAGTCCTGCTAAAGCCAATTCAGTTTCTTAACTGAGAGTTATCCCTGTGTAAGCTAAAGTGAAAGAAGGTACAGGAAACAGCAGCTCTTGCCAAAAAATGCAACAAATGCTAGTGTTCCCTGGCAATAAAGCTTTATTCCCCTGTGTTTTTGTACTTTCCAGAGAGCAAATGCCATAGAATTCTGTTGGGCTTACTTTTGAGGGGGCAGGTCTGCATGCATGCACATGTGCATGCACATGCATATGCATAGAAGAGAGAGAGAGAGATTTCCCTTCAGAAACATTGGGTAATTAGGGTATTTGCCAAATTATAGGTGTGTTTGATGTATGGACTTGCCTTAACAAGTATTCCCCTCCCCACTTCCTCCCCTAACATCAATGTCTGACTACAGAAAAGTTCCATTAGTAAAGAGCATTAGATGGTGGCAGCTGGGGCAGGATATAGTAGTAAATATCTGCAGGGAAGGCCCTGAAATCCAGTGGTAATTATATTACAATAGCTGCTTGTTAAAAGGTATGCAGAAACATCCATAAATGCCTTTGCAAAATGTTATGGTGGGGAGGGGACAGGTTCTCTGGGTAGGTGTGATCAAAAAGTCTCCCAATCATCATTGCCTTGCCTTTGAGTAAAGTATTTGAGTGCTTTGAGTATCCCTGTCATTTCGTAAACAAACATAGACACTACACAACAGGTAGGGCAGGAAGGTAAGATGCAAGGAGTCACTCCTTTGAGCACACCTTCTAAAGTACTTAAGATGCTAAATTACATACATCCTCTCTTGTGCACCTTTAAAATTATATGTACAAGGATGCCGGGGGGGGGATTGTATTAAATTAATGGTTGGAGAAAAGGGGACAATAAGATCACCTGGCAGATGGTAGAGTGAGCAAGAAAATGCATCCAGCCAGAAGACCTGTAGACTGATTTCTACATCCCTAATACCTACTGCTGAACTTTCAGGGAGCACCAAAATAAAAGAAAAGGAAATCTAATACAGGATCAGCAGCAGCAGCAACAACAACAACAGATCAGCTATCATGTTGGCATATATAAAGCAAAAAAAGAATGG
The DNA here is from genome assembly GCA_020142125.1 of Phrynosoma platyrhinos. Lineage (NCBI taxonomy): Eukaryota > Metazoa > Chordata > Lepidosauria > Squamata > Phrynosomatidae > Phrynosoma > Phrynosoma platyrhinos. The sequence continues at coordinate 46,986,450 of CM034710.1, forward strand.
AAAATGCCATATATTCTCTGTGACAGAGCAGTAGTAACCTCGCTTGGAGCCTGAAAGTAAACTGCTGGCTACATGGATGATGTTTTTAGGAAATATTTGGCTTGAAGACAATGTCCTATAATAATCGACATGCAAAATGTCTGTTGGATTATAGGGCACACCTCACATTCTGTGTGGGGTGAGGGCAGGAAAGGAAACCAGATCTAACTACTATTAATTACAGGAATACCAAGGACAAAGGGAGGAGGTAAAATAGCAGAAGTGAAGCCCAATACTTTTCAGTTAAATATGGCAGGAAAACCAGGAGCTTATCGTACCGCTACAAAACCCGGCTAACCTCTCCCAAGTTGAATTTTAATTCAGGAGGTCCTATCACATGCATTTTGCTGCCGAATCTGCCGGTGGAGTCCAGCCCAGCTGCAGCCTGGATCCTAGGAGTCGGGAGTTTTTCGACTTTTAAAAGCAGCTTGCTGAGCGCTCCTGGGACCCAGGCTGCAGCCGGACTGGACTCGGCCAGTGGATTCAGCAGCAAAACATGTGCAATAGGACCTGGCTGCCTCCCAAATTAAAATTCAACTTGAGAGAGGTAAGCTGGGTTTTTTAGTGGTGTGATAAGCTCCCTAATAAACTGAAACATCTATAGCCTCTTATGTTTTAATGCCTAGAGCATATGACATGAAGACAATGAATCTGATATTCTAGTACAGGATGGTAGCACTGAAGGCCCTTTCACACTACATAATTATAGTGCTATCATTCCACTGTAATTGCAATGGCAACATCCCATGGAATCTTAGGATTTGCAATGTAGGGAGGGTTCTTTAGAATTTGCAACTACACCCCAGTTTTCCATAGGATGCAGCTATGATAGCTAAACTGGAATAATACTGCTATAACTCTGTAGTGTGAAAGGGGCCTGAGACTTTATGGGATTGGGTGTTCCAATAGCCAGTTTCCATTGTTTTCTTTTTTTGCCACAGATGTGAAAGCCCAGATTCCACCCCAATCTGAAGGAACTGATAGTTTATTGTTGATATAATCAAACCAATAACAGCTGATATAAGAAATTAATATGTAATAAGAACATAAATAAAATCACAGGAAACCAGAAATGGGATTCTTCTTAATTTGTTCTTAGGGTGAATAGAACTGGGTTTCCTTCTCAATAACATGAATAGAACCACTATTTAAACAAAGAAAATTTTAGTAGATTTTCAAGAGTAAAAAGAGAATCTCAAGCTGGGCTCTCTATACAAGTCAGCCCTCAGTATCCATGGAATTGCAATCTGCGGATTCAAGTATCTGCGGATGGCAAGCCCACATTGTCCCCGATGGCAGCACATGCACATGGCTGTGTCACCATTAGGGACAGCTCCTGTTGTCCCCAGTGGTGGTGCATGCACTTTAGGGACAATGGGGGCTTACTTGGAGACAATGGGCTGACTCTAATGGCAGCACAGCCACATGCACATGCAGCCATTGAAGTACCATTGTCCCTAATGGCAGCACAGTTGTGTGCATGAGCCATCATTGGAGACAACGGAACTTAAGCATCCATGGATTTTGGTATCCTTGGGTGTGGTCTGGAATGGATATCATGTGGATCAGGGGTAGGCAACCTTTCCCCTTTAAGGGCCGAGGGATTTCAGCTCCCAGAATCCCAGGAGCTGTTGGCCAACATGGGACTATTGGCCAACATGGCTGAGGCTTCTGGGAGCTGAAGTCCCTCAGCCCTTAAAGGGGAAAGGTTGCCTACCCCTGATGTGGATACTGAGGGCCGAGTGTATAAACTGGAGCCACCTTGAATCCCATTTTGAGAGAAAAGCTGGATAGAAACTGAATAAACAAATAAATAATTTAATACCATAACAGAATGTAGCCAATTCCACAAGAACAAGCATCTGCTGGACTTAATCCCCTCCTTGGCTTCTATTCCCTTTTCTTTGTTTCCTGTTTTATTGAGATGTAAGCCTGAGGGGAGGGAATCGTCAAATCAACAATTTGTAAGCTGTTGTGGGAGTATTTTTGGCTGAAGGGCAGAGTATAAATACTCTGAATAAATAAATAGATAAATAAAAACAAAATCGTTGATAAAATTCTTGTTGAATGCATGTTCTTGTGTCACACAAAGGGCAGTACATTAAAGCAAGTAACTAAGCATAAATGCTCTCCTACATTAAAAAAACACACCAGTTACTGTGTGCAGAAATGGGGTTCTGACAATTCTTAATTTGAAATGCTACTTGAGGAGAGTGGAGAGACTAAGGGCTCTGTCACACTACACAGTTATAGCACCATGATTCCATTTTAACTGCCCTGGCTGTGTCCCATGGAGTCCTGGGGTTTGTAGTTTGGCATAGTTTGGTGGGTGAGAATGCTCAATGCTCCTTAAAATGCAAACTCCAGGATGAAACCATGGCAGCTACAGTGGAATCATAGTGGATAACCGTGTGATGTGAAAGGGTCTTATGACTTGCCAGATGCATCCCATTCTGCACTAAAATCAGAAAAAAAGTGAAATTTATATGATAGGTAGGGGCAGAGTAAATGGGTTGAAATCTAAAACAAGGCTGAATTCTGACAAAGTAGACCAGGGCAAAAGTTAGGTTTAACTTGACAATAAACCACAATCCTACTGGTTATGCCAGCACAGGAGGTGGTGGCAGTGTAGATGGCATGAGGCAAAGTGGGTGCAGGTGCTGTAATGATAAGGGAAGGGCAGTGGTAATGATAGACGTTAGCAGAGAAAGCTGCCCTGAAAGTGTCCAAGCATCCTGGGAACTGGCAGGATGGCTTTCTCTTCCTACAGCTTTTGCTGTGGCTTAATACACAGGGTTGAAATAGATGGGTGGAATGAAGTGGCTTCCAGCTGCTTTGGAGGCATGCCAATTAGACCACTCACTCCTCCGAAGTGGCCATAAGCCACACCGAAGCCATACTCCATTCCTTTGGACCAGAGCAAAAAGGAGCTTGGATAATCCAACTTCTGTCAGCCCCTGACTTGGGAGTGGGCCATGTGGTCAGAGAGGTTCAGACCCATTTCTGGCCTGAGCAGACACTTTTCTGCCAGTCTGCTCCAGTCCATAGTTCTTGAAAAAGTGTCTCACAGCAGCATAATGGACTGCTAACACTGGTGTAAGTTACCAACACAGTAATAGCCTTAGCATGACAGGGGTAGGCAACCTTTCCCCTTTAAGGGCCGAGGGACTTCA
>CM034710.1:47002552-47018038 GCA_020142125.1 Phrynosoma platyrhinos
ACCTGTTTTCTTGTCCACTGAGTTGTGCCTTGGAATACAATATTTAGCCATTCAAAAACAACAAGAAGAAATACAAATCACACATGTGAAGCATCAGTGGCTTTACTCTACAGTTGTGGTTAGCAATGATGAAGTTTTAAAAAACATAACTTGTAAATGCTCATCTTGGATGCCAGTGTATGATGTGCCTTCTCTATTGAGGTACTGTACATACAACCCCACTTGCCCAGAAGCAAGATGAGACACACTGATTCACACATTATGTAACTTATGGTACACTTGTGACAAAGCAGCATACATTTTAACAAAAGCTGCATTAGGTACTGAACCATAGTCCATGGAATTCAGCATTTTCCATTTTGGGTCACAGCAGTTCTCTAAGATATCCATCACAGGCATCTTTTCCATGCCTTCTACACAAGATACTGGGGACCTGGGATCTTACGCATGCAAAAACATTTGCTTTGTCTATCCAAGCTATGGTTCAATGTCACAGTTTAAGGGAAGCATCCAGAGAGTATCACACATAAGGCTCTCTTTGCCTAGTCAAGCATCACACAAAGGATTTTTTTAAATAATAATAATAATGAAGTGCTTCTCTAAAAAGCTTTGAAATCACATTTGGTTAATCAAACCAGTTGTTTTACTGCATCAGACTGGAGAGCCCTAATATGCTCTGTGTATAGAATGTGCAGTTCATTCAAAATGTGAAATTTTGAAGGCTACAAAGAACAATTATATCTATGACCCTAATCAGAAACATTTTTTCAGTAAGTGAAAAAAAAAATATTTTTTAATGTGTTCTTTACTTAGAATGGGCCTAAAAATGCAATCAGCTTAATACTTCTTAAAGCCATTGATGTAGAGTATCCAATGTGATGACTGACCATGGTGACTAGGTTCCCTCCCTTTCTGATTTTCTAACAGGGATTAATTTTCAAAATTTAAAAGCGTGAGGCTGGCATGTTGCAAGGTGACATCTGATATCAAGCACTCATTCAAAATGCAGCCACTAGCTCCAAAAGTCCGGGACCAAAGTTATGCTATTGTAAACTGTTTGTGGGACCTACATGCTATGGCTCCTACAATTTAAATTTTTGCATAGAAATGTGTTATTCAAATATTTTATCCAACCAAGTGGTCAAATATGGATGATTTGATCCCCCTTTAAAAATTATTTTTAAAAGATACACTCAGGGATCTCTGAGTTGAACTGGGCTTCCATGTAAGGATGCACACTGAATTCATGGTTTGGTTTGGATCCTGCCTTGACAAATTAGAAAATAGCCTAATTATACTTAGAGAGACTTTGGAGGTGACAATTTTTGTCTCCCATGGACTATAGCTGAAAATCAGCAAGTGACTGCTTTATCTTTTTACCCAAACTGCATGAACTCAGCAAACATGGTACAGTTGCCGCTCCGTTCTTGCAGACTTCAAGTCCATGGTTTTGCATATTCACAGAGGGGCGACCTCTGTTGAAATCAATACAGTATGCATCCGTGGGCATGTGCCTGTGCACGACTGCATGAGCACACCCCATTCGAGCCTATGGGGCTTGAATATTGGCGAGTTTCCATTTTTGTGTGGTGGTGGGAGTCTGGAATGGATCCCCCATGAAAACGGAGTCTCTTATGAGATGACTATGGCCAGCATCCTGTTACCGATATGCATGCGAGTATGGTTTCCATGTGTACATGTCCCTTCTTGGATGAGGTCTGTGGGTCTATTCTTGCCCTTGAATTCCATCCCAATTCCTTTCCTTCAGGACTCTGCCAAACCCTGGGAGGTCTACTGTTGCTCCTTCTTACTGGTAGGAAGAGAAGGGAAGGGACAGAGAATTTAGGCCAATAAGATATTGCTGCTCTGGGCCCTATGGGGAATGCAAAAGAGGATGCACTCTGTCAATGAGAGTACCCTTGCTTCTTTCCTCACCAATGAGTTGCATCCAGCTCATGGTCTGACCTGTCTCCCCCTCTCTCCCGCCCCACCAGCAGGCAGTAGCAGCATCCATAGCCCCTCTGGGGGTCTGAGAGCTGCAAGGGTGAGAAAGGATACAGAACTGTGTGTGTGGAACCATCCAGAGTTACAGGATCTTGGCCTATGCCTGACAAAAGTGAGGCAAATACACACAGGGAGGGGATCAAACCATCTGTGTTTTAGAGGAATCAGTGCCGGGTATTTTGTGCAAATATTTCATTTGGTTTTGTATGATGTACTTAACACACACACCCATTCATACGGGGATTGTGTGGCCCTCCAGATGTCATTGAATTAGAACTTCCAACACAGCTCACTATTGGCTGGCTAGGCTTCAGGGATTGGCATGCCAACATCTGGACAATCACATGATTCCCACCCTTACCTTGTTTTTGTGGGCAATAGTTGTCAAAATTACATGCAACTTAAAGATGGCCCCAGTTAACGAATGTGCAAGATTTTAGAAATAAAGGTGCAGGACAGCATTTGGCAACAGCATCTATGATTTTCTTCTCTCTCTCTCTCCCCCCCCCCCAGCACCTCCCTCTCATGGGCTTGAGGATATTTTGCAGAAGACGGCATATTTTAAAGCGGTGTTCCTAAGGTGCAAAACAAAGCAAAAGAATCCAACAAACAAAATCTGCAAATTTTCAGAATTGGGTGCAAAGCAGTGGTACTCTGTTTACCCTCAGGACCCCCTATTACATCTACACTTGGACATTTTGCTCCCCACTCAACACACACACACAAAATATTTTGTTTATATGGTGTGCAAATTTTCATTCGCACATTCGTGTTTAGCCATAGCTTAACATTTTATAAGGAAATACCATGGTTCAAAGTAGAACAGTTTTATTTAAGTAAATTCGACATTTAACTCAATGCACGTGTACTTTTTACACATTAAAAAGTTTGGGAAGAGGAAGAGGGATCAGAGCCTCCAAGTCTTGTGCTCCCCTTGAGCAACTCTTGTAGCCCCCTGGAGGTCTCACCTCACCATTTGAGAATCACTGTGTTAGACAATTATGCTGAATAAAACATTGGATTTGGGGGGAGAAATCTGCTAAAATGTCAAAGAAGATCACACTTATGTCACTCTTAGAATCTGTGATCTTGGGTGCTAGTGATGGCAGACAAAACCCAAAGAGCCCTGCATGGGATGACCTGAACATCTACGTAAGGATTGGTGAGCCCTATTATTGTTAAACCTAGGGTTGCTACACTTCTCTCCTTGCCCCTTGCATTTTTCTTAGACAAATGTCATTTTTTTTCCACTGAATCACCATATACTTCTAAATCTGAACTGCTAATGAAATTTGGGGTTTGTGCATGTGTTTCATATTCAAGTTTGGTCTGTATTGGTAGTGTCCTGCGTTGGAAAAGATTTAAACCCTGCCATACTCTTTGCATGCAAAAGGTCCAAGGTTCACTTCCCAGTACCTCCAGGAAGGATTAGGAAAGAGTCTTGCCTGAAGCCTGGAAAACGGATGCCAGTCAGAGTCAATAACACTGGGCTAGTTGAACTAGTGTTATGACCCAATAAAAGACGTCCTTGTTTGATTCCTGGTTTCTTTCCATAAAAGCATAAACATTTTAATCACTGCTTACATTGGTAGCAGCTACGTTCAATATGTTCCATAGATTACAATGGTTTATTCTGGTGATAGTCTGACGTAACATTTGGAAATATTTCTAGCTACCAATATTTCCCCTAATTTTTACCTGCAAAATGATAAATAGCTTTCTTTGGCTTTTGCTCTTTGTGTAATATCTACGTTTGGTCATATACGTTTGGTCATTTAAGGTGGATTCTCTGTACATTATTCCTCGGGGATTGTATTTGTGATAGCCATGGGATAATGGTTTGAGGTTTAAACAAATGAAAAGAACTAAACAGAATCAGAGCCAAACCTTCATTAAGCAAAAGTGGAATGGCCAGTTATGCTTCTTTTTTTAGAGCTATTTTACTTATGCTGTTTCCGCTCCTGTCAGACAAGTTTCAGAAGGTGGAGGCAGCTCAATGTAGTTTCCTCATGCAAGCTTTCGTTCTGTCTCCCCAATATTTAACATCCACAACAAAGGTAGGAAGTTGTTTGGGAACTGGCACTGGAGTTCAATTTGCAAATGGTGTAACGGGTGCGCCTCCCTTCACATCTCACCAAGGTGGTCCTTATTTATTTATTTTATTGCATTTATATTCCACCTTTCTCCCAAAGTGGGATCCAGTGTCACTAAAATAGCTGCTTTATTTATAAATTGTAAATATGAATATAAATTGCCCCACTTTCTAAGAAACAATTAATGACTTTAGACTATTGAACCACTCATAAGGGTGGAAAAAGGAGGAGCAAGGAATACTTTTAAATGGTGCTCAAAGTAGAAATTTTAGCCTAAATCCAATTGCTAGTCCCACTAGCAGTAGATGTACGAAACTGATTGGAATTTGGTAAGTTAGTACATACGTGAGTTCCACTGATTCAGTGGTCCTTCTCTAATTGAGACTTTTTGCATCAAATGTTCTCATGGATAACAAAGTATAAGGAGTTTCCTTTTCTTTCTTTCTTTTTAAATTACAAAATTGTGAATGATTTCCCAGATTTCCCCCCCAAAAAAGGTGATGCGAGAAAATTGCTGTTTAAACATTTTCAGCTGTTTTCTGATCAGTTTAGGAAGTACTATATGAGTATACATGTGTTATTAAAAGTTTATAATGCCACAGTTATACAAGCATGCACCTATTGTAGAGTAACATGACATTTGTGTGTGTGTATGTGTGTGCATCTTTCTGGACCCTATTACATTCTATCCCCCTCCCACAATATGCTTTTTTCAGGTGCTGCTTTTGTATCATCCCTGCCATGAGTTTAGAGGCAGGCTGATATACAGATGGGATATACAGTGAAACCATTATTGTAAGTGGATGGTTATACCATAGATGGTATGATAACAAAACAGAGGAAACGGGCATGGACAGAAACACCCAAGGACATTTGGCTGGGGAAAAACTGGATGAAAGACCAAGAAGTGGAGCAGAATGGGAAAAGAGAGATCCAAAGTTGTTTTGAGTATGTAAAGAGGGAATAATCAGCCCATCAATATTTTGAAATAATATGTGTAATGTCTCTAGACTCCAATCGGTTTCAATCTATAGTTGTGGAATAAAGGTTTGCTGCATTTTAATTACTAAAGCTTCAATTTCTGAACTTGGTTAACAGTTTTGAACTGTTGACAGATTTATGCTTGAAGCCTTAATACCACTCAGTACTCTATCCAAATAAGTGGGTTTATATCCATGAAAGCTCATATGAAAATAAAAGTCAGTTCGTCTTAAAGGTGCAGCCCCATTTTCCCCTTCTCTTTCCTTCCTTTCTTTCCCTTCCTTCCTTCCTTTCTCTTTTTTATGACATTGTGTAGAACTATGGAGAACCCATTTTAATGGATAGTTTATATAATCTGCTTTCACTTTAAAATTCTGATTTTTGAAGGTATTTGTTGATGCATACACCATATGCATCACTATATAAGGAAAGTTTATACCAGTTGTCTCAAAAACTGGTGGCCTCCGGAGATGCTGGATTCCAATTGCCATCATCCCCAGCCAACAAAAATTATATTTGGTAATGACATACATTAAAACCAGAAAAGTACATATTCATTACTGAACAATGAGATTTTTTAAAAAAATCAACTACACGGGCATTTCCCAGATTTCACCAATACTTTCCCATTTTCCAAAAACTTGTTTTGTTGCATTCCATGTAATGGAACCTAATTCCTCATCCAGTGGCCCATAGATTTCCTGTAGTTTCACCTAATCATAGTGTTGGAAGAGATCTCAAGGGCCACGCAGTCCAATCCCCTGCCATGCAGGAACTCCAAATCAAAGCATCCCTGATAGATGGCCATCCAGCCTCTGTTTAAAGACCTCCAATGAAGGAGACTCCACCACTCTCGGAGGGAGTGTGTTCCACTGTTGAACACCCCTTACTGTCAAGAAGTTCTTCCTAATGTTGAGGTGGAATCTCGTTTCCTGTAGGTTGAACCCATTGCTTTGTGTCCTAATTGCTGGAGCAGCAGAAAACAAGCTTGCTCCATCCTCAATACTACATCCATTCAATATTTAAAAAGGATATCATGTCACCGCTTAACCTTCTTTTCTCTAGGCTAAACAGACCCAGCTCCCTAAGCCACTCCTTATAAAGCATGGTTTCCAGAACTTTCACCATTTTGGTCACCCTTCTCTGGACATGCTACAGCTTGTCCACATCCTTTTTGAATTGTGGTGCCGATAATTCTGACTCTTGATTGGGGTAGCAGCTAATTTTTTGTTCAGTTATTTGCACATCCCAACACGTTTTGGGAAATTATACTGCATAGAAACGCTCAACGATTTTTGTGTGAAAGTCATGTTTTTGGTGCAAACGTATTGGGGCACTAAAGCACTTGGTGAGGTCCTGCATCATGAGAAACATCATGAGATGCAGGAGGGAAAATGGAGCTCAGCTGTCATATGTCCACACACTACAAGCCTAGCTTTCCAATCAGGCAGTGCCCCCAACCAAAGTTTCTGAGGTGCAACAGATGGGGAACTGGGATATTTCCCCTGCTGTACTCTTCTATTCAGAGGATATATTGAGAACAGGGAGCTGATGAGATCCCTTAAAGTCCTGCTGCAACTGCTTCTCTCCAGCACCCCACAGGTAGCAGTGTGTATCAGATGTCATTTTCCAGCACCCCAGTCTTGGAAACCCTTTGGTTGTAAAAGATGGTAAATGTAAATTTGAAAAGTTATGAGATTTTAAGTTTGGCTGAAGTACTGAACAGGATGCCAGCTGCTGTTTCAGACACCTACATGGGTTTGCTTGAAAGTATGTTTGTGTGTGGGGTGGCAGTGGTGAAAATTGTGTTTTTGTGCAAAAACAATAGCAGCTTCATTTATATACCACTTCATACCGTGCTATGCAGTCCCTAAGTTAATGTGGAAGCTAATTGCACCCAACAAACTGGGTACTCATTTTAGCAACCTCAGAAGGATGCACGCCTGAGTCGAGCCTGAGCCCTGGCTGGTACTGAACTCACAACCTTGTGGTTTGTGAGTGAGTGGCTGGAGTGAGATATTTAATCACTGTGCCACCAGGGCATATTTTTGTGAAAGATTAGTGTTTTTGGAAACTGGCACAAGAAACACTTTTTTGGCACAGCAAACCACTGTCTCTAGTAAACTGTGGGGGGTGGGATTTCTGGATTTAGAGAAAGCAATTGGTTGCATTTCATAAAACCACAGAATTTTAGATTTGGAAGCAGCTGCAAGGGTCAATTAGTCCAACCCTCTGCCATGCAGGGATACACTACACTACTAAAGGCCTCCTGGAAGAAGTCTTTTTTCTGTATTGAGTTTGCAAGACCAGAACAGGGCTGTTAACAGAGTATCTTGGAAGGCTCTCATTCATAGAGTTTCCAAGTTGAAGCTGGCATGACCGCAATAAGCAACTCTTATGGATGGCCCCAGGGACCTGGGCATTTAAAATGGATGCAGTCTAAGTTGGTAGTAAAAAAATATTTTAAAAAATAAAAATTAAATCCCTCCCTTGCTTTGAAATGTCAGAGCATTTGAAGCATTTGAGGGAAGATCTGTTTAGGGTTTTGTTTACCTCCAAGACTAAAAATAACCAAGGACCAGGAGTGCTTAAAGCAAAAGTGTCAACTCTGGGGATTATTTTTTTACCAGCCCCAGATCCACTACATTGATCTCTCATTTCCTCCAAGATGTCAAGAGACTCTTGAATGAAAACTTTACGGTACAGTGGCCAAATAGCCCTGAAGCGTCTGAGTTGCAGATGGAATGGCATGCTAGGGCAGTAATAGCAATGGCTCAAGCAGAAAAGGTGATGACATCCTTGGTGCTACCCATCATAACGTTGGATGAGACCACTTGGGAGGATTTTGCTGTTAGGTGCTGTCATTGTTTCAAAGATCCTGCACCCAGAACATGGCCTTAGAGTGATTTCAACTGCTGCAATTATGAAGTCGTAGGCTTTCATCCATAGTTTTTTGTGGGTTTTTCGGGCTGTGTGGCCATGTTCTAGAAGAGTTTCTTTCTGATGTTTCGCCAGCATCTGTGGCTGGCATCTTCAGAGAATGCTCAAGGCACAGATGCTGGTGAAACATCAGAAAGAAACTCTTCTAGAACATAGCCACACACCCGGAAAAACCACAAAAAACTATGCTGCAATTATCTTTTTTAGTCAAAGGAAAGAAGCAGAGGTCTTGAGAAATCCAAACCTACACCCTTTTAGGGAGGTTTGACATCTCAGTGCTCTAAATCCTGCTTCTTTCTGGGAATCCATCCAATTTTTGCATAAAAAGGTCTCATTATGAAGGGTTTAGGTCCTCGGAAAAGAGCTCTGAATGGCTTTACTAAGACATTTGGGACAGGCATTGGAGTCCAAAGCTGAAGGACAGAAATACATAAGCCAAGGTTGCAGTATTGCATCACAAAGTAAATCCATTACTCCTAAATCAGAAGAAAAGTCACTGGGCATATAGGTTGCAAATAGCAAGGAAAATGATGTTGCTGATTGCCAAGATTCTGCCTCTTCCACATCCAGTTGCCATACCTCTTTCTGGTGCAATCTCATCTCATGTGTTTTCTGAAATGGAGAGGCCTATGTTCAAGGCATATACAGAATTGGGCCAGTCTCCCAGGCCACTGCACAGGAATCAACATATCCATGTCAATAGCATAACAGGTTTGGGAATTCCATGTCCTCAGGCTCCTACTTGGCTCCTGGTTGGAGGAGCCACTGTTGGCTGGTTCAGGGAGAAAGATAATTTAGCATGAACTCTGACTACTTTCAGCATCATGTTTCTTTGTTTGGGGCTCAGAGGAGGCAAAGATATGAAGGGCACTATAACCCAAGTGAGAAGAAAAGCCAGAGGATAGAAGTGTTTTTGTTTGATGTTAAAGTGATAAAAAGACCTCCAGGGAAGAGAACAGAGAAAGGACAGAATGGGTTTCAAAGAGAAAAATATGATACAAGGCTGTGTGCAGAAATGTGTGTGCTGTGTGTAGCTGTGTGCAGAAATGGTGGAGAGACAGTGGTAAATAGAAGATGGATGGAATCCTGTTGGGGTGTTGTGTCTTTGTCAGTGGACTTACATCTGCAGAAATTAGACTTAACAGAGTTATACAATGTACATATCCAGAAGAGAGCTCCTGTTACATTAGTACATAGCAGAGCCAGCAAAGGGATCAATGCACATCAGATAGTTCCCAATGCGCATCAGACACTCTTGCCACTGTCCTGATATGCATCTCTGCAATTCAATAAGCACATTTCTTGGCACCTCTGCTACAGCAGTCCCATAGGGGTCTGCTTCCACTCTCCCCTGCACATGGGAGAAGTGTTGACAGTTGCACCCCATATTATTCATTAGGCAACAATGTGCACACGTATGTGTATACATGACATCATAAAATAATACGGAGCATGGCGATCCACAAGCAGTCAAAACCACAGATCACTAGCTTGGCAATGGGGTGGGCCCACTGAAGTTAACTAGGTACATGCAAAGTTATGTCATACATAAAAAGTCATATGGAATTCTGGCAAATGTTTTTGTGGGTCACACTGGATATATGACCAACGCACATTATATTCTCTTTCCAGAACAGTATCTTTTTTTGATACAACTACTTCAGTAAGATGGAGGAGTGTTATATAGTAGGTGTGTCTTGATAGACTCTCCAATTGTGTGAATATTCCTAGACATTAAGGTCTGTATTTCCTCTCTTGGCTAGACTTGCCATCATATTTTTAGAGGGCTGCATGTGAAAGTCATGAGAATTCTATTTTAATTAAAACCAAATAATGATAATAAATGTTTTGTGAATTTCTGAGTAGTATTTCAAAGCTCAAGACAAAAAACATAAAATGCCAAAGACAATGGAAAATGTTCATATTTTATTGCATGTAAATATTCATATTTATTTAGCATGTACAAAAAATCAAAACAATGTAAACATACTTTAAATAAAAAATTAAACTATCATATTTTCTCTGAGAATGATGTAGAATTAACTCTATTTATAAATTCAAATTCAGTGAAATCATATTAAAAAACACTAACGCATCAAAATATTCCCAAAATATAAAGATATTTCTTATTCCAAAGGCTTTTAAAAATATCACAGCTTTAAGGCCAAATCAACATATGTGCAAAAGGTGGCACTGCTAGTTCTATAATCAAGAGCACCAAAGCTTACTTGTTAAGGGAATCTGAATGTACAGAATATATATTCAACTTCACAGAAGCTGAACTTATTTATGAACATCTCCACTTTAACATTTTAGAGTCACCCTCTCAGGGTGTCTTGTTCAAAACTTTGCATACATGATGAGATCAGGACTGAAACTGGTCATACACTCACTGGCTAGAATTCTTTAATGGCAACTGCAAGTGTAAGTCAATCTTTCACCTGTGTATATCTTTTTCTTTTTGTGGAAGTTGATATTCCCTCCCTCCCTTTGCAACAATTAAAGCCCTATACTGTACCTCCTCCATCCATGGGCATACTATGGTGAGGAGGGGGCCTGTAGAAACTTTGGCAATGGACCCATAGCCAGATGTGCTGAGACCTCCGGAGGCCCCCAGTGGACCTCAGAAGATGATGTAATCATTTAACATGTGCCTACAGGGACAAAGCCAGATGCTTTTCTGATTTCCACCCAGACTCCATCAGGCATGGCAATGAGTAGCTGTAGCACAGTTCTGCTTTGCCATGCCATCTCTCTCTGTCCCATTCACTCTAGTGTAAGAATGTAATGGCTACATACAGGAGGTCTAGCTTCAAGTCAGCATGCGTGTCTAAGTCTCAGGGTGCTTCTAGATTTGAAGCATTGTAGCACTACCAATCAAGAGATGTAATCCATGTATTTCTTCTTTTCTTACTTACTGGAAAGATACATGATGGAAGGAGTGGGAGGAAAACACATAAGGGATGGGAATGGAAGACAACATCAAACAGATCCCATGTAAAATTCCCTACTGAGGGCAGAATGATCACATAGTAAAAGCATAGTTCAAAATATGGACCAAACTCACTAACTGAAGAAATTCAAGACTGTAGGAGAGAAATGGCATCTGAACACATTTTACCATCAGAGGTTTTACCAGGTTAAGGTGGGTTCTCTTTCTGCTGCACCTCTATTATCCAAAACCACTTTAGCAATCTAATGAAAGACAACACTGCCAATTATTAAGGCATGGTTCCTAGCATCACAAGGATACAGTAGATTACACAACAGCAGACAATGTAATTGAAATCAACTTCTGAAAAATCAGATTCACTACATAAAAAGCATAAAACTCTAGTAGCTTTGTCATACTTGTTAACTTGGCACAAAAATTCACCCTGTCAATCTGGAGTAACAGATTTTTTTTGTTTTGTTTTAAGCATTTGCTCCCTTTATTATTCACTATTAAAATGTTTGGTAAAACTATCGTTATCATGACTCTTGATTTGAATAGCACTCAAAGCAAAAAATAAATTAAAAAAGAGGAAGACATGATCATTGCTAAGATATCAAATTAAGGATCATATGCAAATGGCAAGGCATAAACAGCAGACTGCTACATAAGATCAGAATGTAAAGAATTATGAGCCAGCTGTGACATTCAAGAATTTGGGACAGTGAAATGCACCATGCTTCCTAGGACCTTCCATGGTACAGAAACTATAATTTGGTTTCCCTATTATTCTCTAATAATAATACAAAGGAATCTTGTTGCACCTTTGAGATCAACCAAGCAAATGTTATGAAAAAAGTGCTACACAATTCCTTCATATACTGATATTCCAGACTACCACAGTTATGTCTCTGAATTGTATCCCCATGGAAAGATCTCTAATGATTGTTACACAACTTTAACAATTTATTTGCAATGTGCACAGACATTTTATGGGATACAATGAGGATGCGATGTGAAGCATGAAATTAAAGATCATGTTTTCTCAAAGAGTAGTCATGAGCTTATCCTGATAGAACTGACAGTGGATCCCAGCTAAGTTCCTCTGATTCTGTTCCTGTATATATCGTAAACTGCGGTCCTCTTCACCTTGGGATAGTTTCCAATAAAGTCTATCATCATGATAGGGTGGCCTAAATCATATGCACAATGATAGATGAATGAGAAGCAGAAAGTAAAACAGTGATGAATGACAAATTCAAATATCACACACACACATGGAAAATAGAACAAAATAGGGAACAAATGTAGGTTGGTGATTGAATGAGAAGTCCCTCTACACATGGAGCAGAAATGTATAAAATGCACCTGTCTAAACCCCAGTGCCACAAACAGGAAACAGATATGTACAAATGGTCCTCTCTCATGACTCCAATTCATTGTAATTATACAAGAGATCTTCCTAGAGGATTGTGTTCTCAGAAACTTTTCCTATATGGAGATATGCTCCATGTAACTACATATACAATCAGTTCTGAAGTGCAGTGTAAATGTTTATTTTGTCTAAAGTATACTCGCTAGGCAGTTAATGGGCAGAGCACATTTTTCTCTACACCGATTATCTTCATGGACTAAAAACCCTCAGTCAAGAACATCCTAAGAATCTTAGCTCTGAAAACCATTTCACACATTATTCAGAGGAACATATTTTTAGGTGTACACAAGTTAGATGTACACCCAAAAATATAATAACCAACATGACCCATTTCATAAATCCTGAATGTCTTGAAAATATACTGAGATACATGCACTCAAGACTCAATGATCTATAGAAAGGGGCTCAGCTACATTATGTGGCAGTACACATTATGGCCAATTATATATTCCTCCCCATATTATATAACAAATGTTATCACATTAAATACCTCCTACTTATCCCTATGTTGGGAAAGAAGCTGGATCAGGTTGGTTGGAAGTAGGGATCAACATTCCTAATTCTGAGTTTGCAGGTTTTACCTGCAGTCTTTCCAGAATAAAACCTAGTGACTGCTATTTGCAGTGTAATAACATCATGGTACATCAGGAAAATCTCATGTACAAAGGGGCCATTCACACTATGGAAATAAACCAGTTTGGAACCGGCTATTTCCATGACATTCACACTTGCCTCAATTGCAATCGATGCAGTTTGGGTGGTGGTGGGGGCAGACATGGCTGAAAAGCCCACTTAAACCAGTACATTTGGCATGGGACCCCTTAGTGGTTCTTTTTTAAAGAGCCACAGCGATCTGCATCTTCGGTAGTGTGAGTACACAACCAAATCAATTCGGATTGCGCTGCATCATTCCTGGAAATGAAGGCGCCTCCATTTTAAATCGATATGGAAGCAAATGTGAACAGCAAAAGGGTTAAAATGGCACAGAGAGATTTGATCACAGTAAACATAGTGGGAACACTGAACTGATTCTGAATCGGTTCTGGATTGGCACGGAGATGTAAATCTCTTCATTCAAAAAAATAAGTGTGAATGACACCTGAGATGAATATAACTGTGCAAAAATGTGATCACCAATAATATGTTCACATTTCCATTTACTTCCATAGATCAGGCATTTTAAAACAATGTTTTAAAATATTCAACTGACATCATTTTCATTCAGAGTGCCTTTTAAATATTCAAACTGCTTCAAATATATTTTGCTCAGTAATCTTTCAGCAGTCTATAAAGCATGCTAGAAATATTCCAATACTGTTTTGGGAGGGAGATGAAGGGACTGAAACAATAAAACAGCAGTTTACTTATTGTCAACATACTTAGTTACACTTTTCCCTATGCTCATGTTATGCTTGTGACATATATATTGATATTTACTCCTCAACTAAGTAATATAATACCCACCAACCCGCCAGTAAAGCATACAATATCAGAACAGACAAATTACTTACCTTACATTCACAGAAGGATGGGGGTGCCAGTGAGATTGGCCAGAAAGGATATTTGGATGACATGGAGGCTGGAAATAAAATGTGAACCTATGTTACCAAGCCTTCATTATTTCATGACAATAGCTGAAATTTATATGACAGTTTTTAGGAAGGAAAGGGGAATTTTTATTCCAGGACATAAAGTTTAAGTTTTCTGTGACTTAATATTCTGCTCCTAATGGAAGTCAAAGGATGATAAGAAGGCATACCCACTGTGGATAGATGGCATGCACATGGTTGCAGAAAGATGCACATGGTTGCATAAAAGATGGAAGACTTATGTCATTTCCTTCTGGAAAGTCGTTTTTATTTACAGCAGAAAACTCAATACCTTGATCCTCTTATTGCCCATATCAGAGATTTTACGCCTCTCAAAAACTGACATTTTTGCTAGCAGGATCTGACTATGATGTGCCTTAGCGACCAGCTGATTATGTTAAGCTAGCTCTGATGAATAGAGAGAATTTGAATATTTGGTGATTAAATATAAGGTTAAAGCTATTTTATAAATAATCATGCACCCATTTTGCATGTTTATACCATTAACTTGATTGTCTTATTCAATTTATGTATGGGTTTATGCCGGTTTTTTTCTAGTGCTTGCAAAAGTCTGACTGGTTAATGCAGAATAAACTTGCCTGCTTGCTTGCTTGCCAATCATGGCAGATTGATGAAATTATTTTTCATTTGTTTTATCTTTATAGGGTCTATATAGGGCCTATAATATTTATATTCATGAGACATACACACACATTTACTTGTAACTCATTAAGCCAAAGGTTTGGCTTTGTTTCATGTAAGGCATAAGATAGAGGTGGTTGTCTTGGTTACAGTTGTTATGGAAGGGAGGCTTTGAGCTGACGATTTGCAAGTGTCTAAAGGGATAAGCTGCTTTTGTTTAGACGGGTATCAGGAAGAAAGAAAAGTACAATTTGAATTGGGCAAGGGGTCAACAAATTTCAGTGACAGAGGATCCATAAAGAAAATGATTGTCCAGGATTTTAAGAAGAAAAGACAAGGACAATTGGAGGTTTTTGGTGTACTCGGTTGTAATAGAACTAGTGACTGAAAGAAGAGGAGCTCAGAAGTAATAGAGGACCAAACTTTTATATCAGAAAGAGCTCTACTGGGACATTTGGGGGCCAGAACTGGTCGCTGAAAAGAGGAGGAAGCCATAGTGTGAGTCTGGGGTGGTAGCAGAGACAACCACCAGAAGCTTTGAGGCAGAGGTTTGACCAAAGGGAAATCAGTGAGAGGTCTTTAAACGGAATCATTTGAGAAACCAGAAGCAGCAGAAACAAATGAGAGATAGATGAGGATTCCTGTGTAGCATCTGCTACTAACTATATAAACTGAACTGGGTGGTACTTATGGAAACAGGGTCTGAGGAAAAAAACACAATTGTGGGCTTACTTACCTGCAAAGAGCCTTTTACACATTAGGAAAGGCAACCAAACACATGTAAATACAGTCTGCCTTCCACATTTGTGGCTCTGAGACTGGCGTTTTTGATTATTCGTGAGGTCAAGGCCACTAATGCAGGCAGTTCTC
>CM034710.1:47018138-47031760 GCA_020142125.1 Phrynosoma platyrhinos
TTAACCTTTTATATTTAAAGAATAACATTTTATTCACCTATATATTAAACATTTAACAAACTTTGATAAACATTTGTTTTGCTCATCCAGCTCTTTATAGAGAGCTCAGATTCAGCTATGGTGACACATGCCTTGATTACATCCCATTTGGACTACTAAAACCCACTCTATGTTGGAGTTGCCTTTGGAAATTGTTCAGAAATTTCTGCAAGTCCAAAATGCTGGGACCAAAACGCTGACTGGGACCAGGGAACATATAATTTCCTTTTTGAGATAGCTTCACTAGCTACCCGTTTGTTTCTGGGCACAATTCAGTGTTGGTTATGACCTATAAAGCCATATACAGCTTAGGTCCAGACTATTTGAAAACTCACACACACAACCCTGAACCCCCACCCCGGCCTCTCTGAACCTGCTAGAGTCTTAAGATCCTCAAGAAGAAGCTTCTCAGTGGCTCTTCCCAGCCTGTGGCTAGACTGGCTTCCTCTACGACAAGGAGGACTTTTCTACTCAGACAGGCATTTAGTGATTAACTGGTTGCAGGTAGTCATTTTTATGGGTTATGAGTTCATTGTTATGTTTTATAATGATTTTACACTTTTCAAAATGTAATGGTATTTTAATACACCTTTTTAAATTGTGGCTGTTGGTTTCAATTTTCAAGTTTTAAGCTTTTTCTTGTTTTAGCCTTTGTAAGCTACCTTGAGTCCCCATGCCAGGAGGAAGGAGAGATATACATGAATTTCGATAAATAAATCCTTCTTATATGCTAGTCTCTAGTAATGGTGTCAAGTCCAAATTACACCATAATGCCAAGGATACTGAAAAAAGGTTTTGTATCTCAGAAAGGATTACAGATTTTATAGCTGAAGAAGTATTCTCTGACATCTTTATTAAAACTGTAGCATGAACCCAGGTCTCAGAGTTTTTTGCAACAAATAGTGCAGCAATGGGATTATATTTGCTATTTCATCAAAGATGTACATTAAATAAAATGGGTAAACCAGCTTTATTGGATTATATGTCTAATATATATTTCTAACACAATCCAATGGATTTTCCCTCCTCACTTTGTAAAAGCTCCTTTATGGTCAGCTCACAGAAGTGACTTTCCTTTTAACCAAAGGAATCAATGGCAACTAAGGTGAAATCAAGGTAACATAAACTCTCTCTCTCTCTCATGCACACAAACAAATAAGAACACAAATGGTGAGAGACGATGGTCAAACAAGTCAGTTGCTTTGATCATGACATTATCAGTGAACATTAGTAAGGTACAAAAACAATTTGGTATTCTCCTTACCTGATAGTTATGGACTTCTGGGTTATTTTTAGCACTAAAACAAAAAGACAGATAAGGATTTTTTCCCCCACAGCTCTCAAAAAACGCACCACAGAACCTTGCCTTGTGAAGGAGATAAACTAGACCAAAAAAAGTATTGCCAACAGGCAACATCTTCACTTGAAAACCAGCACTTCCCTTCTCTTCTGATACATTAGCAAGACATTTGGATTATAAGTAGTACAGATATTAGGATGGCAGCTCAACAAACTACAGGTAAGGAAGATTTCTATTTTTATACATGCACCAGATCCATTTATCCTTTTCTGTCTTTCAAACCACCACCACCACCTTTGCACTGTTTGCATGCAATACTCATACTCTCACATCTAACCAACATAATAATATTCTCTCACTCTTCCAACAGCCATCTGTTCATAAATGTTACATAATGTGTTTTTAAGCATTCTGAGACAGCTGGAACATTCATAAAGATTCCATAATGCCTCAGTGACTGACCTAGTGACTAGGGAGGGCTCATTTCAATCAAGTCAAAGCTCTTTCCACAAGTAATGACAGATACTTCAAAGACTGCTATGGTCTCATTTGAACATGTGAGGACGTCTAAGACACCTCCTCCCCGATTTCAACTTAAAACTAAAACCACACAGACATCACCAGTTCAAAACTAAGTCCTTTTTTCTTTCCTCTACCTTGCTGCTCCCAAACCTGTCTGTTCTTTGATGAACAGAACTGGAGTTCTCAAAAAAATTGGCCAAATGCTATTGGCGGGTCTTTAGGTTGGTTTAATAATAACAGTATAGCAGTAATACAAATATGGATTACTCACAATGCTCAGAAAAGGAAAAATATGTGGTTATTTATTCTCTCTCTCTCTCTCTGGTTGTAAATATCCCAAAAAGGAAGAACAGGAAGAAGAACTGAAGAAAGTGTTGATGGAACTTTAATAATTTCAAATGTCTCAAAGAACATTTGAGTCACAATCTGGGTTAACATTCTGGGTTAATAATGAAGGTTGCCACCTCTAACACTAGGGATGTAAATCTTAAATTTTGTTCTCACAGGCAAAAACGAATCATTTTATCGTTTCCTCTTGCTGTAAGAAAACTATTGAAAAATGTGCAGTTTTCAGAGACTACCTACAGTTTATTATTCTGTACAAAACAATTGTGTGGTTTTCTTGCAAAGAAAACAGCATTTTCTGAGCAGAAAACAATGTTTTTGTGCAGAAAATGCTGTTTTGTACACAGAATGCTGTTTCCTGTGCAAAAACACCTCATATGCATTTTCCACACAGAATAAGCGCTGATCTGCAAAGATTCTCACCTAACTAGGATTCTCCTCATCAGGGTTTCCCAACAAACAAAAACCTGTTTTCAGGCCCTGTTTTGAATATTTTCAGATATTCTTTCCATCCCTATTCAACACCAGCTCTGTAATATTTTTGGATTTCTAGCTTCCTACCATCCATCCTGTGTCCTACCAAATGGTCACACATTTACAAACAAAGTGACACATCTGGACCATGATCCAGATCCTGATTCAGATACACACTCCTATAGCAGGTAACTTTCTCAAAACCATGGATAACAGGTGTCAAATGAATGAATGAGTGCAGATGCTGGGTGATACTTACCAGTGCTGTGATGGTTTGAGAGCATTGCTTGCTTAAAGAAAGAAACAGAAAAGCAAAATTAAATAATACAAATAAACAGCAAACTCTATGTACAGGTTAACATTAAATGGATTATGGCCAACAAGTAAGGGACCAGAGGGATGGGGGACTTGAAACACGTGAACAGTGTTCATGCACAGGAAGTGGCAGCTGGTAGCCCCAATGTTATTGGACAGTGAATCTACTTTGGATTTTAGTCCAAACTTTAAAGGAGGTGTCAAAGGTGCAGCATATATATTAGGAATATTTTCCCCTACATGATTTACTTCCCCATTGATACTGGAGCCATCTGCTGTAGAGGCATACAAAATTGCTTTCCTCAGCCCCAGTTTCTATTTAGGAATATGGCACAGGAAAGGAAGTTGCATTCATTACTTATTGCTTTTCAAAACCCACCTTAGGTGCAAAACATGAGTGCTCAGTATAAAGCATTGAATTACTTTAAAAAGAGGGCTCAAATAAAACCCTGTGGGATCATTCTGTGAAATGGCAAATGCAGCTATGCTTAGTGTCCTTGTTTAGAAGACATGATAATTTTTTTTTAATTTCTCTGTAAATTCACTTGGGGTACAAAAACTACCTACTGGAAACCTGGCATATGGTCGTATTCATACTTTCATACTTTGCAAACTATTACATTCCTCAAATGGGAAAATTAAACTGAGTCACAGGGAATCAGGGCACATCAATTCCTAAGTATGTGGGGGGGGGGGGATTTGTTATGTTTTTTCAGGACAACCATTTGACTTGGTATTTGTACTCAGATTCCATTGCTGCCTTTTACTTACTTATCTCTCAGGCTCATCAGTCTGTCATCTGTGAAGGTGGTGGAACTGAGAACAGTGATTGCGACTTTTAAAAAAGTGCTTTTGTGTTTTGGAACTCAAGACTCCACCTTTCCTTTCTGTCCAAGTAACTTTCAAGGAATCTATTTGATTTTGGGGAAATGGGTGTTTTGTGATTGACCCTGTCCACTATGGGAATAGTTTAGTTAACAGACAAGCCTTAATGGCAGCCACATTGTGGGAAGGCCTACAACATAATAAGTCTGAAAAAGGTTGGGGACTCCTGGAGGACAAACATTTCTAGAAATGTTTAATCCAAGGACAAAAATGGTCTATATCCCACTTTTCTCTCACAGATAAAAAAAAAATAGAGAAATCATTCAAAACATTGAAAAACATGAAATGTTTAAATTTTTATCTTTCTTTACTAAAGTCATGTTTGTAATAGAGGGAGGGAGGGAGATCATGGTTAACTGACTATAAAAACAGTAACATTGTGAGTCTAACACAGCAGCTCCATTCCTTTCTATTCCTTTATTTA
This sequence comes from Phrynosoma platyrhinos, assembly GCA_020142125.1. Classification (NCBI taxonomy): domain Eukaryota; kingdom Metazoa; phylum Chordata; class Lepidosauria; order Squamata; family Phrynosomatidae; genus Phrynosoma; species Phrynosoma platyrhinos. The sequence goes on from CM034710.1 coordinate 47,022,443, forward strand.
TACCTTGACTTTTCACCAAAGCTAGATCTTATAACATACAATTGAGAATTATAGGTAACAAAATAAAAAGAACTACAGATAAATAAAACAATTACTTAACATTATATAGAGAGATCTTGTAGCATCTTTGAGACTAACTGAAAGAAAGAAATTGGCAGTATGAGCTTTCGTAAACTTCAGTCTACTTCCTCAGATCGAAAGCTCATGCCCCCAATTTCTTTCTTTCAGTTAGTCTCAAAGGTGCTACAAGTCTCTCTACATACTGATTCTACAGAGTAACATGGTTGTATCTTTTAATTCTACTTAACATTATAGTTATTATTTAATAAATTCCTATTTGCATGGTAATCACACTATTAGTTTCTGGTATTAAAATACTAAGAGCCAGAGTGGTATAGTGGTTTGAGTGTTGGACTGACTCTGGAGATAAAGGTTCAATACCCTACATAGCCATGGAAACCCACTGGGTGACCTTGGGTGAGCCACACACACACAGCCCCAGAAAATCCTGCAATATGATCATCTTTTGCTTGTCATAAGTCAGAAATGACTTCAAGGAACCCAACAAGAAGAAGAACAACAAATTAAAATATTAAGCGAGAGTATACTGGGAATGATCTGATCATAAGATAAACTAACAATGCTCTGGCACTCTGATAAAAGCTACATTTAAAAAGAATGTGGCTGGCCATTTTGACCTTACCATTGTTACAGGACGACAACTATCATGTCCTGGAATTTTTCATACTTACCATAGATGTTTCATAGGTAAAAACACTGAGTCATATTAGAGAAAAATCTTTCCTCTTTTTTGGGACCTAGAGAAAGCTCAAGTAAGATGGCCCATTATGAAAAACTGGTCAGGCTGGGCCCTGCCCTACACAGAGAAAGACCCCTGGGCTCCCTCATATAATTCTTAAAGATCTCTATCTCTGTTTCTCCTTGAACATTCATTTCCTTGTTCCAGCTCCAAGGACAGTAAACGAACAGGTGAAGCCCTGTACCATGTATTTTTCCCAGCCAGGCCTTCCTCCAAGTTGGCTCATAGATATTCTTCATATAGCTTACTTTGCTTACAAGTAATTGTGAATTTGCTAACTGAACTTACTTTTAAAATGTGTTTAATTTTCAATACAACACATTGTTGAACTCTTAAGAAATCTAGCATTTCTTAATTTTTGCATGTTTATAAGAATCAGGCAGAAGGTCCAAGTTGGAAACAAGAAAACACAAAAGTAATTCATATTAGTTTGGGCTCATCTGTGCAGTGGAGCATACATAGACAGCACTCCTTTTCAGAAACAGCTGAGAGGAAAAGGGAAATTCCGGGGAACCAAGACTCACTGAATGATTATTTTACTTCATCAAATCCTTGTTAGACCCATTCTCTGAGCTACCAGAAATTTATGCTGGTTTTGCTTCTTCATTTTTATCATCTTCAACCCCTCCCCCCTTTAAAGCTATATAATAGCTGGGACAGCTTTCTTACCCTTTCTGCTCTTTTCTAGATTAGGTGTATTTCTGAACAGAGACTAGTTTTTTTCATATGCTGCGGAAGGGGAAGCAGTCTGAAATGGGTGAGCAGCAAATGGCTGTATACATGGAGCCCTTCGGCACCTGTACACCAGCCAGAATACTCCAAGTTGATCCTGGAGTGTTCTAGCCATGGAGTTGCCCAGGATTCCCTTTTACTGCCTCACTATGAAGTGATGCCAGGCAGCTGTCTACACATGCATCCTGCTGTGACACCTTGGCACTTCTGCCGCTGGTACAAACTGCTTCCTCTGAGGTCAAAAATGAGGTGCCCAGCATCAATCACATGGCTGGGAGACTCGTAATGTCAGAGGCAATGACTCAATCCAGAAGCACCAAGTGGCACAGCAGCATGTGTAGACAACCATCTGGCGTTGCTACGGTGTAGTCTTGATTTTGCTGAAAAAGTTGGAGCAAAAGGTGAGTGGCTTTTTACACTGGTTTAAGGGACAAATAGGGCAGAATTAGTATGGAACTGGCCTCACATCATGAAGACAGTCTGCACTGGAATTGGGGATTTGGCCCTGCATCATGTTGACAGGTCACCGTGAGGGCGGAGAAACCAGTTTAACTGGCCTGTGTAGACATGCCCCTTGACACCATGTTGCAGGAGCAATACCTTTGGGAGAATCTCAGACTATACTTCTGGACCAAATATTCAAGAGCGCTGTCATGTTTTAAAGTTCCTTTCCAACACAATCCTGTGCATTTAGAAATCATTCTGGATGGAGTAAAGGGCCTTGTCTTAAAAATTTGCTTTATAGTTATAAAGTAATACATTTTGTATCCAATTTCTTTCAATGGGTGGGGGGGAACACAACAACAACAGGGCTGGGGAAAAGAAGGAAATAATGCATATGATTAACAGCATAAAAGAAATAGAGGAAATAAATTATAAACCTTTGAAAGTTGAATGCCTCCGAGATGGATATCTCTTACTAGGCCGCCTTTCAAATGTACTGGTCCTGCGTAATCTGGATCCACGTGTTGCTTGGTACTCTGTTCGGCCACTTAAAAATAAAGTCCCTAAGATTACTGATGTATCATAGAGTTCCATACACATCCACTCAGAAATAAATTTTATTCAGTTCAGTGGCATTTACTCCCAAATATGCTGGTACAGAATTGCAGACATAGGGGGGATGCAGACGGGCGGTCATAGGTTGCCCTGGGAAGCGGAAGATTGGGGCCAAGGCTGCCCCATGCCTCAGCCACAATCCTCCCTTTTGGCGACTGGGAAAGGAGCACCAAAATAGCGCTCCTTTCCCAGGTGGCGAAAAGGGCGCCCGAAGAGCTGCCATACGGCTCTTTTGCGCCTCTTCCGGCGCAGTGTGTCTGGATGCAACACGCTGCGCCGGGAGGATGTCATCAGAGCGCTCCTGTGTGCAACGACGCACGCTCTGATGATGTCCTTGGAAAGGGGTTGGGGCATCCGGCTGCTCCTCCCCTCCCCTGCTCCAAGATGACGCTTTGCGCCATCTGCAAAGCCCCTAAATGAACTCCATGACACTAACCCATCCAAATGCCCAGTACATACAGATAAAATTGCTATTATAAATACAGGAAACTGGCTCTTCCTCATCTGTAACCTTTGTAGCACTGGCTTAATCCAAATTGTTCCTTCCACATTAGCAGTGTAACCCAACCTATCACTCAGGAAGGAGAGGTTTTTTAAAAGCAAAAATTGGTAAATTATATCCAGAAATGGCAATCTTTAACTCAGTACAAACTGTCCCACCTGTATCCCCCAGACTAACAGATTTTCTCCACACAAGCATGTCGCCTTTCAAATATGGGCTTTAGAATTTCATTAATGGAATGAAATGGATAGACAGACAACATATCCAGTTAATGCCAATGGGACAGTCCCTCAATATGCATCTTTCTTACTCTGAAGCAGCCAAGCCCATCTCCATCATTCCTTCCAACTCACCACCAAATCATCAGAGGGTAAAATCATATACATCCCTGTATCCCTGATTCCTTATGCCCCCTGTGTTGTAGATCACTACAGGGAAGGGGGAAAATCACAAGGCCTCCTTCCAAACATAACATTTTCAGGTAAATTCTACATCACAGTTCTGACAGATGCATTTGCAGAAACTTTTCTGGAAGTTTCATCTCTCTAGGTTACCAACTTTCCAGCTGGCCCACACTGCTCCTTAACAGTGCTTCTTTTTAAAACATTTTATTTATAACAAATTTTTAAAACAATAAAATACAGCATTTGTTACTGTTTACAACTGTTCTGTTACGTGAATATACGGTACACATCTCTTTGTTCTTGTTTTTTGCTATTTTTGTCCTTCCACCAAAATTTTAGCTCATGCTAATATTAACTTAAGTCAATGTTATTTGTCATCCTATTGAAAGTATTCTTTAACCTCTAAAATAATAAAAAGTGTTTTTGTTTTTCTTCAGTAGAATTTCTGCAAATCTTGTTTCATTCAACCATTATCAATTACCTTATGCACATTAACATCAATAACATCGTTGTCGTTATCTTTATCAACATTACAAACTAAAAATAGTGGCATGTTTAGAGCTTTATAGGTCTTGTAGTATCTGTGAGAAATTCTTTCATTCTGAAACTAATGTCTGTACTCTATGGTTGGCCATTTCATTGGTAGGTACTATATGGTTATATCTTTCCACATCTTCTTCCAGTGCTCAACAACAGGTAACCATTCTTTTAACAGTGCTTCTTAAAGAAACAACCATTTCCCATCTTTCACACTGCTTCTTAATAGAGGAACCACCTCTCTTTCTCTCTCTCGCTCTCTTTTCCTTCTCTTTCAATTCCAGCCTCCCTTCCCCACATTAAACTGGCTTTGATTGACTGAAACCAGCAGAGAAGGGACTCCATTCTCACCCATTACAATGTAATTCCTACAAAAAAGGCACTCATCTGGACATTTATAGAATTCTGTCAAACAGGAAAGCTTTCACAATTGGGAAGAAAGCACCTTTTCCCTTGGTCTTCAGTATAGTAGGGTATAATAGAGTAACTATCCAACTAGTCAAACATTTTGTTGGCTAGTTAACTTTTTTTATATTTGCAAGACAGCATATAATATTAAAAGTACCTGAATCGGAAGCGGGATCCCAGCCTGATAAAATCTGACCGGCTAGATTTACTGTTAGCAGGTGTGCGCAACCGGAAAAAGGCATGATGTTCTACTGCACATTTCCAGAGGTGCTTACATGTTTTGGCATTATCTAATCTGAAAACAAAAGTGTGCTCCTGCTCTCTACCCTACAAGAGAAAAACAAACAAACAAACCTCTTATTTTGGCCACACACATGGAACTGAATTAGAATCAACGTCTAGAAGAAGAGCTTGAATAGAGAATGTGCTGAGTCCACCAATACCTGCTAAGTTCACGACATTCAATCTGGACAATTCCAGATTTAATTCAAAGTAACATGAAAGGATTACCTGTTCATCATCTTCTACCACCACAAGTGTCAGCTTGCTCTTTTTGAAGTCCATTTTAGTGATCTTAGGCCTAGACACATGGAAATACAGTATTAAAATATGTTGATACACAAAGGAAATAAAGTATGCACCCCAAATATTTACAACTTGGTTGCCACTTTAATTGTGTATTTCTTCACTGCTTTACATCTCTTTCTCTTTCTCTCTCACTCTGTCTTTTGTATTTTCCCTAATTTATAAAGGATCTCCAATACTGAAAAAAATTGTACTATTACTTTCTTAGGCAGCATAAGTAAAAGAAAGTTCTTGGTTCAAATTTTACCTCAGCCATGAACTTACTGAGAGCCAGTGTGGTGTATGATTTGAGTTTTGTACTACAATTCTGAAGACCAGGATTCAATTCCCAGCTTGCCCATGAAACCCAATGGGGTGACCTTGGGCAAGACACTCTCTCTCTCTCAGCCTTACTGGAAGCCAATGGCAAGCCTCCTCTTAACAAAACCCCAAGATAGTTTTGTCATAAGGTTGCCATATGTTGGAAACAACTTGAAAGCACACAACAACAAACAAATGAACTTAATTGAGATCTGTTAGTGAGCGTGTCAGTAAGTGAGATTAAGTAAGTGAGATTTGTCAGCCATAAACTAGATATACCTCATCCCAACCTAATTCCCAGACTTGTAACCCAGGTGTTCGGAGAGCAGCAAGGATTGGTTGGTCCAGAGTTTGAGCCGGGAGGTCCTGGAGCCAGGGAACTGAAGGAACCACTGTCAGAGGGACTGCCACAGCTACTGGGAAATCCAGATCCTAAGTCGGAAGACTTGGAGGACGGAGAGCAAGTGGCACCACTGAGAAAGCACAAAGCCCAGAGAACAGTGATTAAAGTTCCTCAGGACCAGGGAAAGGCCAAGCTTTAGCAGGGTCCAGCAGACTGGTGGGGGACAGATGGCGGCAGTTTGAAAAAGAGAGGAAGGAGAAGGATTCTGAAGATATGGATGAAGATGGTCACGATCCTGAGCAACTTGAAAAGGAGTCCTCTGAAGATAAAGGTGAAGGAGAAGATAAAATGGAAGAACAAACAAAGAATGAAGGAAACAAAGAGAATCTTGAAAATACAGGCAATGAAGAAAAAGAGGAATCCTTGAGAGAAAACCAGAAAGAATTCCCTGACGCAGACAGTGGAAAAGGCATCCGAGATTCCAATCAAGGCCTTAATACTCAGGAAAATGAGGATGCCAGTAATCCTAACCAAGGTAAGTATTTAATTGATGCTATTGAGAGAATGGAACATGAAACATATGGACAAGCAGGAAACAAGAACCTGCAATATAACACTGGTGTAGAACTGACTGGAACTCCTTCTGAGAAGGACCAGGTGAAAGAGGAACATGGTATTGGAACTGCTGATGCAAATCTGTCAGAAGGGCATGAATCTGAATTAATGGCACGACTAGTTTCTGAGAAAGAAAGCAGAAAAATACATAGAGTTTCAAGAGAAAACATGGTGCAACATGACCATGTTATAAGGCACTGAGTTGAAGCAACCAAGACCCTGTGGAGAAAGAAAGGAACTGTTGCTTTCAGGCTGCTGTTAAAATTGAAACTGGACCAAACACCTGTGAAACTGGAGTCACCTCCTATTGTCCTCTGGGTAGTAGGGAAAGACCAAAGGCAAGGACTGTGCCTAAATTAAGATCCTTCATAAAACATTGAGACCTTGGTTTAAAATCTTATTTTGAACTACCTATGTAATTGCCACTCTGTTGTGTGACAGTGTTTCACCATATTATTAGTGACTGACATATGTGGTTTATTTGGTTATAACCCACCAGTGTTTGAACAGGGAATGGTTTTATTTTGTTTGGATTATGACATGTCATCCACTGAAATTTGGATTTTTTCCCCATCTCAATATTTATTTTAAAAAAACATATATAAATATATATAACATAAACATTAAACATAACTAATCTAACAACATAACATAACATCACAAAACACCACATAACATAAACTTCCATAGTTTGTTAACAGTATGTATAGATCCATTTCAGCTTATCACATCTTCTACTTCTTTATTTACCCCTTTCTATTAGCTCTCATTATTCTACTTATCATTTTAGTCATTTTATGCATTTTAATAAAACCTATTCTTCCCCTCATTTGTTATGCCCTTTATGTTAACTTTGCTATTTCATCCCCACATTGCTTTAATATATTCATCAATTGGAGCCCATTCTTTTTCCACTTTAGTAATGTCTTTTTGATTAATTAGAGCCATCAACCTGTCCATTTCGAAATTTGGATTATGATATAGCATCCACAGAGTTTGTCAACAATGGGGAAAATGTATTTTGGGTGGCAGGATGTCAGAATCTATAGATGTCAGAATCTATAGAATCTGTCATGTGTTTATATTTTGAATCTGTTGAGGTTTGACTACATTATGATTTGTACTTGGTTAACAGGGATTAAACTGTCAGGATACTGTTTACTGAAACGGTTTAACTGTCACAATACAGGTGTGAGATGGGGAACTGTTAGAAGGTTGTCAAAGTAATGGGCTGATGTATGGGGGTGGAGCTTATTGGTCCAACTGCCTTTACTATGTGGTGTGTGGGGGGGTTGGATGTTTACTTCTGACCAAGAAGTGGTTCTGACAGTTGCTGTTTTTTGTGTCTGCAATAAAAGCCTTTTGTTTTCAAATACAAAGCTTGATTGACTGAGCATTGGAAACCTGAACTGTTGGTTCTGACAATGTCATGAGAAGAAAGGACTCAGTAGAAAAGACAATAATGCTTGGTAAAGTTGAGGGCAACAGGAAAAGAGAAAGACTATAAACTAGATGGATAGATTCAGAGAAGCCTTGACCATGAATTTGCAAAGGCTGAGCAGATAGGGTGGCTTGGAGGTCTCTTTTTCATAGGGTCGCCATAAGTCGAAGCTGACTTAAGGGCAGTTCAAAAAAATACAAAGTATTACACATTCTTCTATCAGCTTCACTATCTTCTGGGCTGAGGGTCACCAAATGAAAAACCTAAACAGCTAAGAATCAGAATAATTAATCTTTTACTGTCCAATAAGATTTAACTTGAATGCCATCTTGAATATCCTGCCTCTATCTGAGTAATCATTGACGGGCCCAAATAAAAGAGTTTGCTCTTCTGCTGTGGATGAATTGAGGAAGTGGAATTCCCTGCCTGAGAAATCTGGATGCTTCATTGGTCTGGTTGGGTCACCAGATGAAAACTTGTTTTAAAAACATGGGTAGGCCTTTGCCTTACCACAAAATCAATTTTAAATAAAGATAAAAGTTTCCCTCTTGACAAGAATGTCTTGTTGTAACTGACTGTAAGGGACGGTGCTCATCTCTGCTACTAAGCTGAAGAGCCAGTATTGTTCAAAGGCAACTCCAGTAGTCATGTGGCCAGCATGACTGCATAGAACACCGAAGTGGTACCTATTTATCTACTTGCATTTGTATACTTTCAAACTACTAGATTACTACACTCATATTTCACTCATGTTTGTTAGAATCATAGAATCATAGAGTTGGAAGAGATCACAAGGGCCATCCGGTCCAACCTCCTGCTATGCAGAAACTCCCAATCAAAGCATACTTGACAGATGGCCATCCAGCCTCTGTTTAAAGACCTCTAAAGAAAAGGAGACTCCACCACTCTTTGAGGGAGTGTGTTCTACTGTCGAATATCCCTTACTGTCAGGATGTTCCTCCTGATGTTGAGGTGGATTCTCTTTTCCTGTAGCTTGCATCCATTATTTCAGGTCCTGTTCTCTGGAGCAGCAGAAAACAAGCTTTCTCCCTCCTCAATATGACATCCCTTCAAATACTTCAGTGGTCCCTAAATTGTGCTCTTTAAGGGATTCTGGACTTCAGCTCTCAGAATCCCAGACTATTGCCAACATGGCTGAAGCTAGTGGGAGCTGAAGTCCAAAATCTCTTAAAGGACACAGTTGGAGACTACTGAAATACTTAAACAGGGCTATCATATCACCTCTTAACCATCTCTTCTCCAGGCAAAACATAACCAGTTCCCTAAGTCATTCGTCATAGGGCACGGTTTCCAGACCCTTCACCATTTTAGTCACCCTTCTTTGGACATGCTCCAGTTTTTCAACATCCTTTTTGAATTGTGGCACCCAGAACTGGAGACATTATTCCAGGTGGGATGTGCCCAAAAGCAGAATACAGTGGCACTATTACTTCCCTTGATCTAAACACTATACTTCTATTGATATAGCCTAAAACTGCATTGGCCTTTTTAGCTACAGCACCACATTGTTGACTGATGTTCAACTTGTGGTCTACTAGGACTCCTAGATCC
>CM034710.1:47066423-47112426 GCA_020142125.1 Phrynosoma platyrhinos
TCTTATATGCCGGAGCGTCTTATATGCCGAAAAATACGGTATATATTCTTTAATTGATTCTTGTTCCATTTCTCTTTTTAATATAAGTGTCTATAATATTCCTATTTTATGGTTATCCTTAGTCAGTAGCATGTTATCCAATTTCATATTTTTGATTTCTATTCCTTCTAATTATATATTCATCTTAGTTCTTTCATGAAATTATTGATGTACAAACCAATGACAAGATATATAGAGAGACTAACTGCAATAAAGAAGTTGGCAGCACAATCTTTCGTAGACTTCAGTCTACTTCCTCAGATGCATTGACAAGGTATTCTTTCTGTCAATAATTCTTGTTTTTATTTCAATCTAAATATGGTATCTTCTTCCACCAGATCTTTATATGTTAACTATTTATCTTGTTTCATCATATCACCTTTAACAAAAGCTTCATGTGGGGTATTTTTCTTTAAATATGTTTTTATATTTGATCCATGCCTTCAATAGTGCTTTTCTGATGAAATAATTATTGAAATCTTTATTTTTCTCTAATTTATTACAACACATGTAGGCATGCCATCTATATCATAAAACTGGGCCTTCTAATTGTAAAAATCTTGTCTTTTGGCAAAATCTATTCTTTTACTCAAGAGATACCACTTGCGTGTTAATATAGTTTAAAATTCAGTAGACTACTTCTCTTTTTTTAGCTTCTTGCAGTAATTTCCATTTGATTCTTGGCTTCCTCCCTGAGCACATACATTTTGAAATTTCTTTTTGTTATTATTTGAAGGAGTTAATTGTTTGTTATTACTACTAGGTTTTGAAACAGAAGTATCAACTTCAGAAGTATGTTCATCTTAATAACTGATATTTACTTCAGAATGATACTTTCAGGTTTCTCCATCTTTTCAAGTCACTCTTTATGTCATTCCAAGTTTTTTTTATATAATTATTGTCAAGCAATTCCAAATTTTAGTAGCAAATGTTTCTGATGCCCCAGCAAAGCACTGGATGCACTTTCCTTGATATTCTGATTTAATATCTTCCTACACCTATTCCACAGAATAGCATATGGACTGAAAAAGAGGTATATTATTATTTGTTTCACATAAAAAAATCAAACACTGATTGCTAATCAAACAGCTGCTGTGCTACTTAATATATAATATAATATACATAAAGTATCAGCTTCAGCAATAATACCTGTCTCTGATATGTAGTTACTTGAACCCCTAGGCTTCTGGCATTGTCAAGAAAGTGAGGAGAACAATTTTTTAAAAAAAGAAAAAACAGGAAATGTGCTTAAATAAATAGTGATGTGTCCATAACTCAGTGATGTACCAGTTGTATGGGGTTAGAATTAAGCTCAAGTCTCTTGCTAATAGGTATGGTTTTCTGTTGGCAGAACACTCATCTGCCAGTCACCCCATGAGCTCTGCTAACAGTGTGATCTGCCAACAAAACTGCTCTGCTGGCTAAGAATAGCTGGCAGAAGAAGTGAGAAGAGTGGGGAAATGAGTGGTATTGGATTCAAACTGCTTCAGCCCAGGGCACAACTACAATGTTAGTGCAAAATCAAGCCAGAATGAGAGTCTGTGGAAGCTGTGAAATCCAAAGCAATGAATTTTCTATGCCCTATGAATAGTGTTATTTTCTGTGAACAGTTTGCAATCTTCTGCTATCAGGTATGGCAAATTCTCCACGGTTGTGCTATCAGGTATGGCAAGAAACTTCTATAGTAAGGCATACCTAGCAAGCCCATACATTTTATTAATTCCATTCACAATATCTTTGCTAATTCATATATTTTATATAAAGGACTCTTCAAACATCTAGTATGTCCCACAATCTTATCTGCATTTCTACAATTAGAAAGAAAATATGTTTACTAAAACTAGGGCCTTATCTGCACAGGCCAAAGGGCCATCTTCTCCCATTATGGCGGTGGCCTCTTTGGACAACACATGGCCCAAACCTTGTTCTGGTGCGAGCAGTTTGGACAATGTCCAGCACATCCCACACCAGAAACAGGGCATAACAAGGTTGCAGTGGAGTAAAACAACTTACCTATTGCTCCAGATCAGGGGTCTGCAACCTTTTTGGGGGTGGGGCAGGTCCCCCTGTCCCCCAATGCCCCCCAATGCCCCCCAGGCTGCAGTGGTGCACGCACATGCGCGCACACACACTACCAGGAGGGCTCCCTCGACTGCGCTTGGCCTGAGAGAGGCCCGGCGCGGCCGCGGGGGTCCTCTGGGGCGCCATTTTGGATTCCAAAATGGCACCTCGGAGGACCCCCGTGGCCGCGAAAGGCGGCAGCGGTGGGGTGGCGGTGACAGCAGGACCGGGCAGGGGCCAGTCCGAAGGCCTCCGCAGGTCAGGTGCAGCCCGCGGGCCTTAGGTTGCTGACCCCAGATCTTTCAGGAAGATCTAGAGCCCTCCATCCCTGTATCATAGTAGCTGTCTACATGGGTGCCTCTGGAGTATCCTGGCCACTGCATACAAGGCTTAAGTTTTCAAAATTACTTGACAAGCAAGCAACCAACTGCCTTTATGTTTTGAATCATTCAAAATCTGGAAGACCTCATAATACTTAAAATTATTAGTAATTCAGGGTCTCTGAAGGCAACAAACCCTGTAAATGACATCAGCTTTAGGTTATATGATCAAAGCAAACTATGCCATTCAGATGGAAACGGAGGGAAATACAACCTCATCCTGGCGTTGACTATTAACAATTTTAATAAGAGGAAGACTTGGTTAATAATAATACTTCTTGAAGAAGCCATTTTCCACATTTGCCACCACCCCATTTCCAGTACAGGGAAGGAAGGTAGGAAACTGTTGATCCTGGAAGCAACCTTGCACACCTGTAGGACAAGACAACAAGCAAGCTGCACTTTGGAGGAGGAGGAGGTGGTGGTGCTGGTGAAGGTGCTGGCAATACTAATCTCTTCTCCTCCTAGATTATTAGATGCTCTGGTGATGGCCCTGTAGAGCACCCTTACACACAGGATCTGTCATGGTAAACTCCCTATCTTCTTTGCTTCCTGGAATCCTGTATTACTCAATTTGGGTTATTTATATCTCATTGGATTCTGTGTGCACAGGACTGCAGCACTGGTTATTAGAGGATTCAGCCATCCAACCAAGAAAAATAATGCCTGTAGAACCTCACTCTCTGTCTCAACAGAACACAGTCATAAAGGATGGTGGTGGAGGGAGCATTTATCTTGGCTTGACTACTGCAGAATATACCTTAGAAATATATGAGAGAGTCACATCAAAGGTTCAGAGTTTCTCAAGGTACTTCTAAAATGCACAACATAGATGGAATAAAGTATCAGTGTTATACATGAATGCAGAATTTTTGCTTGTTTCATACTGGTGACAGTTACCAGGCTTCTTTGGAAAACAGTGACCTTTTATTGCCAGCCTTTTATTAGCATAACTGAGTATACTCATTCTTCCCCATTCGCAGACTTGAAGTCCACGGCCTTACTCCTTCATGGACGGCAAAGGGGAAGGACAAAATGGTGCATGTGTCTGAGGTGCGTACACAGCACCACACATGGGAGCATGCACCCATATTAAGCAATGGGCTTTGAATATTTGCCGTTTTTCCAATTTGCGGTGTGTGTGTGTCCTGGAATGGATCCCCCACGAATTGGGAGGGACGACTGTATACTCTTCTGGGCATCCAAATTTTGTATTACCACAATATAAAAGTCACATACATACCATTATTTGGAATGCATCAATGAACTGCAGGCCAAAATAATCTGTTTCCACAAGGTCCAAATGGTACACAATCTGGTCAAACAGATCTTGCCCTTTTGCATGTTTCTGCAAGAAAAATGATTTAAAATAGAAACATTGTTACAAGCACATATTTATTTTATGCAAACTTAATGCTCTGCTTAGATGTGAACAGGCTGCACTAATCTGTACATTGATTTCTTAGTACCTCTGTGTTTTAGACTCTATTTTTATATCATTCTTTATCCAATGGGCTTAGCATGGGGCAAAGTTGTCCCCCCTTCAGATTCACATACCATCTGAAGTAGGTTAGACTAAGAGACACTAACTAGCTGAAGGCTACTCAGGCAACCTCTTAGCTGAGGATACTGCTGGTCTTCAGTCTAATGTTATTAAATTCCTGGACCACTCGGGCTTTCAATAAGGCTCCTTCCTGTCCTGTGTAACACTAAGCAAAAAACAGGCATCATGGAAATTCTCCACACAACTCTGGGTATCTTATTTTTAATTATGTTATAAAATGTACAGCTTGGCAAAAACTATCTGGGATCATCTTGTTTAGTAGTATAAAGTCCAGAATGTTTCCCAACTCAGATTTTGACAAAAAGAAAGAAATATATTCACTAAGATATGGCATCAGAAGATGTAGCTACAGAGACATCACTATGACATCTCTCAATGCTACTTTCAAATCCTGTCTTTTAAGCCATACAGCCCCCTCCCCACAGCCATTTCCAAGGCATTGGCTGGACATGTCATTACTCACCATCTGACTTTCCAGGGCCTTGGAAATGGCTGTGTTGGGGGGAGCTGCAAGGCTTAAAAGGTAGGATCTGGGATGCCCTTGTTGCAATCCTGCAATGATCGTAACTGTTAATTGGAAAAATTACAATATCACTAGTCAGGTTTAAAACATCATAATTGCTCAACAAGATGCCATCTTGTTTTATTTCGTCCTGTAATATGTAAGGTTTTGACAATCCTTCCCCCTTTGTGACAACCATCTTACTATCTGTATAGCACATGCACAACATAATTTTGCACCATCATAACTGTACCAGTTGTACATCAGTGAAGCAACAATCACACAACAGGCAGAAAAGCTTTGCGCTAGCCTGTTGCACACAGTTATGCTGCTTTTGTAATCCCAATGAGGATACCATCCTTGTGCAACGCCCTAGGAAATGCAACAGCTTGGCATAACAGAACTGATGCCAGTGTAAATCACCAACAGGATTCTGGGCAGTCTTGAAACATTGCAGTCTTTTGGGAGCTGTAATCATCCACTATCATTATGCATCTCCCAAAAAAATAATGACTGTTGAACAAATTAAAAGCCACAACAAAAACATATCTTTTGAAAGTATATAATATTGAACATTCTCATACACAAATTACTTAAAAGCAAACCAACAAGCAAAACAAAGAAAATTAACAGTTTGGCAGAATAAGGAATTGACTGAACCAATCGTAAAGCAAAGAGCTGATTCTCAAACAGTGCCAGGGCACATCAAAGTCCCACAACAGGGGACAGAGTGTGACCTGTAAAAATTAACAGGCACTGTGCTGAATGCTCCAATTTCTTCAAAATGAGAAATTGGATTGAGGAGACGGGGAGGACTGTGTGGGAGTTTAGCAGAGATGATTAAAGGGAAATCCAGGGAAATAACAAAAGTACCTGGAATGCCCAATTTTGCCATGCAATGGTTCTAGGGCCCTGTAGGCTATCTATCATTTTGACTTACTGCCTCATAAAAAAGGAGCTCTACTGCAGGCTAGTATCTCTCAATAGGAAAAGGCTTTAGGCACACCTCTGTGTTCTTCTCAGGAAAGATAAAGGGGCTTTAAACGACAGGCAGGAAGCCCTCCTAGAACATGTGCATGGTTTCCAAAGAAGAGGAAGAAAATAACAGACAAGAGGACCCATAAGACTAGGACAGTGAGGTGATATTCTGTACCACTGGAACTAAATTACTGATACCTGACTCTTTTCATGAACCATGTTCCCAGTTCACCTGAAGTTGGAATTCATCCTGTGAGCCACAAAACACTGAAGAAGACACTCAGGCTCACACCGATGAAAGAAATTTAACTACCATACTGAGAGTGAGCAGGTATTTGAGTCTCACTACTGAGAGAGATGGTTGTGCCAATGTACATACCACCCATGTTGTCTTGGAAGTGGTGTATTTCTGGGGCTTGCACTCAAGATGTGATGGAGGCGACACCCAGACTCATCAAACCATTTATCTACTGTCCTATACTGGTAATCTATGTTGGAAAGAAATAATACAATCAAAAGTAATCCTAAATGGATCTCCAAAGTCTGGGTAGGAAGGTGAAGAATTCAGGAACACAAATGGTGTTTAAGTGTCACTGGGAAATTTGGTTCAATAAACCATTGGCCAATGGCCCATGATATCAGTATGAATTATTCCTTTAATATCAGAGGTATCCCTAAAAGGATCTGGGGAGATTTTTTTTGGCAGGAGCCTTGCAAACCTCATCCACGATAATTACAGGGAGATACCCAGAACTAACTCTTGAGCTATGTATTAAGGAAAGAAACATCAGTAAGTGAGGAGAAGCAACAGAAATGGAGCCCAGTGATTTCCAGGTAAATACAGCAAGGAGACCAGGAAGTTGCAAAACCGAGGAATATATAATAGCATCTGAAGCATGGGAAACAAACTTGAAAACTTAACACAGGATGGTAAGTGCAATTTGACTGATATCACTAAGATTTGGAGGGATAAGATGGGGGAATATTATTATATGTTAACAATACACACACTTGTATGGAAATTCACATTCATGAGAAGGCAAGGCTGATGAAAACATTTGGGTAAAGACAGAAGGATTTGGTGGTTAATCATACCCCGCCACTTGATTAGTTTATAGCAATTTAAGTAATACAAAGTAAAAGTGAAAAACAGTGATGCTGAAATAACTGATGAGGACACTTTACTATGACAGTATAGTAATGGATTGCCTAACTATCAAGACATGGACTATACCTTCTAGGAGCCAATAGCAAAACTTTCACAAAAATGAACCATAGAAGGGAATTTTCAATTATTTTCATCTGTTAGAAGCAGGAGAAAGGAAGGAGATCTGCTGTTCTGGAGTCAAATCTAATCAAAGGAGAGGAATTGATTGATGAAGTGATAATGGCACAAATCATCGGGTCAAGGGATCATGTCCTCTTGACTTTGTGATAGCGAGGGTCTAGTCAACTCATACCTCACTCTTTAGGCAAGCCAATTTCAAGAAAAAGACCAGAAAAAGTTGACCAAGATTCCCATAGGTAAAAAATCTAACAAAGTAGGAGTTCAGGAGAGATGCGAGATCCTGAAAGTGGGAAAGGCTGGAGATGGGAAAGAAGTAAATGTCCCCACCTTTAAGAAAGAGAAAAGGGTAGACCCAGGAAACTACAAACCAATTAGCCTGATGTTAGTATGCAGAAAAATTCTAGAACAGATTGACCATTCAAGCATTGATTGCTGGGATTCAACAGGAGTTTGGAAAGGGAACAATAAAAATATTAGTCCATTTTTTCAGACCTGGGACTTGTGTTAACTCCAGTTTACAAAAATAGTCTGATTTATTGAAGAAATTGTTATTAGACTACATCATTGGAAGCAAAACATGGAGAAGTTCAATTCTCTCTGTAAAAACAAAAACCAGGACCAGATTGTGGCACAGACCCTGAACTACTAATATCAAAAATTAGAATAAAGCTAAAGAAGAACACTAAACCAACCATCATGCCAAAATACAATCTGAGGAATATCCATTGCATTGAGTTTCCATGCACACAAAGTGATGCTTAAAATTCTACAACACTTTTATCATATATGGAGAAATGCCAGATGTCCAAACAGGGTTCTAGAAAAGAAGAGGCACAAAGGATCATACTGCAAACATACACTGGATAATGGAGTGCACTAAAGAATTTCAGAAGATAATCAGTCTATGCTTTATAGATTATAATAAAGCCCTTGACTGTATAGTCGATAAAAAACCTATGGCTTGCTCTTAAAGAAATGGGTATGCCACAACACTAGACTGTCCTAATGAATACCTGTACTCAGGGCAGGAGGCTAATGTCAGGACAGAATATTGAGAAATGGAATGGTTTTCAATTGGCAAGGGGTCGGGCAAGACTACATTTTATCACTCTATCTGATTAACTTGTATGCTGAACATATCAGATGTAAAGTGGGATTAGATGTGAAAGAGGCATGAAAACCGGAGGCAGGAATGTCAAGAATTGAAGATATGTAGGTGATTCTTGCTTTCTGCTGTGGTTTGATTCCAGAAATCCCCATGGTTGCCAAAATCTGTGGATATTCAAGTCTTTTT
Source organism: Phrynosoma platyrhinos (assembly GCA_020142125.1). Classification (NCBI taxonomy): domain Eukaryota; kingdom Metazoa; phylum Chordata; class Lepidosauria; order Squamata; family Phrynosomatidae; genus Phrynosoma; species Phrynosoma platyrhinos. The sequence continues at coordinate 47,074,530 of CM034710.1, forward strand.
ATATACAATGGCATAGTAAATTAGTGTTCCTTATATAAAATGGGAAAATTGGGGCTTGCTTTTTAGAAATTATATATTTCTTAAATATTTTCAAACCATGTATGGTTGAATCTGTAGATACAGAATCCATGGATATGGAGGGCCAACTGTACTAGCAGAAAATAGAAAAGACTTGGAATAATTACTGAAAAAGTCAAGGAAAAAAAGTGCAAAAGCAGGTTTGAACATTAAAAAAAACAAAAAAACATAAGCAAGACCACAGATGATTTACATAACTTTAAAGTAGACAATGAAAACATTGAGATAGTTCAAGATTTTTCATACCTTGATTTAGTCATTAATCAGAATGGAGACTGCAGTCAAAAAATCAGAAGAAGACTAGAACTTGGAAGGTCAGCTCTAAAGGCACTAGATAAGATCCTGCAGTGTAAAGACAGATCATTGAATACTGAAGTTATTTCCCATTTCTATGTATGAATGTGAAAGCTGGAGAGTGAAGAAAGTTGATAGGAAGAGAATAAACTCATTTGAAATGTGCTGGTGAAGAATTCTCTGTATACTAAAAAGACAAATAAATGGGCCCAGAGCAAGAACCTTATTGTAAAAGAAAGCAATATGGAAATGGAGCTGGAGAGCAGCGACTTTCTCCATGCCTTACATCATGACATACTAGCGCTTCAGTTCTCTTTCTGGTGGGAGATGTTTGTAAAAGTGTGGGTTTTTTCTAGCTGGAAAAATCTGTTTGACAAAAGACACACATGAATTGTCCCTAGAAGCCAACACAACTAAACCGAGACTGTCATACAGTCAGCCCTCAGTATAATCTGGGGATCCATTCCAGATCCCCCCGCAAATATCAAAATCTGTGGATGCTCAAGTTCCATTCTCTTCAATGCTGGTGCAGCCACACTGTTGGTCTGTCACTGGGGACAACAGAACTTCACCTTCTTCCCTCCCTTCTTGTCCTCCCTACCCCTACTTTGGCCTGGCTGGCTAAGCTAGCACTGCTACGGCCATCCGAAGCCCATCTCGCTTCTCTCACTGGTGGGGGCCTCCTCCTCCACCGTCACCTGGAAATGGAGGACATGTCTGGTCACCCTGGTCTGGGTTTCCTCTGGAGGGTGTGTGTCTCCCTTTGTGCCCAAACTGGATGCGTGGCAGCAGAAGAGGGGCAGAGGAGCCAGACTGCTTTGTTGCAAGAAAATTGCAGGATGCTGCCTCTGATGTCACCAAAGCGGTCGGGGCGTGCGAAGGAAGGAGCGCGAGTGAGGGAAGGAGGGAGCGTGCACATACGAGAGAGAAATAGAGCATGTACATGTGCAACTTGGGTCTCCCTCCTTTCTCCCTCCTTGTTGCACGTGAGAGCAGCTTGGTGCTATAAGATACCTTCCTTTCCAAATCCTCTCCCAGCCCTCCTTCTCCTCCACTTCCTCCTCCTTCTCTGCATCCTCCTCTGCTGCCTCCTGTTCCTTCTCTTCCTCCTCCTCCTCCTTTCCACCACGGGCTTGCCATTTGCAGATGCTTGAATCTGCAGATGGCAAGTCTGTAGATATGGAGGGCCTACAGGGCTAGTAATGAGAAAACATGACTCACTGGAAGATAATGTTTGATGAGGTAGAAGGCAGTAGGAAAAGAGGAAGACCACATTCTAGATGGATAGACATGGATGATAGGGTGACTTGGAGGTCTTCATTCATGGGATTGTTATAAATTGTAGTTGACTTGACAGCAGTTAACAACAATAAAAGTATGCTTCACTAAAACGGTTACAAAATGAGTCAATCCGAATTTGTAAGCCTAGGAATTCATTCTCTTTAACAGGAAGCTGTTCTCTATTTTTACCAGTAGTACTTTCAATTTTAAACTTATGACATTTGTACAAACAGTACCGCTGTCATTATTGGTTGTTTTTTAAAGGTCATATTTGTATGTGCACACACAGAGGCATTAAAAGTTCATGCTCCTTCATCCTTTCCACTGCAAGTTGAAAGGGAGAAAATGTTTGGAATTGATGAAGTATTTTGCAGTATTTAATATCAGCATGGCATAGTGGTTTGAATGCTGGACTATGACATTGGAGATAGGGTTCAAATCCCTGCTCAACCATGGATAACCACTGTGTGAGCTTAGGCAAGTGACATACTCTTATCATATTACCACACTACACTTTTATAGTGCTGCTATTCTACTTTTACTGCTCTGACTGCCTCCTGTTGCATTCTGATGTTTGTAGTTCAATGAGGCCTAAGAGCTCTCTGGCTGAGAATTCTAAAAGCCCCTTCCTAAACTGCAAATCCCAGAATGCAACAGGAGACAGCCATAGCAGTTAAAGTGGAATAGCAGCACTATAAGAGTGTAGTGCAGTAATCTAGTTAGCCTCAGACAACCTTGTGACAGGTTCGCTTTAGGATTGCCATAAGTCAGAAATGACTTGAAGGAACACAACAACAATGTACATGGACTAAAGAATTCTGTTGAGGCATAAAAGATAGATGACTATAATTAATGAGGAATCTTGAAGGTGCCAGACTGCTGTCTGATGCATACCACAACACATGCAGTTGAAATATTTGGCAGAAAATAGATACCTATGCCAAAATTATTATTATATTCAATTGTTATAAGGCTTAGAAATCCCAATAATATTCCAAGAAAAGGTACTTGGGAAATTATAGTACACCAGTAACTCTTTACTAATACACTGTAAATGGTTTTGAAATATCTAAAGAAGCAGCATGAAAGCAAATGAGCAACTCATGCTTCCAAATTTCCTTCTCTCACAGAGGACTGATCAGAGGATGAATAGACAGACAGACATATGTTTGTGTAGTGTCTACATACCTATTACCAATGTCAAATATTAAGCTCTGTGTTCTACTTATTATTACTCAGTGTCTGATGATTTTCTCATGTTAATAAAAATCAGAATCATAGCATTGTAGTGTTGAAAGGGACTATCCAGTTCCCAGAACAACACATTCTAGATAAACAAATCACAACTAAGCTTGCAAAATGCAATGAAGCTATAAAGTGTTGCAAGTCCTCCTAACGCTGAGATAATATTCATACTTTCAATTGCAAATGAGCACAAATGCATGATTTCTGTTGCCAGCAAGCTATTTCAACATCTAGACTAAGGAGGAGACAGTTTTGTACTGATTATTCCATGTCAGTTTGTGTCAGCTAGGCATTGTTACAAGATATAACTGGTACAAGCCTGTGTTTTACTCTGACACTGAACATTACAGAGCGTGTATTTCCTTTAAGGCTAAATCTCTGAACCACAGGTTCTCCTACACTAAGGGGTTCAGCTTTAATTCTGGAGAGATCCTCTGTAGTCTACCAGTTGACAATGCAGCCTGGGACATTACTGCCCATGGCTTTTAAACCGGGAATATACTGCGAAGGAAGCGGCTTTGGCAATACTCACTGCACAACGTCTCTGACCCACAACTGCCCTGTCCCCAGCACATCCCTTTCTATTCACAGGGGTAAACTATGAATGATCTGGTAACTGCACAAATGTGAAATGTTACACACTGCCAATCACAGTGTTCCCTCCTCCCTCATCCCCCATGCTATTCTGAAGTGTCCTGATTACCTTTTTTCATTTATTTTTATTTTTATTTTATTTTATTTAACAAGGCAGGGAGTTGGGGTTAAGGGAGAGGTCAGGAATAGGAGAAGCAACCCTACCACCACCACCACCACCACGACTATTAACCTGCCTTTCCCCCCAAACCTGGACTCAAACAACTTACAAATAAAAACAAATACAACAGTTTTTAAAAACAAGATCATGAAACCAAACTCTGAACAACACTCAAACAATTTAAAACCAACAATTCAAATTTACACTTTTAAAATATGATCAAAACTATAAATTATCACGCATTCTCTATGACACAGCAGTCCTATTTACCAATTTGTAGTTTCCAGTCATTTAGTTACCTTCCCTGACAGATTAAATTGTAGACATATTTCTTATCATACCATAATTAACATCTTGGTAGGTCCAGATCAAATTGCTTAAGAGGCTGGATACAGCCCAAGGGCTGCCAGATGGCCACCTTTACTGGTATCATGGCAAGTGTGTTCACTTTAACAGGAATCCAAACAAGGGTAGGAAAGAGATGGCAAAGATTACTAAAAATATGAAAATGAGAAATAGAGAGGGAGCCGCAAGCTTAAGAAGAGTGGGCAAAAGAATTGAGATCAACAACGACGACAACGACAACGACAGCAACACAGAGAGAAAAGAGTATCATGAAGTTTGATACAGAAATCAGAGTAATATGTATACTGCAGTGGCTCTGAAATGGTGGGATGGGACCCCTGGGAGGATGTGAGAGTTCCTCAAGGGAGGTGCAAGACTCTTCCTCCCCCTACCCAAGCTTTTTGATGTGTAAAATTTATACATGCATTGAATTAAATCATGAGTTTACTTAAATATACAAAATATTTTTATTCACATACTACGTCGAGTGGAGGGGGTGCAATATTTGCATGTCAATGTAATGGGGGGTCCCAAGGATAAAAAGTCTAAGTACCACTGGTATACCCTATACATCAATGTGCACACTATATATATTTCAGGATCATTGCACTGTTGGTCTTTGAGGCACAAGGCATGCATAAACATTAGTGAGACCTACAAAACAGATGGGACACAAGGAAGCAAGGCAACAGAGAGCCTGAAGTAAGTAAAAAAAAAAGAAGGGTTAACAGTAGGCAATGAATCTAAATACTCTAAGGCAGTGATTCTCAAAGTGGGTGGTACCACCCCTCTGGGGCAGTAGAAAGATCCAGGAGTTGGTGAGGCAAAAAGGGGCAGGGGGGAGGGCTTCAGTCAAAGTATTGGCAAGCAAGAAAGACAAGGGCCTTTAGGGCCATGGTGGGGATGAGGGTGGCATGAAACTTCTCTTTTCAGGGTCCTTTAAAACCACCATGCAGCCTCATTGATCACTTCATGTGGTGATGTCTCCTGTTCTTCAACTGCCGATGCAAGCTCACCTCCCCAGTGCCATTTTGGGATAGACTGACTGCAGCAAGGAATTGAGAGCATGTGGCAGTGGGACAGAAGCAGGGGCAAAAAAGGAGCTTTCAAATTTGGGACCCTGCCTAAGTTTTTCCAGGACTTGACTTGATGACTTGAATCTGTGTGAAGAAGGCACATCTCCGGGGAAGGAGGAAGGAGAATGCGGGGCTAATTTGCCTTGGAAGAGCTCCAGTAGTTAAATCTCTCCTTTTCCCAGTCGTTGTCAGTCTCCAGTCCAAAACATGTGGCCTCTGTAAACCTCCTACAAACACACCAGCTGTGTCCCTCTATGAAAGGACTGAGACACTTTCCTTGCCAGGGAGAAGCTTCTCCCTTTATACCTGGTCATTTTGCAAGCAATAACTAAGCAGCTGGCTGAGCTGCGACTGAGAAGTTAAGAGGTTTCTCAGTTGCTGTTCAGCCAACTGCTTAGTTGTTGCTCCCAGGATGGCCAAGTGCAAAAGGGAACAGGACCAAGATTGGTTGTCTTTAATTTGTAGTACAACAGTAGACCTAATATCAAGAAATAGGTCTTGGGGTAATACGGTTGTTGCCCAAGAAGAAAGGTAGCCCAAAAAATGTTATGGACCACTGCCCTAAGGACACCAGATCTCTTCTGATCTTGGCAGCTAAGTGGGGTCACTTAGTACTTGAATGAGAGCACCAATGAATATCAGGTGCTGCAGTCTGTATTTCAGAGGAAGGAACTGGCTAAACCACCTCTGAGTATTCCTTGCCTAAGAAAACCCTATGGAATGCATGGAGTCACCATAAACTAACAGGCAACTTAGGGGCTATGCAGACCGCCCTCAAGGGCCAGCCTGCATGCTGCCCACCCCAACTCAACCCTGACACCATCCTGACGCCTACAGCCATACCACCCTGAACATGCCCGATCTCGTCTGATCTCGGAAGTTAAGCAGGGTCAGGCCTGGTTAGTACTTGTATGGGAGACCGCCTGGGAATACTGGGTGCTGTAGGCTTTGCAACAGCCCTGGTGGCGCAGTGGTTAAATGCCTGTCCTGCAGCCACTCACTCATAGACCACAAGGTTGCGAGTTCAATACCAGCCAGGGCTGAGGCTCGACTCAGGCCTGCATCCTTCTGAGGTCGCTAAAATGAGTACCCAGATTGTTGGGGGGCAATCAGCTCACAGTTGTAAACTGCTTAGACATCCCATGCGTGATATGAAGCGGTATATAAATGAAGCTGCTTTGCTTTGCTTTGCACCGGTCCACATGGTGTGCAGCATCAGGACACCCACCTGCCACAGAAGAACTGCGGCGTCGGCTCATAGGGCGGCCTTTTGCCACTCTTTTGGGGTGGCAAAAGTAAGGATCGGGGCCACAGCCCCAATCTACCGCTCTCAGGCACTCCTTTAGGTGGGTCTGTAAAGGCCTTTAAAGGTATATGTACACACAATGGACAAAGAATAATCTGAAAACAGAGTAGGATGAGAACCTAGACTGAAAGAACAGAAACCAATAAGATAAAGGAGTCTCTAGAAACTTCACATACTGAGCACTTAAAGAGGTCCCACTGATTTCAATGGGTCTAATTATGGAGCCAATATGGTGTAGCAGTTTGAGCACTGGACTACTATTCTGGAGACCGGATTTGAATCCCCACTTGGGCATGGAAACCCACTGTGTGACCTTGGGCAAGTCACATTATTTCAGCCTCACAGGATGACAATGGCAAACCCCCTCTGAAGAAATTTAGTAAGAAAACTCCATGTCAGGCTTGCCTTAGAGTTGCCATAAGTTGTGGGGGTTTTTTTAAATGACTTGAAGGCACACCATAACAACCCTAATTACAGCTACATTTGTATACAAACCTGTGTTTCCAATAGTAGCCAATTCTGGGAAGATAAAGCAGGATGGAAAATGTGATGTCTTCAGAATCTGATATTTTAGAATCATCTCTGAACCCAAAGATTATCCTCAAACAGTTCATCTCACTGTTCAAAATATTATGGATCAGCAAGTTAACTGGAACGATGAATGGCCTTTGGCATTTTTTTTAAATGGATCACTGTTGTTAAGCAACTATCCAACATTTACACTTGCCACCTTTATTTTGTAAAGAAATACTTGTCACATCTTTTTCACTTATTCACAGTTCTCAAAAACGTAGGGCTATTTTCACCCCTAAGTGTTATCTGGCCTGCTATCTAGACAGCATATTATTCATCTATCAAGAGCACAACAGGGAAGGCATCTCAAACATGTTAAACAGAAAAGGGCATCATGTACCTTATTGCAGGCAACTAATAAAGTAAAAGGAGATTAAGTGTAATTATTTCTGAATCTTATAGTGTGCATGTGTGTGTTTGTATGCAAGTATATATAAAACCAAGAAGCAGAATCCAGACTATGGAATATAGAAGCACTTCCTACATATATAAGTACAAAAATACACACCAGGTTTGGGTTGTTTTTTACTTTATAAAAGGTGCCCTTTCACACTACACAACTATTAGAACTATAGTGCTATATTCTACTTTAACTGCTATGGCAAAATGCTGTGGAATCCTGGGATGTGAAACTCAGGGAGAGGCATTTACAATTCGCAGATTGAATCCACGCCAGAAAAATAATCCGATTGAGTATGCAGTATTTTGCCCGGTTTTCATCCATGCCAGATTTCAAATTTGTAACAGGTTTATATGGGAGAAGGCAGTCTTTCAGATAGCCTGGTCCCAAGTCATTTAGGGCTTTGTAGTCAACACAAGGACTTTGAATTGAGTTTGAAAGCAAATTGGAAGCCAATGCAATTCTTGTAAAACTGGTGTCATGTAGTCTCTAACACCAGACTGACTACTTCAGCTTTCAAACACTGTTCAAAGGCAGCCCTGTGTAGAGCACATAACAGCAGTCTAACTGGGAAGTAATTCAAGCATGAACTACTGTGGCCAGATCTGTCCCAGGAAAGGGCACAGTTAACACACTAGGCAAAACTCATCAAAGGTCCTCAGCCATTGCAACAACCTGGTTTTCCAGGAACAGAGCTGGGTCCAAGAACACTCCCAAGCCACGATCCTGATCTTTCAGAAGGAAAGCAACCCCATCCAGATCAAGCCATGATCCCAATCCCAGGCTCGTTTTCCTACTGACCAGCAACACCTCTGTCTTGTCTGTATTAAACCTCAGTCTGTTCACCCTCATCTAGTCCTTTACTGCATCCACACAATTCATGATACCACAGCCTCCTTGGCATCAGTTGTAAAGGTAGATAGAGCTGGATATCATCAACAGATCAGTATTGTCCCCTATGCTTTTTAACATCTACATGAAGCCACTGAGAGGTCATCAGACCCCCAACCCCAAAGCTCTGGATGACCTCTCCCAGTGGCTTCATGTAGATGTTAAAAAGCATAGGGGACAATACTGATCTCTGCAGAACCCCACAGCTAATGGCTAGAAGGATGAACAGTCCCCAAGCACCAACCTCTTGGAACATTCAGTCAAGAAAGAATGGAACCATTGCAAGGCAATGCTCCCAAGTCCCATATCAGCCAAACAATCTAGAACAGGGGTAGGCAACCTAAGGCCCGGGGACCGGATGCGGCCCCCCAAGGCCTCTGGACCAGCCCCAGGCCGGTCCTGCCGCCGCCGCCGCCACCGCCCACCATGATGATATTGATTATTGTTGTTATTACTGTATTTTCCGGCGTATAAGACGTCTGGACGTATAAGACGACCCCCCACTTTTCCAGTTAAAATATAGAGTTTGGGAAGAGTATGACTTCCAAAACTGTTGTTGTTGCTGTGCACCTTAAAGTCATTTCCAACTAATGATGACACTAAGGCAAACCTATCATGAACCTCCTTATACCCGGTGTATAAGACGACCCCCCCCATTTCAACCCCAGATTTTGCAGGTTAAAAAGTAGTCTTATACGCCAGAAAATAAGGTACTTGTTCTTGGGGTTTTCTTTTTTTAATTTTTTTAAATTTTTTAATTATTTAATTTTTTCAAAATTATATTTATTTATTTATTTATTTTTGGTGCTTCGGCCCCCCCAATTGTCTGAGGGACAGCAACCCGGCCTCCGGCTCAAAAAGATTGCCTACCCCTGATCTAGAAAGATACCGTGGTTGATGGTATCAAATGGCATTGAAAAATCCAGAAGGACCAACATGGATGCATTCCCCCTACCCAACTCTCAGTGTACGTCATCCACCAAGGGGACCAAGGCTGTTTCTGTCCCAAACTGGAATGGGTCTAGGTAATCCATTTCATCCAAGAAAGCCTGGAGTTGTGTTGCTACCATTCACTCTAGGACCTTATTTAGAAAGGGGAGACTGGAGACTAGCTGATAGTTACTTCGGGAGATGAGTTCCAATGAACCATAACAACTGTGCTGGAGAAGACTGAACTGATGTAACAGAGGCATCAAATAAGTGTTTCTTGCTGTCTGGATTGTTGCAAAGTAGGTTCTAAAATGAGCCTTAACATGTGCTTGGTTGGATTCATGCTGAGTCTTTCTCCACCATCATTCTAGTCCTCTATCCAAGTGCTTAACTGCCTGAGATCCTCAGAAAACCAAGAAGCCTGTTCTCTGCACTCAAGTAATGGATGCTTGAGAATGACTGTGTCAATTGCCTGTACCATCTCCCTTTTCCATAGACCAAGCAGGGCATCAACAGAATCACCAACTCTAGCAGCTAGAACATCCCTCAGAGCATTCAGGAATTCTTCTGGCTCCATTAATCTCTGGGGCTGGACAATTTTAATGGGCCGACCACTTCTGCAGTTGTTAGGAATCCTTGGAAATCTAAACCCTATGAGACAGTAGTCCACTCATGACAACACAATTCTTTCAAACCCTCCTACCCCCATATCATCATAATCCTGACCAACAAAAAACAGATCACGAGTGTGGCTTTGAGTATATGAGTTGAACCAGATGTTGAGACAGGCCCATAATTGCTACAGAAGCCATGAAATCTGAGCTGGCCCTGATGAGGGTGCCACAGCATGGACATTAAAATTCTCCAACACAATAAATCTGGGGAGATTAACACCTCTGAGGCCACCTCCAGCAGTTCAGGCAGGGAGACAGTTGGGCAGCAGGGTGGACAGTATATCAACCAGATCCACAGCCTGTCTCACTGCCCTATTGCTTCCTCAAAGGATATACACTCAAACCCTGGAAACAGTCAGATAAGGTACTTCAATATGGGAATGGAATCTACTGCAAACCCCACATAAGGCTACCAGTAGATCCCAATCTAAATTCTGCCTGCCACTGGTTTATAAAATTCAAAGGCCATGAGAGTTCATTGATCTTCATATAAAATAGGTAAATTAGAACAGTCACATGCATTACTAAGGGGCTATTAACTCACAATTTATGCTGGAATGGCATTCAAGCAAACAGGCACACAACACTCCAAAGGAATTAGTGAATTGCCTCCTTTGTATGCTATTGCCATAGACTGCATTTCCAACCGCAACATAATCTTATCATGTGTTAATGCTTAACATTCCAGCTGGTTAAGACCAAGTATCACTAAGGTAATATCAGTTTAACCTAGACTTTGACAGCTATTTCATTGTCAAGATTACATGGTTTAACCTCCCTTGCTAGCAGGCCTAAAATTGGATACTTTGCTCTCACAGTAACAAAGGAACCTTGAGTAAAATTATATGGCCACTGGCAGATATTCCAGCAAACTACAGCAAAGGGAAATGATACTGGAAACAAGGCTTTCACCAGCTCTCTTGAAAGACTATTTGCTTCCCTCCAGCTTTCCTCTACATCCTTTTTTAATCTTTTGTGTTGAGTCTTTTTAGATTGTAAACCTGCAGGCAGGGACTATGTTCTGATTGTATGCATGCCACACTGGAAGCCCTTTCAAGAGGGACAAAGATTTTAAAAACTGTTTCCAATAAGTAGATAATAAAGCTATGGCATTTTTCAACACTTGCTAAGCTATTTCTTTGTGGTGGCAATTAAACCAAATATGTGTATGGCAGTGAAATATGTCTTGAAGGAAATAAGCCTATCAAAAGTGCAAATGTACCTCACCTTAAATTCCTGTAGCCAGTCTGACACGGAGAAATGGTGATAAGAACTGAACTAGATGTATAATAAAGGGGTTGTGCAACTGCTAAGCCAGCTTGCAACATAGTCCAAGGGTAAGCACTGCAAACTTGCCAGAATGAAACAGGCTGAACCACAGACTGGATGCATAGCTAATCAGCCTTACAACCTATTCAGCATGTGCCAAGCTTCACTCTAGGAGCCCAGAAAACAGCTTGGGAACTGTGCAGGAAACCCCAGCAAGCAGACATGGGGTGCCTGCATCTACCTCCTGACTGTTTCTGTTTCCCATATTTTTGGCCAGGGCTTTGGACAAAATCTGAATAGAGTCCAACATGGAGTCATCTAGGAATACTGCAAATGAAAAAAAAAAAGTGTTGTGCAGATCATATTTGAGTCCTATGCCAGGATAGAAATTGAACCAATAAATAGAATTTAACTTACTGGGGCTGATTTATGTCTTCTGATGTTAAATTGCTGTAACCATCTATCTTTGAGTTTGCTTCACAGTCCCCTAAAGAAGCTTGAATACCTTCTGAGACCCAATATTCTGTCATGGCTAAAATGGGAATGCTATTTCTACCTGGAGTGATTATACAAGTTGAGCTCAATATACAGCACCTTGGCAGTTTTCAGCCTCCTTAGAACTTAGAGGCAGGCATGAAAGCTTTAATAATAGTCTATGCCAAACATGGGCAGTGCCCATTCTGATTACCAGTGGTGGCAAGAGTTGTCATGGATTCAGTGGTTTGACCCTGACCAATCTGGAAGCCACTCAATTTGGCTGGGTTTCCACTCAAAGTAGGATTTGGGAATTTACTTCTCTCAGAAGCTATTGATATTCACTTATGTAATTCTTTAAAACTGTTTATTGTTAATTTTTAATTCATGTTGTTGTTGTTAGCATTCAAGTCATTTTTGATTTATGGCAACCCTAAGGTGAACCTATCATGGGTTTTCTTGGCAAGATTTGTTCAGAGGAGGTTTGTCATTGCCTTCCCCTGAGGTTGGAAGTGTGACTTGCCTAAGGTCACCCAGTGGGTTTCATGCCCAAGGCAGGGATTGAACCTTGCCCTCTAGAGTCACAGTCCACACCCAAACCACTATACCACACTGGCTCTCTTTAATTCATATACTTTGTTTTCATTCGTGGGTACACCACCTTGGGTCCCATTTGGGAAAAAGGGGGAATACAAATTGAATAAATAAATACATTTTTACTCTCATGAAAATGCACAATTATAATTCTTGGCTGTTTAAAGCAGACCAATTTGGAAACCACTCAGTTTAACTTGACTTCCCAATGGAAGTACTATTTGGTCATTTGTTTCTTCCAGACACTATTTATGTTTTAATATGGTCATTTATGTCATTCTTTTTAACTTAATATTACTAATTTTTAATTCATAGACCTTGTTTTAATAAATGTGTCCCATTTGGGAGAAAGATGGATTATAAATTGAATAAATAAACAAATACATTTTCACTCTCCTGAAAATCCACAATTATAATTCTTTGGCTGTTTGACAAAATGGGATTAAATTTTCAGGAATAGTATACTCTTATGATAGAACAAAGCCTACAAAAGTGTAATTTTTGTGATATATGCTTTTAGGATTTTTTAAAAAGGCAATTTCTGATTTCTTGGCACAACTGCAAGACATTTGTACAAACATACTTGTCTCTTCTGAGAGGATCACAACTGCCAAGGTTCAGGTGAACAGATGCAGGAGTTTTTACAGTGTGAAGGTTTCAAAAAAGAAAAAAGAAAGCACTAATCCCCCTATGTTCTTTGTAGGCAATTTGTATAGAAAAAGACACACAGCCAGGGCCGGCCTTACCATAAGGTAGAGTGATGCAGCCACCCTAGGCAAAAAAGGCTGAAGAATGTGAATACAACTATTTGTGCTGCATGAACTGCTCTATGACCCATCTGTTATCCTGCTGCTCTCAGGTGTAGTGGAAGATGACGCTTTAGAGTTAATCATGATGATTAACTGTTAGATGAAAAGTGGACAGCTGTAGACTACAACTGTAGAGCTGTCAATTTATGGAGCAATGAAGCACAGGGAAGAATTACAGATGTAGTGGAGACTGGCAGTAGTGACTACTGACTAAAAATATTCCCCTTAAGAGTGATAGTTCTGCTCACTTTATTCTACATCATGCTTTGAGAAAACTAGCATCTAAAATTTCCTGGGGTGACAATGATGGGTTAGTGGTTGCTTAGCTTACTCCACATCTTTGAAGGCTGCTAAAATCTTGCATTATAGGGGATGGAGCCTACATACTGCACTATGTATTTAGGCATGTTTAGGAGTAATGTGTATGAATGGAAGAACACTGACCAAACTGTCTCCCATGTAGCATTTGGGCAGGTAAGCATCAAATGTAGTACAAGGATGATACTGTAGGCACAGAGGAAAAGAGGTTTATCTTAGAGTCCTCTGAGAGACTGAGGAGGTTGTTGCTGTCATGCTTAACATTAGGAAGAATTTCATGACGGTAAGAACTGTTCTACAATGAAACACAGTCCCTTGGAGTGTGGTGGAGTCTCATTCTTAGGAGGTTTTAAAACAGAGGCTGGATAGCCATCTGTCAGGGATGCTTTGACTGTGAGCTCCGCATGGCAGAAGGGGGGATTGGACTGGATGGACTCTACTATTCTATGATCAGGATACACTGATGAAAACTAACTACACTGGACTACTAGGAATGTTATGCACAGAATGTCCTTGTATCAAAGACGTTCATTGGTGGGAAGCAATGGTATCACAGAATAGCAGGCGATGTAAGGAAAAGTAGAGGAAAGAGATATTCCCAAAGAAAGGTGGACAGGGGACTAAGCTAAGCAACGCTTTTGTCAGACAGGCATGGTCCCTCATAATGAGCAGGAGTATGTTTTGGCAGCAGAAAGTGACAAATATTATCAGCTCAAGCTAGACTTGCAAAGTGGACAGCCGAGTCTGGTGGTATCTGGCATTCTGGGAGAGTGAAGAGGCAGATGGAAAAGGAAGCAAGTAAAAGAAGAGGGCAGGCAGATGCCTAATTTTAACCAATGAACACTCTTGCCACGTGAGCATGATCCTCCTGTTCATTAAAGCATTGCATAATTCTACAGAAGCTGTGCTAGGAATTTAGGCTTCAGTGGCTGTAGACAAGAGTGCAGAAATGTAGGCAACAGAAGAGTGACACAACTTGCCCACCACAGAAAAACTAAAAAACTTTGACAGAACAGTGAAATATATAATGATTAAAAATATATAATGATTAAAAAGAAAACCCCAACCATTTAAGGCCACAGTTCAGGCTATCTTATATTAATTCAAGCTCCAGTAAGGAGCTTTTGCAGTAAGGCTAGCGTGGGCAGGAGAGAGGAGCAGGTTTGGACCACTGCCACTGCTCTATTCACACATGAGAAGTGGAGACAAAGGAAGAAGAAGCAGAGAAAGCTGCTGCAGAAGCAGTAGACCTGATATAAAGAAATAACTGTTGGGGGGCCTAGGGTTATCACCCAAGAAAGGGGACAGTAGCCAGAAAAAGTTTGGAGGCCACTGGGTTAAACTGTTTTTCATTCAAACCTACTCCCTAGCTCCTAAACCTGTCATTTAGAATTTCTTTAGGTATCTTGACTAGGACTCTTTTGTGAATAATGCTATTTTCATTCAAAAACAAAAATGAAGGGGAAATGGGGAGAGGAAGCAATTCTTCTGTTAAATGTGAAGGCTCCTCTTTCACAGAAACTGTTGCATCTATCCTCTTGGAATTTAGCTTTTTAAAAACTAGGCCCACCTGTATAGTGTACAATGTTTTCATAATAACTGGCCATAAAAACCATTGAGATGGGTGTAGAGTGCCATTTTCTTGAAAACCTACAAAGTCTAAAGGCTGCTTTCAAAGTTACCTGGAATGATTCATCTGAAACTTGGCTGCATTGATTCCCTTAGAAGGGGCTGCAAATTTCATTCAATTCTGCCAAGAAGTAAAATGTCCCTTCCAAAAAAATAAATTTTAAAAAACCCTCAATGTTGAGACTGTACAGCATAACATATTCTGCACCTAATTGTCTACACTGCAATAGGTGTAAATCCCTTATAATGGTTGAAAATGCCTTCCAGCTGTAATGAACGGAGGGATATATAGCTATTTGTTGCTTTTCAATGATAAACATTGGAAGACACTAATCCCTCAAAAAACATTAGATTGCTGGCAGCATTCTAGCTTTAGAATGAAAGTGAGCATGCCTGACAGAACTCTTGGTAGCAACTGCTGCTATAAAGTTAAATGAGCCATGAAAACTTTAATAATTTTCAAACTGCTGCTCAGACCTTCACCAAGATTTGTTTCCACAGCAAGCCAAAATTGTTTGGTTCACTTGAGTAAAGTAGATCAGAAGTTTTCATCTGAATTTGAAAAAAAATCTATGATATATCTTTCTGAAAAGAAGAGGTAGAAGGGTCAATGTGTCCATTTGCAGCACTATATAACAAGTTGTACGTACATGTAATTTGAAATTCAGCACATTTGCAGACTTCATGAAGGAGATCATGGATGTCAGATTTTAGAAATGTGTCAATTCAATAATAAAATTTTGAGGCTTCTTTGGCAACTCAACTAAAGCAGAACTACTATGTCTATTTAATAATAGGAAAAAGAAGCAGCAGCAGGTAAAAATTAAATACAGTCAGCCCTTTGCATTTGAAGCCTTGACTTTTGCAGATTTGATTATTCACAGATTGAGTAACATGTTTTCTCTAGGAATATCTAGGTCCTTCAGTACAACTTTGCCAGAATTTGACCATACAGTCACAATGGAAGACCAAGAAATTCCTAGACTAAACACTATTCTTGGCATTTGTAAGTCCTCCAGCATGATTCTACTGTCAACTTCCTGTGGATGTTGATCACAGAATTGCATTGGAAGACCTAGAGATTCCTAGATTGGTGTTCTCTCAGGTTAAAAAAACAAAACAGTTTTTTATGTGCAGTTTTTCCACTTTTATGAAAGTCCTGCGCCTCTAACTCAGTGAATGCTGAGGACCCACTGTATACACATACACTAGTATGAGTTAGAATGGAAGAAGAATGAACAATGACCAAGACTGAAACTACAACATAAAAGAGCAAATGGGGACAAAAATGAGGTGATGGTGACACATCCTATGCAACTAAGATGTTCTAAAAGACAGATATGGTAGCCTAACAAAAACAGTGAGCAAGAATAAATTAAATGTGAAAGTTATAAGAATCTTCAATTTATAATAGACTGGATTTGAAAAAGAAGGTTTGCAGGGAAAGGAACATGAAATTATTTGACCCTATTTGGAAGAATAAGGAGGACTAATTTGGGAAGAACATAGAAAGAATGGATTGGAATAATCAGGAAGAAAAACCCAAGCCAACACAATAAATACAAAATGCTCTCAGACAATGCTACTACCTCATTGAGGAATACCTTCCAAAAAAACAGCTATAGCAAAACATGTTTTTGTACGAGTTATAGTCCCTCCTTCAAAGTACACAGTTCCACGATTAGAAGATAAATGTGTCAGTCTCTCAGCTCCACCACCTCTCTTGCCACCATGGCATATTCTAGGAAACAAAATCTAAATTCTGTCAAAATCCCACTTGCCTCTCTGAATCCCTTGACACACTAAATTACACACACACACAAAGAGAGAGAGAGAGAGAGAGAGAGAGAGAGTATGAAACAATTCTGATTCTGGACACTTGAGAGGGAAATGTGCCTCTCCTCAGAAACTGCCACAGATTCTGTTCAAAGCAGCCACATTTGGCTGACATTTGGACAAAGCAAACTATAGTAGGCCCTTTGTATATGCGGGGCATCTGTTCCAGACCACCACCACTCGCATGTGGAAAAAACCGTGGGACCTCAAGTCCACTGATTTAAATGGCAGGGTGGCACGCAGCACAGGCATGCACCATTTTGTCCCCCCAGGCTTGCCATCTGTGTGAACTCAAGTCCGCGTATGGCAAGCCCATGCATGGGATGGGTAGACTGTACTGTAACAAACTACTCAGGAAACAGAAATGTCAGAGACTAGCTATACTAAGATGTACAAGAAATATTTAACAGCAAAGCTCTAGCAATCTTCAGAGTAAGAACTTTCTATGACAGACAATTGCTTGTACCATTCTTGTTTGCAAGAGCTGGACAAAAGGAGTAGCAGCTTTTTCTCTGCTAACTGCTTTCATGAAAAGATTTACAGCTTTCATATCACTGACAATAGCCTGGAGGCGGGCGAACAAATCCCACATATAAATCTGCCACCTGAATTGATCTGCATAACTCCTTCCCAACAGTCAAAGTGTTATTAACCACAGGCATCCAATCTGTTCTTCCAGTGCCTGACTTTGCTCTTTTACCCATCTCAGCAGATAGAAACATTCTGTTCTTCCACAAAACTGGTTTATAATTCTACAGAAAATAATCTTAGACCAATCTATTATGAACTTTCAAAACCAATAAACGGTAGTGGGAAAGCTTGACAGTGAGCAGGTGTATTACACAGTTTTCATCCAGCTCCCTGAAATACCTTCCCCTATTGCTTGGCGACTGCATGTTAGATTGATCCGAAATATATTTGTAACACATAAGAAGCCTGAGAAGAAGTAAAGATGAGAATATAAGGCCACAGGCTTCATGCATAGGTGAATTAGTTTTGAAATACAAGTATTCATTTTGACCCTGCTGTCAAAGTCATGCATGCTTCTGCTCAATTTGGAGAGCAGTTTCTACCATCAGATACCAGAGCTGCTGACAAATTACCATTTTTGACTTTAGATGTGTAAGATTTTTACTTATGGGTTAACATCCTTCATGATGTTATGACCTAGTAACACCTACCTCCCAGTATTAACATGCACAGACACAGTCCTGCCTGTGATGTTTAACAGAAATCATAGATGAGACCTGAGGCAAATACGTACCTTACAGCAGCTGCCACTCTATTCTGTCATATTAAGGAGGTATAGGAGTACCTCTTCAGTTAAGGTGACTTCCCCCCCCCCCCCACAATGTTCTGCCATTGTAAATTTCAAAGGCATGATTAGTGAAAGGAATAAGATTTTTTTTAAAAAGAAAACCTATACATTTCCCCTTTTAGTCCAGTTATCAGAAATAAACATTGTCTCGCTTCAACTCTGGTGAAAACTATTGTTCTTGTTAATTCCCAAGAATTCAATCATTCATTGGCTTGGCAAAAGTCTTAGTAATGGTTCAAAAGTTATTAAATATTTCCTGCCCTAATACGTAACACCTAAAGCAATAACTACTGGCAAAATTAATTTGTTCATTCTGATAACTCCTGATTCTTTCAGATGGACTATTTGCTGCAAAGTAAATCTAGTAGAGTTTATGAGCAAAGCTTAATCATTTAGTCTTGGTATTTCAACTCGTGAAGTAACTACCCATTACTACATAGCTTGGAAGATTATCGCACTGGTTTATAAACTGGCTTACCTAAACTGGCTTAAAATTAGAAGCAGATGGCATCCTGATAGTATCACATTTAGCTGCCAACATCGCTACTCAACTGCAGCCTGGCTCCATCGCCATTCAGAAGGGCCCTCCGGCGGCCATTATTTCAAGCCGGAAAACTCCTGGCTTCAAAAAGAGGCATGAGGAGCGTCCCTTAGAGCAGCGATGGAGCCGGGCAGCAGCCGGACAGTGACTTCCGATGCTGCCCACTTCTAATTTCAAGCCAGCTCACGTAAGTCAGTTTATAAACTAGTGCAATAGTCTCCTCTGTCTATAATGCTGAGTCCCTGCAGTCCTCTCCTCTGCTATCTTCTCTAGTTGGTGCTTTCTACTCACTTAGTTGTAAATCCCTCCTAAAAGTTAGTGAAAGCCAAAAAAATATGGTTGTACTCAGGGCATAATTGACAGAGTTAAACCTCCATAAGCTAAAAATACTTCAAGGCACTTGTAACCATATTGTAGCTGTGAAGTCTTAGGTGCTATACATTTCTGAATGATATTATCACAACCTATCTCTCTGACTTTAAGAGCTGACCTGCTATGAGAGAAAAAAGACACATGCCCACTAAAAGGATGCCTCCAAAGTGCATCTGTTAAGAGATAGTGCCCACTCTTTATATATATTATATGTATATATATATATATATATATATATATATAGCACTTTCAGGAAAGAAAAGAGAGAATCAGCATAGTATATTTGTATACAGCAAATGTTTGTCACAGTAGGATGACTGAACAGAAAGCAAATTTCCAGAATTTTAGTAAAGATTGTAGAGGGCCATAGAGAGCGTTACTTTTATTTAATAAATAATAAACTGATACCACACTTCTCAAATGTGCTGTCTTGAATAAGTCCTTTGACTAAGTTGATTTGATGTGTTAAGTTTTCAGAGAGGGCAATGCTCCAAACTCTGTCATGCCAGGATCTAAAAGACAAGCCTTTTAGTGTTCTCCAGTGCACATATCATGAGAAGACATGAGAAGACAACGCACCTTACATGCAACTACACATTGCTTTCGTCTTTCATACCAAACCCTAGGTTGTGGAGGATATCTGGAACCAGTCTTGTCCTGGTCTTATATTGCCTTATGAGGCATCTGAGCTTTAGTGTATTGCAAGAGGAATCCTGTGAGATGAGCCAAGCTAATGGCTGCTTATATCTGTAGCTAGCAGAATGGGTTGAACAGTTCAACTTCATTTGAAACCAGGTTTGAGTAAGATGGTTGCCAAGCCAATTGGGTTCCAAATTTATTGGCCATTGACAAACCCACTCCTTATAACTCCAGATGCAAAGATTATGACAAAGGGGGGGGGGAGGAGACTTAATATTTACAATGGGAAAACTTCTACGTCAATATAGTAATCACAACATTGTGTTTAAATTTTTAAAAGAACAGAAGCTAGCAAGTGTGGAGGCGTCTTTGCTGCCTTCTTTACAATTTAAGACACATTCTGATTTAACAGAGCTCTATCTGAACTTAAAATGTGAAAATCTGTCAGTCCTACTTTTGTTGCACTTCTCAGCATCCCTCCAACACAATTATTGTCCCCAGTTTTTTATCAGGTTGCAACACTCTTCTTTTAATCCCACGCTTACATTTCCCCAAAATTAATATGCCTTTCTCCTATTGACTAAACTATAATTGTACAATTTTTTTTAGAATATATGCATTTTTGATTGTGCACATTTTTCACATGGTTCTGTGCAGATTTCCCCCCCCCCACAGCATTGAAAGCCTCAGAGCTATACAAATTTCCAAGAAAATGTCTCATGAACCATTTCAAGTAGAAATATTTTTTTTCATTATGAAAGTGCACACCAATTGAATGTTTTTCCCCACCCCTACTGAAAGTACTGAGATACTCTACTGAGGATGCTCCATTTAAAGAAATAATTAGATAATTATATGTAGGTTATACAATTTAATTTAAAGAATTAAGCTACAACTACAAAGAAAAGAAAAAGGAACAAAAATTCTAGTAGGCAAAGAGATATGCAAATGTGTGCCTCCAATCATTAATTAAAGCACAAATCATTCAATCACTAAAACCCAAGAATATTGTTATCATTCTTAAAAATGAATTTGTTCCAAAAATGTATTCACCTAGAATCTATAGTCATAAACAAAGCAACTATTTCTCAGAAGCCTGTTCTGAAATGCAACCACCACCCAGCAACCATCTACATGCAGGACCACAAATAGTAGTGCAACTGACATACAAAGCAAGGCTGCACAGAGAAAACCTGAGCTTTCAGTGACAGCTTGCAATCAATGTGCAGTTGGCACTTCATTCACAGGGCAAGCCCCTGAAGTATAAGAAGAATATGTTTCACTGAGGTGGATGAACCACCAACCATGTTTTCTGGACTGAGGACGTTTTCACATGGGGCTTTTTGAGGAGGCAAGCCTACCTCCATCCGGCCTCACTCCGGCTCCATTTCCAGGTTGTTCAGACGCGCGCGGCGGCAAATCCCGCCCCTTCCGGTGCCATCCCTGCGTCCGTCCGGCTTTTCGCTCCGTGTGTTCAAACGCACGGAGCCCTAAGTCCGGCGTCACTCCGGGTGGCAAAAGGCTAACTCCGGCTAACTCCAGCTTCAGGTAATTCCGGGTGGCAAAAGGAATTAGCCTGCCACCGACGGAGCCATTCCGGAATCAGTGGCAGGAGCCATTCCGGAATGGCTCCACCCGGCTTTAGGGACCCCCGTGTGAAAACGTCCTGAATCTCACTGTGTATTCATGCTTACCTAGTCCATTACCACACACAAGCACTGGTTCAGATCATCAACAGCTACATCTGTGTTGAGTGCTTTTTGAATCCTGGAGACACTTCAATCCAAATCATCAAGTTGCCTCTTCTAGTAGCCTCTTCTCCTTCCAGTGATCTCTCCCAGAATTTTTGAGAAACACTAAAGAGTTCACAGAGCAGCCTCCATCTCCTCTTTTGTCTCATGATGAATCAAAAAGAAGTAATCATAACAGGGAAGCAAGTGCATTTTCTGCTGCCATTTCACTACTTTTGTTTTCAAGACAGATGGTCCGTTTCCCCTCCTCCCCTTTTATTTTGGAGACCACAGACAAAGCACTGTTGAAATGAACTAAAGCAGACCAGGCTCAGGTACAGCTGCTATTCATTTCAATGGGTTTTCCTCAACAAGAGTTTTCTCCTGGATTGTGCCCCAAACTTACATTTTGCCTCTTTTGAAAGTAATATGCTGTAATCTTGGGAATGGTCCCTTTGGAAAGAAGTCAGAGGTGTTGTGACTTTTGCTCCTTCACACAGCCCCTAAGTATCAGATAGTATCATAGAATTATAGAGTTGGAAGAGACCACAAGGGCCATCCAGTCCACCCCATGCCATGCAGGAACTCCCGATCAAAGCATCCCCGACAGATGGCCATCCAGCCTCTGCTTAAAGACCTCCAAGGAGGGAGACTCCACTATACTCCGAGGGAGTGTGATCCACTGTCAAACAGCTCTCACTGTCAGGAAGTTCCTCCTAATGTTCAGGTGGAATCTCTTTTCCTGTCGCTTGCATTCATTGTTCCAGGATCTGTTCTCTGGTACAGTAGAAAACAAGCTAGCTCCCTCCTCAATATGACATCCCTTCAAATATTTAAAGAGGGCTATCATATCCCCTCTTAACCGTCTCTTCTCCAGGCTAAACATACCCAGTTCCCTAAGTCGTTCCTTATAGGGCATCGTTTCCAGACCCTTCACCATTTTAGCTGCTCTCCTTTGGACACTCTCCAGTTTCTCCACATCCTTTTTGAATTGTGGTGTCCAGAACTGGACACAGTATTCCAGGTGGGGCCTGACCAATGCAGAATAGAGTGCACTATTACTTCCCTTGATCTAGATACTATACTTCTATTAATGCAGCCTACAATTGTATTGGCCTTTTTAGCTGCAGCATCACACTGTTGTGTGCACTTTCATAGGCAATTCTTTTAGATAGTCTTACTGCATGAGTCAAAGCAGATTCATAAAATTAGTTACACATATAAAAGTTACAAAAAAATAAGCAAGCCAAATTCAAAAGGTCCACACATTTCATAAAAATTTACCACCATGTATAAATAATACTGCTACCAGAACTAAGATCACATGCATGAACAAATTAACCATGAGGAGGGAAACAATTTAAAAGTAAGAAACAAAAACAAAAAAGAAAACATTTATTATCCTCCTTAGAAACTGTCACATTTGTATTTATTATTTTTTTCCCCATGATAGGACATATTATAACCAATCAAATAATATTAACTGACAAATTTTGTTTATACTATTTGAGTTACAATCCTATTATGAATAAGTGTTTTGATCAGCTTAAGTATATTTATCTAAATACAAAATAGCTTGAGGTCATGCTGTCCTTAACTTTAAAATTAAATTCCTAGTACATTGCCTTTCAAAAACAAAGTCAGCAAAGTGAAAACTTTAGTGGGTTCTATCAAGCTTGGAGTATTTTCCTTGTGGAAGACTGCATCTGTATCCCCTGAGGACTAGTGTACAGTGGTACCTCTACTTACAAATGCTTCATCTTACGAAAAATTCAACTTACGAAATGCGCCTCCGAATAAATTTTGCTTCAACTTACAAAATTGTTCTACTTACGAAATTGGCGGGAAGGAGCTGCTTTTTGAATTTCGTGGCATGCTATTGGTTAGTGAAATCTGGCAAAGCAGCACTCTATTGGCTAGAGAACCAGGAAGTGTTTGCCTAGTGAAACTAAGTTAGGTAGCACTGTTAGGGCTTCCCAGAGAGGAGAGGAAGTGTGTTTTTCTTTGCCTCCTCCTCCTCCCTCCCTCCTCCCTCCCTCCCTCCTCCTCTCACTCACTGTTGCCATCGCACAGCCAGCCGACCCGAAAGGTAAATGAAACTTTTTTACTGTACATTTGTATTGAGTTGTAGCTTGAATCTGGGGGCCTGGAATGGATTAGGCCTTTTCAATGTTAAATTTGCTTCAACTTACAAAATTTTCTACTTACGAAATGGGCTGTGGAACGGATTAATTTCGTAAGTAGAGGTACCACTGTAATTAACTATTCAGTAACTGTCCCCAGAAAGCTGGACACCAGTTGACGAACTGGCCACAGAACTATGACCACAAAGATGATGTCAAACAGTTGCAATCTACAGCAGTGGTAGGGCTACCCAGATCAATAAAATCATGGATTTGCAAGATAATCAGTGTATAAATCCATTTAGTATAACACTATTCATCTGTTAAACCCCAGGAATTAAGACATGGATTTTAAGAGAATAGTTGGTTTAATTTTTGCAGAACAATCAAGAATATCTATTAAGAATAGGCATTCTGGAGGAGAAACAAAGCTGGGGAATCAGTATACAAAGGGATCTTGCAGCACCTTTGAGATAACTGAAAGAGAGATGTTGGCTGTATGAGCTTTCATAGACTTGAGTCTACTTCCTCAGATGCATGTGGTGGAGTGGAAAGCCTAAGAACAGACATATACCTAGCAATCTGTGTGTGAGAATGTCCATAGGAATGCAAACTCTGTGGGTGTGGAGATAAGGTGACAAGTTCAGTTTTAATGATAGGATGGTCATTGGGGGACAAGGCAGGGATGTTGCCTAAAGCCAAGGTTAGTAGATTAATTATGAGTATTGGGATGCAGTGTGGGAACCCAGAAGAAAATGTGATGAACTAGCCAAGACAGCCCCCATGAAGCTGGGAGGTGAGCTAGTATTATAATGTGTGTAATGTGCCAGGAAATCATCGTCTCTGTTCAATCCACTGCTGATGGACTGCAGTTTGTTGATGTATTCCAATTCTACGATTTCTCTTTCCTATCTTCCTTTGTATCTTTTTGTTCAAGGACCACTGTTCTGAGGTCCAAGATGTAATGCCCAGGAAGATTCAGGAAGATGAAATCCAAGAGAATAAATGCAAAACTTTTCATATTGGTGCCCTCTCTTCTCTCTAGCTAATGGGAACAAGTTTTGATGGGAGAGAACTGGTTTTGCAGCAATACAGCTATCTTAGTGTCTCATAAACAGAACATGAATCTGTACTGTGCTGCACCTGTTAAAAAAGCTGATACAACCTTGGCCTGCAAAAGCACAGGTAATATCCAAATCAAAGGAAATAATCACTCTCTTCTGCCCTAGTCATAATATCAGAGTACTATATTTAGCTCTGAACACCAGTGTTTAAGGAGAATGAAGCTTGAGAGTGATGAGAGACTTTAGATGATGGGTGTCTCTAGAATGTTGTCCAGAGGCGAGTGATCTGGAAACCAATTCCTAATATAAAAACTTAATCTAAAGAAGAGAAGGAAACAAGAGATTATATTTTTCCTCCAGCCATACATTCTCATCCCTCTCCTGGAAAACCTTCCACATGCTCACTCTCATTCTATTCCCTCCTTCTGGCCTGCTACAAGTACATGTATAAGAGATTTTAGGAAGTCCACTGGATAAAATAGGTTGCAAATTCAGTAATAAAATAAAGTAAAAGCTGCACATATACATCTACTAGGGCATAAGACAACAAACTGTTTCCTGACATATCAACTGACAAAACTAACCCCAGCAAAGTCTATTGGAGAGGGGGGGAAGACAACACACGTCAAAGTGCTTATTGTTATTCAGACTTTATGCTCCCATATATATGTCATTACTTCTTTCACTTCAAAATTGACAGAGCCTGAATCAAAATGGTCTTTCCTATTATACCAGTGTTCAGATAAACCAGTGAGCCATTTCTGAATACAAACATAAAAGCTACTGCATCTGCTCCAATTTCTGGTTATAAAGGTGGAGCATGATTCATCCAACCCAGTCACTAATTGTAACAACCCATATTGCAGTAACAGGGCAATGACATGCCATGCTAATATTCATTAAATTGCCTTAAAAAGATTAACAAAATGTGGGAAGCTCTGAAGTTGCCATTTTTACTTACTCGTCATACAGAAAAATGTAGGGCAACAATGATAAACACTCACCACCATAATAAAATGGTACAAAATAAGATATTGCTTACAAAACACATCCAAGGAACTATTTGGTGCACATTTTAAACTGCAAATATATTTTCAGAAGAAAGCAGGGATGAGGAGAAAGAATGTGAATAAAAAGAACCTGAAGATTCATCCAAATCTGACGTCCAATCCCCCCATACTTTTAATGCCTCCCTTGCAGAGGTCTTTTTTCTCTCCTCACTACAGAAAGCTAGGTCCATGCCAAAACCAAAAAAAAAACCTTGTAACTTGTACTTTGTTTGCATACCTAAGTCCTTGGTGCTAAAGGGCAACCTTCTGGATTCATGCAAACAAAATACATGCTGCAAATAGCAATAAGACCTATGACAGATGAGTGGATTTCTGTAGACAGCCAGTGCTTCCTGTGTTTCATATTCCCAAAGCTTTCATGCTTGCTTATGCAACTGCACCCTATTCCTTTTAATGTAAAGCGGAAGCCATGCCAACATTTATTCACACCTGAAATGCAAAGATCTGCTGTACTGTGGGGACTCAGTACATTGTTCATGGATGGCAAAAAGACTTCTACATGTCAAGCCCATTTATACAGTTGTACTTTGACTTGGATTGTAAGTCAGAGAGCTGATACAGTGCATAAGATGAAAGATACAACTATATTTCAAGAAATTCCTGGTTCAAATCTTACCTCTACCATGAAACAACTAGATGGTCTTAAACAAATCCCTTTCTCCCAACTGCAGCCTGACGTCTGTGTGACGGAGATAATGTCTCCCTCCCTTGCAGGTTTAGTATAAGGTAACAAGTGAATGAACTGTATTAGTATTCATTTTAGAACCAATCAGAAATGGACTGGTAATATTATATAATCAACATTTCCATTTATGAACCAGTCATTACCAGCCATTTCCAAATCTTCCTTAAAATAAATGCTTCCAGTTTGCACCAAACGATATCAACAAAGACACTGTCAGGTGGCTTTAAGAAAATATTAAACCAAGTTCACAGAAAAGAACATGGTTATTAATCATTAGTTAATGGCTAATATCAGCAGCAATCTATGGCTATTAACTATGGTAACCAAACAGAACCTCCATGTTCAGAGACAGTACATCTCCGAATATGATATGCTGAATGGGAAACACAATAGTAATGACACTGACCTCATGCCTTGTTTCTAAGCACCTCTAAGGCATATGAAAGATCACTGTAACTGAAAGGATGAACAGTTTGCTTCCAGTTTGAGCTGTTGATGACTGATAGCAGAAAAACAAATCTGCCATCAAGCCAAGTCAAGTTTATCTTAGTAATTTAAAACCAAACTTTGGCTCAACAGTATAGATTGTACTTGACCATTCTCGTCATATCCCCAATTTATTTTTTTATTTGTAATAGCATAAAGCCAGCAGTGCATTTCCATCCACCTTCTGATTAACTGGAAAAATTAAAATTTGAAATGCATGCTATCAATCTAAATCCTGAAACTGCCATGCTTTCAGAGAACTAACCAAGTCTTCTTGCAACACCTTTCAACCAAAAGATTAAATTTCTTTGTGCTAAACCATCTATCATTATTATGAGCAAAATACAAACAACCTCGACTGCTTCTGAGGCAGTGAGGTTATCCTTTTATAATATACAATTGCCAACCTGATTTATAAAGTTCCAGGTGACTTTGCAATGCGATCATTTAGCAGAAGCCTTTTATTAAAGTCCAGAGATGTGACCCCTTTAGTAAGATTAGGAAGGGAACATAGCAGTAGGGAAAGATTCACACCATCTCCCAAAGCAGCAGAGCACAGACCAAATATAATCCAACTGCTTTAAAACAAAATGAATATATGGAAGAGCGCTGAAGGCACACAAATTGCATAACTACCTAGAGATAACTGAAATGGTACAAACACAATGGGAAGGAAGTCTTTCTAAACCCAAACACCAAAGAAAGCAGAGCCCAGTCTTTTCAGCAAAATCTTACAATGTTGCCCCTTGTGTCTTACCACCTGGAGGAATGGGGAATATATCTTATTCCTCTATGCAGTTTCTAGTAAAGAGGAGAAGATACATTTGGGATATGTTCTCTCTGATTCTTATTAACCTTTTGTTGGTGGCTGGCAAAAGAAGATTCAGAGATTGAGAGAAAGATACATTTACAGAAATTGGGCATTAAAAGGAAAAATGGCTAGCATCTTTGGTATAGTCCTGTTGGGATCTTAAGTGAAAGCCCTTTTCTCTCGATGGACTAACAGGGGTAGGCAACCTTTCCCCTTTAAGGGCCGAGGGACTTCAGCTCCCAGAATCCCAGGAGCTATTGGCCAACATGGGACTATTGGCCAACATGGCTGAGGCTTCTGGGAGCTGAAGTTCCTCGGCCCTTAAAGGGGAAAGGTTGCCTACCCCTGGACTACTACAACAGTTGTTACTGTGTGTCTTCAAATTGTTTCCCACTTATGGTGATCCTAAGGTGAATCTATCACACTGTTTTCCTAGCAAGATTTGTTTCCAGAGGGTGGGTGACTGGGTGTCTTTGCCTTCCTCTGAAGATGAAAGTGTGGATTGCCCAAGGTCCCCCAGTGGGTTTCCATGGCTAAGTGGGGATTCAAGCCCAGAAGCTGACAACAGAGTCATTTGCTGTTTTTACACGTTCACAAGGGTCCCACACCCAACAAATGAGGAGACCCACTGTACTTGGGATTTATACAACATGTTGAGGAATGTCCACACACTTCCATGCATATCAGCTCAATCATTACTACTATTATTAACTTTATTTATACCCCAACTTTTCCCCAAGAGTGGGACTCGAGGTGGCTTAAATATTTAAAAGATTACAATTACAAATATACAAAAAGTCAGCATTACAGCCAAATGAAGCTATTAACCGTATTAAAAACATGCATTCTAAAAAAAAGGTTTTAAAAGTTAAACAATATAATGTAAAGTCGTAGGCTTTCATGACTGACATCCATAGTTTTTTGGTGGGTTTTTCAGGCTGTGTGGCCATGTTCTAGAAGAGTTTCTTTCTGACATTTCGCCAGCATCTGTGGCTTTCTCTGAAGATGCCAGCCACAGATGCTGGTGAAACATCAGAAAGAAACTCTTCTTAAATAATACAATTTAAAACAATACAGCACTTACAGCCCTTCATAAAAATCCTTCAATTCTAAAGCCTGTCTGAATAAAAAGTCTTTGCCTGCTGACAGAAGGATAGCAAGGAGGTTCATTTCATTCTCCCTAGGGAGAGAGGACCAAAGGGTGGGGCAGCCATTGAAAAGACCCTGGACATACGCCATAAAGGGCTTTATAAGTCATAATCAGCACTTTGGATCATGCCCAGAAATAGAGTGGCAGCCAGTGGAGCTGTTGAGTCAGGGAGTTTTATGGTCCCTGTAATCTTTAAAACATCTCCATAAGGAAGGTTAGCTCTGTGGCAGATGGAAAGTGGGTCCAAGACACAGAAGCCTGCTTAAGGCCATGTGCAGTCCAATGATGCACAAGTGCATTAAATCCTACAGTTGAATGACCTTCCTTACATTAACTGTGCAAAGAATTTGTTCACTTAGGGTGGAAGCTATACTCTAGAAACATTCAGTTTGACACATGCAGTTTGGGTTCTGTAGCTCCAGCCTATCGAATCCTGAGATATAATAATAATAATAATAATAATAATAATAACTTATTTATATCCCACCCCTCTGCAAAACAATCGGGGCGGCTTACAACATTAAAATTGAGCAAAGCTCACAATACAATACAATAAAATCACTATTACGAATCCCAAATCCACCCACCCCTTAAAAATTTAATTAAACAATAACAAATTAAAACATTATAAAATAAATAAAATAGGTGCGAATAGTCTAACAACAAACAACAACACAACAACTGTAGCGGGGAATAATAGACGGGAAGATGGGCAACTTCTAGGACCAGGAAATCTAGTCTGGAAAGGCCTGCCGGAAGAGATCCGTCTTAACAGCCCTTTTAAAGCTGTCTAAGGTCATAATATGACGGATCTCATCCAGAAGGCCATTCCATAATC
Organism: Phrynosoma platyrhinos; assembly: GCA_020142125.1. Taxonomy (NCBI): domain Eukaryota; kingdom Metazoa; phylum Chordata; class Lepidosauria; order Squamata; family Phrynosomatidae; genus Phrynosoma; species Phrynosoma platyrhinos. The sequence continues at coordinate 47,104,133 of CM034710.1, forward strand.
TGGGAGCGGTTGACAAGAAGGCTCTCTTGGAGGTTGCAGACAGCCTCGCCTTTATCAGCTGCAGGAGGTTCCTCCCAGAGGACCAAAGTGCGCAGGGCAGATTGTATGGGGGGAGGCAGTCTCAAAGATAGGATGGACCCAAGCCATTTAGAACTTTATAGATGACAACCAACACCCTGTACTGTGCCCAGAAACTAATAGGCAGCCAGTGAAGAGACTTTAATATTGGTGTTATAAGGTCTCTTTTAGATGTACCTGAGACCAACCTGGCTGCCATATTCTGTATTAGTTGAAGTTTCCGGACCAAGCACAAGGGTAGCCCTATGTAGAGCGCATTGCAGAAATCAAGACGAGAGGTTACCAGCACGTGTACCACAGTTTCAAGGTCCCTTACTTCCAGGAAAGGGCGCAGCTGGCGTATCAGCCGAAGCTGATAACAGGCACTCCTGACCGTCGCATTTACCTGATTTATCATCTGAATCAATGAATCCAGGAGCACCCCCAGACGGTGAACACAGTCCTTAGGGGAGAGTGTGACCCCATCCAGGACTGGAGGTTGTATCCCAATACCTGGTTTCGGGGATGCTACTGTACCTCCATTTTGTCTGGATTCAGGTTCAATCTGTTTTTCCTCATCCAGTCCATTACTGCCCTAAGACAGTCATTGAGAGGAGAGACACCATCTGAAGTCGAGGTCGAAGACTGAAACATGGAGAAATATATCGGGGTGTCATCAGCGTACTGATAACACCCCACCCCATATCTCCGGATATCTCCCAGCGGCTTCATATAAATATTAAATAACATCTGTAGTTTTCTAAGGTCTTTAGCCTTCTCTAGTGGCTCACAAAACTACAAATCCCTGGATTCTGTAGGATGGAGTCATGATAGTTAAAGTGGTGTCAAACTGCATTACTTCTACAGTGCATCCCAGAGAGTTCATGGCAGATGAGGGTCAAGATTTGAAATGGGGATTTTCTGGCTCGCTAATCAGTTTCTTCATCATCCTGCTACATGATCTCTCACAAAGCATACACTACTCGACCCAAAGAAGAAGAGCTCATTTCCCTCTGCTCTAGAAAAGACTAGATTCCTGAACATGGTTGTATGATAACAGGTCAACAGGAAGTAATGACTGCATTTACACCCTTTGCCCCTTGGGCATTTACCCCACAAGAACAGAAGGAATGAACTGACATCTATGCCTGAATCTCACATCGTACTTCTCTCCCCACCCCCAAATTCTAGGCTTAAGAGGATAGCTAGTGCATTATTCAGTTTACAAGGAGATAAAACACTGAAAAGTACATTTTGTAAAGACTCAAAATCAGAGGAAGAGGCCATGAATCATTAAGTTATCAAGATCATCACAACAAACATCTGAAGAAAAGCCTACCTGATATTAATATATATGCATGCCTTTGTAACTTAAGACATGGGTTCATAGAATCTACTTTACTCTTTACTGGAAGCCCTGGATCCATCAATTGAAGCCAGGAGCAAAAACAATAGAAGATTTTGGTATAAGTATAAGAAATGAAGAGAGCTCACAGTCCTCCCAAACAAAGATCCACTTCTATCTACTCCCCCTTCCTACATTTCTTCATTTCAGCAATATACCTGGGGAGGGGAGTCAGGTATATGCTGCTACTGTATTGTTAAATAATTGAGAATCAGACATTCCTGTTAATCTATCAGATGCATCACATTTTACCTTCTGCCCACTCCTAGTTTAAAGCACTTTTTTTTCCAGAGGAAAGGACAAGAATAGTAAAAGGAAATACTACAAAACTAAATGGCACATTAAAAAGTGTAAGAAAATATCTTTTAAAATGGGTATTTTGAATAACTTAGCAAAATAAGAGACTTCAAGACAAAACTATAACTGTTTATCTCTTTTCCAACCCCATGTTCCAGTCTCTCTTGGAGCATGGCTGGAGAAACCAAGGTCCATGGTCCACATCCAGCTTCCTGTTTTGGAGCCTCCAAGATCCCCTAGAGCAGGGGTAGGCAACCTTTCCCCTTTAAGGGCCAAGAGACTTCAGCTCCCAGAAGCCTCAGCCATGTTGGCCAATAGTCCCATGTTGGCCAATAGCTCCTGGGATTCTGGGAGCTGAAGCCCCTCGGCCCTTGAAGGGGAAAGGTTGCCTACCCCTGCCCTAGAGACTCCAAATTCCCCCCTGACCCCCCTTTAAAAAATGGACCAGCTCAAACCAGCAGTAAAACATGGTAGTCTGACATTCCTAGCCTAGGTTCCCACCCATATTTCAGCCAATTCCCATAACTAGAAGCAATGCACTAGAAGTAGATGGATAGCCTTGGATGTGAAGTTCCTACCATTGCTCATCTCTACCTTGGAAAACTGTAAGCCCCTGCATTCTTCTTTCCTATACCCTCAATTTTTCCACTAGATGCCAAAGGTCCATCTCATCATAGAACTGAATACATAATGGAAGGGAAGGGACTTCTGTTAACTGGAGAAGCTAAGCCAGTCACCAAATTCTTCAAGAATTACAATGTTGACTGAGAATCATGTTGAATTCTCAGATTTGAATAATAATAATAATAATAATAATAATTTTTATTTATATACCGCCCAATGGCGGACCAATCCGGGCGGTGAACATCATAAAATACTGCTAACAGTAGTACAATCTAAAACATCCCTGTCCCCTCCCCCTTAAAAAAGCATTAAACCAACCAGTTTAAAATAAAATACCAATAAAAAATTTTTTTTAAAACAATACTAACCAATAGCCCTGCTGAACCCCCTAAGGCAGTTGGTCATGCATTACAAATCAGGAGTCTAAATCTGAGATCTAAGGCCGGGTTAATTAATCTGGAAAGGCCTGCCGGAAGAGATCCGTCTTGACAGCCTTTTTAAAGCTATCCAAAGATGTTAATTGACGGATCTCATCCGGCAGGCCGTTCCAAAGTCTGGGAGCAACAGCCGAAAAAGCCCTCTGGGAGGTCCCCGCCAGCCTAGTTTTTTGAAGCTGCAGCAGGTTCCTCCCAGAATGAATGAAGGAAGACTTTAGTTAGGAAAGATTTTAAGAGGTTGTATTTTATATTGCATATTGTATATTGTATATTTCTAATAATTGTCTTTAATTTGTTTGGTTTGATTTGTTTTTGGGGGGTGAGTGGGGGTGGGAATGAGGGATGGGATCTGATTTGATGTTATTTGTTTTGATGTTTTGAATACTGTATGCTGCCCCGATTGCTTGGCAGAGGGGCGGGATATAAATAAAAATTATTATTATTATTATTATTATTATTATTATTATTATTATTATTATTATTATTATTATCTCAACATTGATTTTAATGGAGGATTTAAGTGAGCAATTTGCCTCACAAGTTATAAAGTATTAAATGACAAGGAGCCAAAAAGTTTACCATGAAAATTTGAGCATAGCCAAAGAACAACAGATTTGAGTTCTAGTCTAAAGGATATAACAGGATCATAAGCATAAATAACTTATCACTACAATCTTACTTGGCTGGGGGGAGCAGCATGTCACCAGGCAGAGTAAGGAAATACTACTTTTGATCTTAATATCCCTTTATGGCTTGAGAACAAGTATTTCCTAACGGATCTCATGTGAACCTGTCAATTTTTAAAAAAGATGCTCTGCCGCACTGAGGTCAGACAGTTGGTGACTAGTGACAGGCTATTTGGGGTGATGACACCTGAAGTGTGCAGCAATCCTTGGAAACATACAGTGGGCACATAATTTGTTATTTTTAAAACAGGTTTTTAAAAGAGTCTTATTTTATCAAGGTTTTAAGCAGACTGTGTATTATGCAACTTTAGATGTTATGATTTGGTTGATATTTTTACTTCCACTGGTATTTCTCCTGCTTGTACTGATATTTAAGTGCAGAGCTTTTTATGAAATGAGTTTAATTTTATTTAACTGCCTTGAAAACTTTCACAATTAGCATATTTTTAAAAAGAGTAAATTAAATGAAGATGCATACATCCACTTTGCACTGCCTAAGTCGCATGCAATCACTGCACCTGGGAATCAGCCATCAGACAAGTTCCGTCTAGTAATTTATTTGCCTTACAGCGATTCCCTTGGGGCAGTCTGTTCTGCTTCAGGAGAACATTTTGGCTTCCTAATAACAGAACTAGGCATGCCAGACCTACTTAAGATAACAGGTCCCAAAATCTGAACACAAATACTTTGATCTGAGGATCGATACTGTCTGTAGCTCAATTAACATTACATGCAAGTTAAGGTATAAATATTTTAGCCCTACCCAGTTATGCATTATTTGCAAGCACCAGAGATTGAAAAAGTTATCTGTTTAGACTATAACTCCCAACAATGTTTAGAGCTGTAGTCCTACAAGCTAACTTTTTCCCATGCTGATAAGGGGACAGAAGAGAAAGTATGCTCTGACTTCACATCCACATCTTGTGTTGTGGAGAAAATCTGTCATGGAAATGAAACTTTGCTTAGAGCTCCAGGTGATCACAAACACCAGGTTAAATTTATGCTGAAGATTTTCCTCATCAACATAGGGATGTAGTAAGTGGAAAGAGTGGACAGTGTCCCTGTTTCCCTCCACACTTACAAAGAACTGATAACTGAATAGACTTTAATCTCATATGTGTTTGTAAGTAACAAATCACACACTTGTCTAGTAATTGATGCAACAGCAATAACTACTACACTGCTAGTCTGATGAATATGAACTCTGCCAATGTCACCTACAAATGCTGCTAACAAAACTAGAAGATTACATAGACTTCAGTCCTTGCACTTCTGTTGGACTGTTAACCCCAAATGAGTCAGGATTAGTTCTAAGGAACAGGCACAAGACCCTTTATTCAAAAGCCACTAACACTAGAATTCAGGATCATTAATTGTAGGGCAGGCGATCAGATTCTGTACATATTCACATAAAGCTCTGGTCCATTTTTAAAAAAAACCAAGGCATCACCTTGTTTCTGTTAACAAATAATATTAACAAATACCAACATTTGTTTAATGTTGCATTGGACTACATGTTTTCTTTTGGTTGTACTAAGAGCGATGAGCTAATAAGCACAACTGTCTATGGCCGAGTTCCATATTCATACATGATATTGATCAGATTGTTTATGAACTGCAAGTAAAAACCAACACTGTACAAAAGCATCAGCACATTAAAACACTTTCAGAGGCTACAGACGAGACACAAATTTAGGCATCTCTCAGCATCCCTGGTGCCCACAGAAGGCTCTCCTGCACTCTTGGGAAGCCCATTGGGAAGGGCAGCGCGTGATGTGTTAAGCAGTACAAACTAACCCAGCAATAGCAGATTGACAGCCTCTATCCTTTCTACAAACCCTCTTGCTGGTGTAAACAACAAGGGCACAGTGTGGGTTCTTGCAAGGCTGACATTACACTTGATCCAAGGCTCAGATAAGCCTCTCCATGAGCAAAAATTAACACTGTGGCTTCGAGCGGGATTTCAGCAAGCAGCAAGCAGTGTCTGGCAAGCGACAGAAATGTGCTCGCACTTCTAAAGGCACCACCATTGTGACCAGGAAAAGCAAACAAGGCAGGGCTCTTTCTTCATCCGGCAAGTCTCTTAGGTCCAACCTGCCTCAGGCAAACATAATCCAAATGCGTATGTATGTACGCGGTGCGCTCGAGCAAGTAAGACAAGAAAATAACTCTTGGCTGGCCTCAGTGGGTTGTTTTGCCTGGCAAGCATTGCTACAGGTATGCCCCTCAGGGAGAAGGAGGGAAGTTAGTGCAAAACAGACAACAAGACCCATGTCTGTCCCCAGGCTTGTCTCTGAAGGTGGAGGGGCAAGGAGAAGGCCACACCATCACCACCTGCTCCCACCGCATCTGGGATCACAGGAAGCCACACAAAAGGGGGCAACGCTTGAGCTGGAGGTGAAATCACGCTGTGATCAAGGTTGTTTAGAAAAGATGCCATATGTATATGCCTCTGAAGAATGGGTCAGGGACAGCTACCGTACCTCCAGTACGATAACATCCAAAATCCACCAAACAGGGATACCTTTATTGGAGCAACCAAAATGCACAAAATACGTGTGGCAAGGCTTTGAAGCTCCACTGGCTGCTTCACCAGGCAAAGGTGTTTTTTTAAAAAACACGAGGTTTAAAAATTGTGATGTCATTGACAAGCCTGCATTTGGTGAAGGTGTGCCTGTTCGGAGTTCAGTGTTGCTGGAAGGAGGAGGTTCACAATTGCCGGCCTCTCCTCCAGGAAATAAAAAAGAAATGCTTCGGTCCCATTAGCAAGGCAAAAAAGAGAGACAAGAAGGTCCCTCCAGCAACACCTGAGCTGAGACTGCATCCATGCTGGAGAAATAATCCGGTTTGGCACCGGTCTAAGTGTCCTGGCTCAAGGCTATGGAATTCTGGAAACTGGAGTTTGTTGTGGGGCCCAGAGCAGACGCAAATGCAGGCTTGTGACTAAGGTGTGCATACTTTGCTTTTCTCCTGTATGGTTTGTAACACCTCTCCCTGAGCAAGACGCTGGTGGAGCTTCGAAAGCTTGCAACATATATACTGTGTATTTGAGTCATTCCAATAAAGGTCTACCTGTTTGGTGGATTTTGTGGTTTAAGTTTTTATCGATTTCACAATTAAAAAAAAACCAGCAAATATCAAACACACCACAAACATATCATACCCGCTATCAAACATTATGAAATTGTCCATTAATCTACTTTATCTTTCACTGACATCATATTCAATTCAATTACTTACTTTCTTGTCTTTGATAATTTCTCAACTCACCATTCTCCCATTCTTCTTCTCCTTTTTCTTCTCCTCACATTCAATCTCATTCCTTCCTATACTTGCTCAGCTCCTAACCTTATTTCTTAAACCCTGTTTGGTGGATTTTGGATGTTTGGTGGACATTAGGGTGTGTGGGGGGGGCTGGGGGCGGACTGCACCAGGTGACACCACTGCTCCTCAAACACCTACCTTTGGGCAGAAATGAACTGTGGCATTTATTTGCTTCCTTTTAAAATGGTTTAAGAGATGATGGGAGTGGGGTGAAGCTCAGTGGGAGGAGAAAGGAGAGGGCCCTCAACGTTTTAAAATTTTAAAATTTTAAGTTTAAAAAAAATTAAATTCTTTAAAAAAAATCACATTTTAACCAAATCTTCACATTGTATAGGAAAATACATTTAGGGTGTGTGTATGATGTTGTAATTTGAAGGTATATTTTTAATTTTGCTAGTTGTTTATGCCATAACTATTAGCATTACATTCTTCAGTGGTAGACGGGAATGACAATTTATGGGTAACATTAGTGCAAAAAGGCCTATGGCATCAATGGAATAGAGGCATATTGAAATGCAAAAGAGAGGTCCCTGTTGAGATGAAAATGGACTTTAAAATTCCTGGACTTTGTAAATATCCCTATAGCCACAAGGCCAGAAGGAAGAAGATCCTGCCTACAAAAGATATCCTCCCCATTATATACCATCTTAACTAAAGACTGAAACATGTAGGCATCTGACTAACAATCTCCAATTGTTTTTCTCCTGTTTGGTTTGTAACCTCTTGCCTGATGAAGAAGCCCATGGAGCTTTGAAAGCTTGCAACAAGTATACACTCATCCCTCCACATTCACTGAGGTTAGGGACACAGGACCCCTATGAATGTGGAAAAACCGCAAATAACAAAACACTATGTTTTTATCTGAGAGAGCACCTCTCTAGGAATGTCTAGGTTCTTCAGTGCGACTTTTTGTTCAAGAGGACCACAGAGTTGCGCTGGAGGATCTAGATATTCCCAGAGAGAATATATTAATAAAAACCGTGAATAATCAAATCCGCAAGAGTCAAAACCGCAAATGTGGAGGGACGAGTGTAAAAGTGGTCCTTCCATATTTGCTAGGGTTAGGGGCAAGGGACCCCCGTGAAAGTGGAAAAGCCACAAATAACAAAAACATCTGCCAGTCACTGACCACAGTTGCGCTGGAGGAGCTACAAATGCCTAGTGGAGTGTCCTCTCTAGGAATCTCTAGGTCCTTCCATGCAAATTTTGATTAAAGTTGACCATAGAGTTGCACTGAAGGAGCCACAAACGCCTAGTGGAGCATCCTCTCTAGGAATCTCTAGGTCCTTCAGTGCAAATTTTGATTAAAGTTGACCACAGAGTTGCGCCAGAGGAACTACAAACCCCTATGGAGCGTTCTCTCTAGGTCCTTCAGCGGGACTTTTGGTTCAAGCGGACTGCAGAGTTGTGCTGGAGGACCTAGATCAGAGGTAGGCAACCTTTCCCCTTTAAGGGCCGAGGGAC
>CM034710.1:47146150-47169555 GCA_020142125.1 Phrynosoma platyrhinos
ATTTAATGTGCACTATTTCTGGCAGTCTGCTTAGGCCTTTTGTTTTAGAACTTTCTTCTATCTGTTGTAGCTTTTACCACCCTAAATAATTACTGTACTGCCACAACAAACCTGGCCATTTCAAAAAACAAACAAACAAACCCCACACCACCCTAACTCCAGGTCACATATGTGCAAATTGAAAAGCGCCAATCCTAATACAGATTCTGAGGGATCCTACTGCTCACAATCATCTCTTCAGAGAACTGATCACTCATTCCTACTCATTGTTTCCTGTTCTTTAACTATTTTTCCAAGTAAACATGTGTATCAACCCTGTCCATAAGTCTGCTGACACTTTCAAAAAACTTTAAAAGGTTAATGAGGCAGGACTTTCCTTTGCAGGAACCAGGCTAATTACAAAGAGGCTTGCCTCTTTATATGCCTGAAAGTGTTGTTTAACTTTAATAACGCTTTCCATATATTTATCCAGAACAGAACAGAACATTAAGCTTAGTAGACAAAAGTACCCACCCATCCATGACCCTTTTAAAAACTTGGTTTTACGTTGGCATTCTTCAGTTCTCTTGGGACAATGGCTAATCTTAGGATATGTTGCATATTTTATAGCAGTTTCACATTTGAATTCCAGGAGGGACTTGGACCTGCTAGTGTTTTTAAAAAGAAATTAGTAAGTTTAGAATTTCAACTTATGATTTGCTCTAGCTGCTCAGATTTCCTTTGTGATAATATCAGTACAAGTACAGGTATCTGCTTCAGATCCCCTGGCAGTGAAAACAGTTGCAAATCATTCTTTTAACTTCTCTTTGGGGTCAAGCAGACTGGCAGCTTGGAGCAACCAGTGCTGGACATTCCCTGTTTGGCACTGGACCGCGGTGACCAGACACTGCAGTCCTGAGGCTGGCAGTGCCACAGTCTGCAATGGACCCCTGCCAAGAAGCTCCTTTTTTGGTGCTCCTTATGCAGCCAGGTTTGAGCTGCCTTAAGTGACAGCAAGTAAAACTGCCTATCAGGTAAAATGGTGCCAAGTTCTTAACTAATAATGGGCTGGATGAAGACCAATACGTCTAGTCTGAATCCTGGTAAGACTTTGTAGGTGTACAGTTCTTGAGTCTGAAAGATAGGTTTGTTACCTGTTCTAGGTGGCTTGCACTCCCCCTAAAAAGCATTCTAGTTTGCCTAATTTAGGGGTACACCTAGATCCATTTCTGTTGCTTGCGCAAGAGATTGCTGAGGCTTAAAAGCAAACCCAGTATTCCAGTTTCAAATCTTAAAATGCAGTCTTGCAAAGAAACCTTTTTTTTTTAAAAAAAGTAATACATTATTCTGAAATTGAAATATATAATAGCATATACTGAAGCTGAGACATACAGTAGACAGACACAAAACAGATTTCTGTCTATCTCACTTACTGATGTTTGCACCATCATTGCACGATGATCTCGCATTTTTCGTACAATATCCAATGGATAAACAGGTTGGTTTCTTTCAATTAAGCACATAGCTGTTTCCATCGCAACCAATACTCCAGTCCGGCCTATTCCAGCACTATAAAAGATAAACAACAACACTGCATAAAGAAGCCAAAGCAGTGGCCTTATCCTGAAATCAAATTACTACCTTGATACTTTTTAATGTCAGAAAACTCTTGAAAACACAAAGAACCCTGCAAACAATGAAATACTCAAAATCACTCACAATGAGTACTTTCTACATCTCAGAAAAAAGTGGAAATTACATATGTTTTGGAGACTGATGATTAAAGTTATGATTTTATTCCACTTTACTGGTGTGCTTGGTATTTTTATTTTGAGAAGATTTAACAGAGAAAGAAAAAATCCAATGTGTCTTATCTTTCAGCTACATTTTAAAGAGGGATTACCGAAGGTTATGTGAGTTTTTGGTAGCCCTCCCCAAAAGTGAACTGGGTGCATTTAGGATGCGTGTGAACAATAGAGATTCAACCTGAATTCATCCTTATTTTCACTGTGTGAAAAAGCCCTGGGAACTCTACAATCAAATCATGGCAAGTCTACAATCCAGTCATGAAGACAATGGCCCTTTCCCACTGTTTTTCCTCAAAAGTGGTTTCAGAGATATCCTTCTACTGAATTGCCAGTAAAATACAACTAAGTAGAATTGCCAGTAATATACAACTAATTAGTAGCCATACAAGTTGTAGCATTATCCTACATGAATGCAAAACCAGCTAAGCTTGTGTCATCCCAAATTTTGTGTTAGCAAATTTTATACATAAAATAGGTGTTCTGTGAAGAAATATTTTCCTTTGTTTTTCCCTGAATATACTGCCAATTAGATTCAATGGATAACCCAAATTTGTAGTATTATGAGAGGTAAGAAAAGCTCACATATACACTAAACAGGGTTTGAATTGGTGCTAATATATTGAGAAAATTAAACATAGCTAGAACAACAAAAAAGGCCTAGCTCGTGTTAGAATGTTAGGAAAATATAAAGATCTATGGTGTAGGCAAACCTGGACTATTAACTACAGTTCTGGCCGTGCCATCTCAAAAACTATGTTTTAAAGCTGGTAAAGGTACAGAAAGGGGCAAGCAACAGGATCAAGGGATTGAAACATTTATTGATTAAAAAATGTAAAGTGTTTCAGGTTTTATTTTAGGGGGGAAAGATGACAGGATATGGCAGTAAATACACTATTCTGCATGGAGTAGAAGAAAAAATATAGAAAAATATCTTTCTTCTATATTATTATTAGAATTTGGAATAATCCAATGAAAATGACAGAAAGGAAATTAATCAGATAAAAGGAATCACTTTGTCAATCTCCTAATTAATTCAGGGAGTTTGATGTAATAGAATGCAGTTGTAGTCACCATTTAGGTGGTTTTAAAGGAGGGGTTACATAAATTCATGGACAAGAAGCCTTTCAATGGTTTCTAGCCATAATGACTGCAAGAAATATCTAACCCAAAAACAACATGCCACCAATGTTAGCAGCTCAGGACTAACAATGGAAGAGTCTATGCCTTCCTTCATAAGGACATTTGGCTGGCCACTTTGTGAAATCAGATAGTAGAGTAGATGGATCCTTGATCTGGCACAGCAGAGCTTTTCTTAGGTTATTAGTTTACTTTTAGAGCAATAAACTCTCACACATAATTGCACAACTAGCCATAAACTAAGCTTTCTCTCCTTTGGAAATTCAGCGTTACCAATTCAAAGGAATTTGAAAGCCTCTAAGCAATCCTACCAGAACAGTTTTCAGTCAGGGATTAGTATACACAATAATTTACAGTACCTGCAGTGAACAAGAACGGGCTCATTTTCTATTCTCTTTGGTCTCATACAGGTCACAAATTCCAAAAAGGCTGTGGAATCATCAGGAACACCATGATCAGGCCACGCCACATACTGAAGATGAGTAACAATGTGTTCCTCCTCTGTCTGAAATTAATAAATATATTCACCATAAGTTATCAGTATTATTGTTGTAAAAACAGCCTTAATTAAAATTACCCCACCAGACAATACCTTTCAAGTATGGAATGTTTACCAGTTCAGAGTTTTGGGATTACAGAGCTGAGTGTTACAAGAAACATACTATGTTGGCGATATCAAAATAACAATTGAAACAACAATTTTTTTATCATTTATAAATTCTGATATCAAACCTCATTTTTCAGATCTCCAGAATCACATGCACTCTCATTACCAGAGATGGTATTTCTTGTAACATTGGACTCTGTAAATAGCTCTTTCAGTTACTTTCTTATTGGAATATTTTCTGTGCTCCTTACTTCAGGCAAGCAAGTGGAACTACATGCAGTTCCTGAAACAGGGCAGCTATTTTTAACACAGCAAATTGTTTATTTATTCACTTGTTATAAAGACAGGAAAAAAGTCTCACCTACAAAGAATCAATTGTAAGCCAAATCCATCTGAAATGAACTGAAGTTTACTTGGAATCTCTCTGAAGGAACTGTCCAATCTCTTAACTCTAAAATTAACATCTAATAAAGGTACCTGTAACCAAACTCTGGATTCCTTTTCCTTTAAAGTCATGCATATGCTGCACTTTTCAACATCCCTTTCTGGCAAATCTCTTTTGCTAAATTTTAAAAAATAACATAATAATAAAATCAAGAGTTTATAAAGGAGGTGGACAAATGAGCTGGGCTGGGGGCCAATTTTCTTTCCTGCACCCTCTGGCTAGCCACACTGCTACCTTCTGGGAGATCCAGAAGTAACACAGTAGTTTTGATTATGGACAGAATTTGGCCATTGAGAGGATCTATTTGAGTTATCAAGAATGGAAATAATATCTTACTGCATGATGTCAGATATTACTGCTCACAGCTTTTAAACCATGATATCACTGGGAAAGAAGCAGCTTTGGCAATATTTGATGCACAACACTGTCTATGACCTGTCCCCAACCCATCCCTTTTCATTCATGGGGGAAAATCCATGAATGACCTCACAATTGCACTAGTCCCCAGGTGCAAAATGCCTCTCTTTAGCAGTTGCACAATTGCCAGATATTTAGTGTCACTGTCCCCTTTTCCCCATTCCCCCCGCTTTGGTATTTCTGTTTATTTTCTTTTTCACTTTTTCACTTTTTATTTAAATCAGGGCAGCAGAGCTCCAGAATTGCATGGGGGAAAAAGAAACAAAAAAGGAGGTGCAGCAGACGCTTTGTGTCTGGAGCCTGCCCATGTTGCCATGTTACTTTATCAACTGTATTTTTCTTTAGTTTTAATAAAATATTCTTGCTAAGGTTTGGGCTGGATTTTTTTTCTGCGGACAGCACAGCTTAAGACAGCAGAGTAAATTCTTAAGAAAAACCTTTCTTTCTCTCTTTGTGGAAGAGGGGGTAGCATTTGGTAGACACCATAGAGAGAAAAGGACTTACAATGGTGATGGGGTGTGAGGGACAACCAACCCAAGGGGAGGAGGGATCTGTACAAAGAAATAAAAAACCCTAAAGGCATGATGGGTAGGGGAGACAGGGTTAAGGGAGAGGGCAGGAAGAGTGCAATGGAGGTGCTAATAAGAAGAGGTATGGTGATGGCTGGTCTACAAATGGTATGTTACCATTTTATTATCAACCTGTGTGACTGCTATGAGAATGGGTGTGTTACAGTGAGTCCCATTCACCCAACTATTTTCCTATTGTGGCAGCTCCATGGGTTTTAACATCCCACCGCTGCCACCAATTTGTGTGAAGAAGTCACTCCTTCACCTAACTTTTGTCCCTCAGATGGCAGCCCTATGGGTATGTTATCCCACCGCTGCCTCAATATTTGATGTAATACTTTTATGTATATCTAGGGTTTATTTCCCCTTTATTTCTTAATGGTGTGGAAATTCAATCCAGATTCAGACAAGCTTGTAATAAAATAACAATAAAACTTTATTTGGATGATGGTTAACAATGTTTCATTTGTTACAGTGTTGCATTCACTTGTTCTTGTTATACTTTGTTACACACTCTTTAACTTTAGAAAACACCAAAAATTCTCTTTTAGGACCCTCACACTGTTCTTATTTAGTGTGGTATTTCCAACCTTATTTCTACACTAGTCTTCAGGTTAACTAAGGGCTGATGTAACAGGCCTAAAGGGCCGGCCCAGGGGTGGAGTTGGGGTGGGATGACCGCACGCCCTCCGCCCCAACATTGTCGTTGCGCCCAACCTCACAGCACACAGTGTCAGGGCACCCCATTGGTGCAGCGTGCTCTTTTTGGAGCAGCAAAAAGGAGGATCAGAGCCACAGCATGTGGGTGCCGTGGCCCCGATCTGGCACTCCCAGCGGTGGCACAGAACAGCCCCTTAGGGGCCATCTGCATCGGCCCTAAATCCCAGAAACTCCCTCAGTTGGAGTTCAGTCCTAGACCTAAGTCCCTCCCTTCTGAACTTTAGCCCTCACAGTCCCTTTCTTCTTGAGTGTTACCCATCCAAATCCAGTCTGACTTCAACTGTCAGTAACGGTCTTATTTAATACCTCCAGCCTACCATTTGATTGGTTGCTGCCAGCTCACATTCTATTGGCTGCTGCTAAGGCATGTTCTAGTCTGCCTTCTCTCCACAGGGGGTTGTGCCGAAGAGTCCACTGTAGCACTTCCATTCCTTTCCCATTGTAAAAATGCATCTTTTTTTCTAGCTGGAAGAATCCGTTCAGCACAAGACCGATTCCCACAAGAAGAGAGCTGAAGTGCTACACTGTCATGTGGTAAGGCATAGAGAAAGCCACTACTCTCTAGCTCCATTTCCGCTTTGTTTTCTTATGGGATAAGGCTGCTAGTTTCAATTTTTTGAAGGTCGCAGCCTAAGTTGCTGTGTCTCCCTGCTCAAATGTCTAAGCCCTGTCAAAGCATACTCTTCGCACTCACCCCTACCTGCTTGGACCTTGAAAACAAAATTAAGAACAGGACAAAAACCTATTAAGTATGCTGAATTACATTTATTTATTTATTTATTGGATTTATACCCCTTCTCCTGGGATGAAAAGCATCAAAAATGCATTTAAAAAAAAACACCAATAACTAGGAAGTTAAATTGACTTTAATCCTCTCTGTGAATTCATTTGCCATTAGGAATAACAGTTTGATCAATGGACCATGCCAACAGTATTTAGATGAAGTCCCAGGCAAAATAGGCACATTACACATAACACACATATCAAAAAGTATTTTTTTTTTCTTGTAGAAGAGTAAAAAGAACAACCACTTACTTCAATATTTGTAACAACAATTTCTCTAAAGACGTAAGCAATGGTGCAATCTTCAGAGCGACACTTGATACGAAAGTTGCCATACTCCACGATGTCAGGAGGATCAGGCCAATAATGATGGCATTTGGTCTAAGATGGGGGGGAAAAACCCAAACTCAACACACTATTCTGGTTTTCCATACAGCAGTATTCACATCTCCTATGTGGTATCACATCTTAAAAGGTTACATACATAATATTCACATCTGTTATTTAAGATTAATAATGTATGGGAGTACATGGCAGATACGTGATGGCAATGTAAGTGGGCTGCTAGGTGTATATTTTTGACACATCAGAAATCAAAGTCAAATTATTATTGACCTTTGCAGATACTACCCTGCTTTCAGGATTTAGAACTGGATTGTCTCATGTTTAGGTAAGCAGGCAGAAGATCTTTCCCCCCCATATCAGGAATAATTTAATTTGGCCAGTGAAGATAGTTAGGGATTTCAATAGATTCGTTTTTGAAAAGAACTTTTTAATATTTGCATTTTTTCATAAGTTTGACAGAAAGTTTGTAAATTTTTAAAAATCATATGGAAGAAGGTAAAAGGGACAGATTGTTCATCCCTAAACACAATCTCTTTATATGTTATGTTATTATTTTTAACAGATTCTTTATGTAGCCTTGAAATGTTAAATTTATTGTAGAGCTCTTTTTTTTTTTTTTTTGCAAAAGCAAAGCAAAGCAGCTTCATTTATATACCGCTTCATATCGCACTATGGGATGTCTAAGTGGTTTACAACTGTAAGCTCATTGCCCCCCAACAGTTGGGTACTCATTTTAGCGACCTCAGAAGGATGCAGGCTTGAGTCTAGCCTGAGCCCTGGCTAGTACTGAACTCGCAACCTTGTGGTCTATGAGTGAGTGGCTGCAGTACAGGCATTTAACCACTGCGCCACCAGGGCTCTTTTTTGTTTTTCTTTTAAATCGTCTCAGGATCTTCTGGTTTATTTTGCTATGAAGTAAGTGATGAGGGAGTGCACATGGTAGACTCCCAGTCTACCCATCCTAAAAACACTGTTAGCTACCTTATATACTTGGCTATAAGTCTATCCCATGTATAAGTTGAGGCCAGATTTTAGGGCCAACATTATGGATTTTGATATGTCTTGTGGATAAGTCAAGGGTAAAACTTAGGGGTATGTAACAATGGATCTGAAGGATGAAGGAAAGGAAAACAATTTCAAAAAACTTACAAAATGCAATTTTTGACTAAAATTTCTGGACTTATGCATGAGTATACACAGTTCCTTAGACACTGCATGGAAAAGTTGGATATAAATTGTTTCAACCAACCAAAGTAATTATTTTGTGATTTTGATAGTGAATATTAAGTCTTTGATATTTACAAGCTGCAACATATTAGTATTTTTTTTAGAAAAACACAGAATGGCATTGAAGAACAGAGAAGAATCCAACTTCAGAAACACATTCCAATTTACATAAAAGTCTTTCTACACAAACCTCCAATGCCTAGAATGTATTGAAAAGCAAGTAAATTCTACCTACCCGCCCGCGTTCTGTTAGTGTTGTCAACATGATAATTAGTGATAATTTGTGATCCCAAACTGCTTGCCAGAAATGCGCACAGGTGTGTGGAAGAGGGCCTTGAGTGGCAATATATTTGTTCACAATGCCAGTGGAAGAAATTTCCATCTACCAGGAGAAACAATGCTCTACATAAACTTGATTTTTACTAGAAAATTATTTGAAAAATATGTGATTAACAATTGCAAACTGACCAAATATACATACACACACACACACACATACACACACATACACAGAAAGAATCTTAAGCAGTCCTCAAATATTGTAGTGACCTCATAGAGACAACTAGATAAAAAAAAATGAACCTAAAATCTGAATACATGAGACACAATTTTAGATATGCTTTAATCTAAATAAGTTAGTCATAGGCTTTTTTTAAAAATCAAATCTATCTGCTAAGATGTCTACCTGGAATTGCACCTCTATGGCAATCCACTCCACATGGTCATCTGTCAGGGATGCTTCAATTGTGAGTTCCTGCATGCCAGAGAGTTGGATTGGACGGCCCATGTGATCTCTTCCAACTCTATGATTCTATGATGGTTTTTATTTTTTATTTTTGAAGGATAGACTCACAAGATGCTGCAGTTGCATTCTGCACTGCAGATTATGCATCATGAAAGTAGTTGGTCTATATAACCTTCAAGCTCCCTGTCAACTCTGTGTAGCAGTTTCCCAGGAGGAAGCTTCTCACTTCAAGCACCAAGCATATTTCCCCATGCTACAAAAGTGAGCAACAATTTAGGCAATAGGCTAAAAAGAAACAGTATGTTTTAAGGATCAGTTCACAAGAGAGTATGGCCAAACTTTTACTTCCTCCATGGAGTGTTGCTATTATGAAGCAGGACTGGCTCAACTTACATTACATTAATCTACATTTCAAAATATGCTTCAGTATGGAGTGGAAAGAGATCTTTATAGTTTGATTACTGAGTCCTGTTGACATTGTTCACAACAACTGCATGGTGAACTGTCATGGCTGAAACACCTCAATTCCACAAGATGCTCACACACAGGACTTCATACATACACGGAAGCAATAAGCCACAGATCTAAGAAACTTATTTTAGTGCCTCATGTCAAGTGATAAAGAACTAGGCAAGAACTACATGGCTGACAAAACTCTTTACAAAATGAAGAAACCAATCAAATTTGAGTTTCTGTACTATGCAAAGTATTTCAGAGCTCTAAACCAAAACTAATTTCTTACATGCCTGTACAACACTACCCATGCCATATGGAAAATTGCTTTTGAAACAGATTACTTCATTTTGGTTTAAGACTGAATGAATTTAACAATTTTTCAAGAGTAAAACATTCTACTAGGTATGTGCAAATCTAAAGTTGGATGCATAATTTTCCACAAAAATGTTTTATGAAATGTTTATAAAAACTAGCTTTTCATTTTAATTAATTTATTTCACATGCATTTCTTTTCCATCATAGAGAAAATGCTGATTTTAATGGCCTGTTTTCATGGGCCAACACTGTGAGATCCAGAAAACATCTATTATCTTTAAAGCATGACATTGTCAAGTGATCAAATGTCAGTTTTTGTCTGTTAATAAAAGCAGGTGAGTTCCTACTCAGTTTACATCCAGTTATTTTAATGTGAATAATTCTCACTCTCTTCATACATGGATGTATGGATGTATACAAGGAAGGAATTTAAGCAAAAAAGGTTTTCTATAGATCACTTTTGCCAAAAGTGTCACCACTTGAGTTTCAGAAGCATACTGAGCAGAGAAAAGATATTAGTTCAATGGCTGATGATGGAGAGAAGGTTGTTTTTCCCCATCCTGGCCTGTTACAGAACTCCTCGATTCATGGGGGGGGGGGGAGCATATAGTGTGAGATATAATAGTAATTTCAGATTTTAAGAGATATATTCCAAAACACAAGTGTGGATGAATTTTAGATGCCAATCTGGATAAGATGATGCCTAATACACTGACACCTATCATTTCTAGAAGGTACCATTTCAACTGGGGTCTCACATTATTGGAAACCAGTATGTTAGGGAATTGCTGCTGGGGCTTGAACTGGGAAAGATTTTTTTGTGTTTGCCTTATCTGCTAAACTATTATTTTCAGCCTCCACATGGATGGCCACAAGATCATCCTGGACAGGACAGGCAGGGAAGATGGTAGCTCCTTTGTCAATGAGACAGTGAATACATTGCAAGACCCAGTCCAAGCTCAAAAGGAGCCACTCCAGGCAAAGAAACTATTATTATTTCTTAAATTAATCTTTACTTAGGCAACAAGGTCTTTTTGTAGTTGTGGTTCTGTCCCCATAGCCTTTGGTTCTCCTTCAATCTTGACTTGTTCCTTAATTCTCGTTTGTTCTTTGGTCCTACATGACGCACGCCACAACGTGTCCGGAAGCCACTCCGAGGCTGCATAAGGCATCCCAAAGCAACTGTCAAAAGGAGCAGTAAAAAACCACTCCTACGCGTGGCCCATTCAGGATCGTGATGGTGGCCTGCTTTGGGAGTGGGCTGTTTAGCTGCCATGGTCCTGGCTTGACTAGAGCCCAATCGTGGCTGGATCAGCCAGAGACCACTCCTAGCTGCCGGTCTACTTCGCCCCAAATTCTTAAATCATGATCAATAGCTAATCCAATAACTCTTGGCTAACTTTAGACTACAACCAGCCTAAGAAGTATTTCACCCTGCTGTGCTAGCTTTTTATCTGGGTGTGGATGTTCACATGACCTGTAACTACTTGCAGACTGAACTGAAACATGGCTTAGCTACACTGAACTGTAGACTTCAGTTTTCTCGAGAATAATAGAGATATTAAACAAAACTAAGGGGGGATGCAGACGGTCAAAAATGCCATCTTCAATCCCAGGAAGGGGAGGGACAGCCAGACGCTGGGCGCCCCATCCCCTTCCTGAGGATGTCATTGGAGCGACGGCCTGTGCGCACGATGGGCGCTCTGATGACGTCCTTCTGGCTCAGCATCCAGACATGCTGAGCCGGAATAGATGCCGAAGAGGCGCGCCACACCTCTTGCAGTGCCCCTTTTGCGGCTTGCGGAAGGAGTGCTATTTTAGCGCTTCTTTCGCAGGTGGCGAAAGGGAGGATCGAGGCCGAGGTATCCGGCAGCCTTGGCCTCGATCCTCCACTTTCGGGGGCAGCCCAGGGCTGCCCGTCTGCTTCCCCCCTAACTCAGGTTTCATTGGATCTGATCACTACTTTCTTTAACTGGATTGGAGCCATAGTTCTTGATTTTTTTTGCCCTATCTCAAATTCTCAGGGTAGGTGATAATGCTTTAAAAACCAATCTAAAGGCCAAAGAAGATGTGTCATTAAATGTGACTATTACATTTGACATATAGACTTTAAAAATGGAAATAGCAGAACAAATATAAAAGTAGAATTTTATCCTTTCCCTCTGCTGTGGCCCTGAGGATGAATTATTTTCTAATTAATGAAAATAATCTTTTTCATCCCTTATCAAAATGAAGTAAGGCAAAGTTTAAGTTCGACTAAAGGCAAGTGTGTTGGATAAATTATGGTATTTATTTAATTAATTTATATGTTATGTGTATCATTTTAGACTTGTTTACTATAACTGTGCTATATATTTATAAGCTTACTATTGTACTGAGCTATATATCAACTGATGTAATAAATTAATAATCCTACCTAATTCCCTTTAACTAATAAAATTAACTTTTAAAATTTGGTCCTTATATTGTTTTAAAAAACAAAAAACAAGTAGGGTAATATTTGATAATTCTCTGAACAATTGTTTCAAGATTTTCTAGTACTAACAATATATAATTAATATTTTAATGATTAATCAAAATATTTTAAAAATTAACCTTACAATAGTGGCAAATATATTTTAAAACATTTCAATAGTAAATCCCAAAATTTAAGTCCTTACATCTTGTGTTTCCTATATTCAAAGATGCTTACATAAGAGATAAAAATATGTCTAGGGCTGTATCTGCACTGCAAAAATAATCCAGTTTGACACTACTTAAACTTCCATAGTTCAATGCTGTGGAATTCTAGAAATTGTAATTTGTTGTGGCACCAAAGCCCTCTGGTAGAGAAGGCTAAATGTCTCACAAAACTGTAATTCCCAAAATTCCATAGCACTGAGAAATGGTAGTTAAAGTAGTGGCAACCTGAATTATTTCTGCAATGTGGATGCAACATAAAAGAGAGAGTATTAAATCTTCTTAAATAATTTGTTGGCTGGTTTCTAGCGATGCTGACTACCAAAAAGTTCATATCTATATTTGTATCTATATGTATGCATGTGTGTGTAAGAGAGAGGGATAGAATGAGAGAGAATATCCCACTATCGAATGCATAACTTCATTTTAATAGAGAAACTTTTCATACATATCAGCAGCAAATATAATTCTTGGCTTTCATCTTCCTATTTATTAGCAAATGCTTTGTATACACAAAGGTATCTGAGTTATTTTGCTACTACTAAACTTTGTAAAAGGTCATCTGTTTTAGGCATGAGATTCTTTCTTTTCTTCAGAAATCATCTATATTACTTACATTCACATAATTTGCATTTATATAATCTTCCTTTCCTTTTAATACCACTCGTGTAATATCATCTGTTGGAAGAAAAATAAGTTGTTGTTGTTGTTATTATATCCCACCTTTTTCCCAATATAGGGATTCAAGGTGGTGATTATGTAATTAGTAAAAGTAGAACAGATCACATTGTGGGGAGAGAAAATCACATTTAAATCACTTTGTGGGGAGGTGAAAGGCTCTATCAGTTGCACAAAATAGTTCCCACAAGAAAATTGCTCATTCGTTTTGAAAATGAACAAATGAACAATTTGTTGGCTAGCCAAGATGGACAAGACTGGAGTGCATCAATAAAGTCACTTTATAAAAACACTACATGGATAATGAATGTAAGAAGGAAGAAACCTGCAACAAAAGCTTTTGTTCAGCGCTGTAGCCACTCTAGAACAGAAGTCTTATAATACACATTTCTGGCTCACATCGGGGTAGGAGGTCAGTGAGGAAAAAGGCAGGTTGCTTACCTGTACTTGGTCATCTATCACACACATAGCATCCAAACCTTTGCAGATCAGTACTCTGGCTCAATTCCAGAACCACGGAGAGCCTGAAGCTCCTGTCCTTGTAATGGGATATTCCATGCCTGCCTCTTGAAAGGCTGAGGAATGGCACAAGGGCTAACTCTTTAGTTACTTCTGAGACTGTTAAGAATGCTAACCTTAAATTCAGGAATTGGATCCCCCCTCTCTTTTTTTCAGTCTACAGGAGTGCTTCATCAGGTTGGGTTCACTTCTCTTTTTCCTTGTTGGTATTTTAAAAGCTCTTTCTCATTCCTAATCTTTCTCATTCCTAATCTAAGTAGGCCAATTTTTATACATGCTTCAATTGTCTGTTCCCCGCATCAACTGACACCCTCAACATTCTATGGTTCAGCTCCCTCAGTACTTAGCATTTTGTTTTTGGTTTCTTGGGTGTGTGTGTCCCATTTTGTTTTGAAAGTGACACGTCACCTATGTCTTTATTAAAAGAAATGACAATGAAAATTTATAGAATTAATACTCACAAGGTAGAACATCTTTGTACCGATTCTTATCCATATTCTGAGGTAGCTTTGCACAGGTAATACATAATCCTGGTTTTTTTCTGTAAAGTTGCTGGAAGAAAGTAATATTTTTTTTCAATAAATAATTTTAACAGTTAAGGTCTCAATATTGATATACATTGGAGAGAATTATTTTACAACAACACAAGTTAGCAGCCTAAAATGACTAACCAACTGACATAGCTTTTAGCTCAATTGGGAAGCAAATCAAATAAAAACCAGTCTGAAATTACTGGAAAAGAAAATTACTCCTACTAAAGGTATTATAGCCAAAATAACACCAGTAGCAGCTTGAACAAAGCCTATATCAATGTGACACAGAGGTTTTCTTTAGGCATAAACAAGGAGTGCTGTATCTGGTGAGAGAAATCTAGCAGGTGTGAGTAAGTGAGTGCCACCAGAAAGTTTCTTTTAAGAGTAAGTATTCATTTAAAACATACCTATCAAAGTTTTAATATGGGAAGGGGGTTTGGTGGGAACCACCACTAGAGATTTAAGAACCCAATGTTTCAAGTAAGGAATCTGTATACAACTAGTACAATCAAGACTTTTTAGGAATCCAATGATAGAAATTATCTTATTTCCCTTACATTGTAGGACACTGCCCAGTGCAGCTGCCTGCCATTTAATGGTACTGCTACTTGGTCTAAACTAGGTATGGAAAAGAATCTAGCTGGAATCAAAATTTTCAGTGAAGGCATCAATTTCTCATTAATCAATTTCAAGATATGTTGAGAGATAAAACAATACTCACATTGAAAAGCCACACATTTGCAAACTTTATGGTGCATAAACTATGCATAAAACCATGGACACATTTTAAAATTGCAAACAGCTAAAGTACAAAAAGTTGAAAAATATGCAGACTCTTGGTTTAGTCAATGGGAAGTATGTATACAAAATGTATACAGTCAGAGAAATGCATAAGGTAATGGGTACATTAAGGAAAATATGAATGGAAAATGTATATAAATGTAGGAAGAAAAACAAAGCCATGCAACCTGCTGGTAATCAAAGATGTGACAGGAATTCAGGTGGGATTTAAATGTAACATAACAAAACTGAGACTGAGTTTTTCACTCCTAGTAGAAATCTACCAATGAAAACACGAAATCCTTTTTGATATTACTGTATTTTAGGCTTCCCTTTCTTTTGACACCATTTGAAGGAGGATTTCAAAGTTGTATTATAAATCTTGTTAATGGAAGCTTTGCTAAATGTGCAGCACACTTTCTGGAGGCTCCATTAACATTAGTCACTGCTGGCCACACTCCAGGATGTTAACTGGAATAATTCTGGGATGAAGCGCAGAAAGATGTAGAGGAGAGATGCAGTAGTGATGGGTGACTTCAACTATCCTGATATTTGCTGGATATTTGCTGGAAATCAAACTCAGTCAATACTTCAAGGCCTAGCAAATTCCTCACTTGTATCAAAGACAATTTCATTGTCCAAAAAGTGGAAAAGGCAACAAGGGGATCAGCTATTTTAGATCTGATCCTAACCAACAGGGATGACCTGATAAATGGGGTGCAAGTGGTGGGATCCTTAGGTAGGAGTGATTATGTTCTCCTGGAGTTTCTTATACAGTGAAAAGGAGAAGCTAGGCACAGTCAGACACTCATTTTAGACTTTAGGAGAGCTGATTTCAACAAATTTAGGGAAACACATGGTCAGGAATACTAAAGGAGAAGGGAGTTCAAGATGGATGAGAGTTTCTCAAAAGGGAGATACTGAAGGCACAATCTCAAACTGTTCCAATGAGAAGGAAAAATGGGAGGTTTCTCTCAAGAAGCCGGGTTGGATGACAAAAGAACTTTCAACTGAACTACGTTTTAAACGAGAGATGTATAAGAAATGGAAAAGGGGCAAAATCACTAAAGAGAAATTCAAACAAATAGCTAGCACATGTAAGGGTAAAGTCAGGAAAGCCAAAGCACAGAATGAGCTCAGGCTTGCTACAGGGGTTAATAACAATAAAAACGGCTTTTTTGGGTATGTCTGTAGCAAAAGAAAGAAGAAGGAAATGGTCACAGCACAGAGAAGATGGAGAAATTCTAACAGGGGACAGAGAAAAGGCAGAACTACCCAACGCCTTCTTTGCCTCAGTCTTCTCACAAAGGAAAAGGGTGCTCAACCTGAGGAAAATGGAGCAGAGGACTCAATAGGGGAAATGCAGCAAGCATAAGTAAAGAGGTAGTACAGGAATATCTGGTTAATCTAAATGAATTTAATCCAGGATCAGATGAACTACATCCAAGGATATTAAAAGAACTGGCAAATGTAATTTCAGAGCCACTGGCAATAATGTCTGAGAACTCCTGGAGAACAGGAGAGGTCCCAGCAGACTGGAGGAGGGCAAACATTGTCCCCATCTTCAAAAAGGGGGCAAAAGAGGATCCCAACAACTAGCGCCCAGTTAGTCTAGCATCAATACCGGGAAAGATTCAAGAGCAGATAATTAAACAGAGAGTCTGTGAACATTTAGAAAGGAATGCTATAATCACAGAAAGTCAACATGGGTTTCTTAAACAAGTCATGCCAGACTAATCTGATCTCTTTTTTATTATTATTAAATTACCAGCTTGGTAGATGAAGGGAATGCAGTAGACATAGCATATCTTGATTTCAGTAAGGCTTTTGACAAGGTCCCCCATGATATTCTTGCAAACAAGATAGTAAAATGTGGGGTAGACTTTACAACTGTTAGGTGGATTAGTAATTGGTTGACTGACTGAACTCAGAGGGTGTTCAGCAATGGCAGTGAGAGTTGTTTGACAGTGGAACACACTCCCTCGGAGTGTGGTGGAGTCTCTTTTTTTGGAGGTATTTAAACAGAGGCTGGATGGCCATCTGTTGGGGATGCTTTGATTTTGAGTTCCTGCATGGCAGGGGGGTTGGACTGGATGGTCCGTGTGGTCTCTTCTAATTCTATGATTCTATGACTGGACCCTTGATTCCCAGTTCCATTATGTTTAGGAGATGCAATAGTTCCTGGAATGTTTCAGAATACTGGGTAATTCAAAAAACCATGAGCATCTTAACTACAGCATGCAATGAAACTACGTTCTGCTGCAATTTTCCATTATAAGCCTGGATAGCAAGGGAACTGGTGGGGAAAGCATACAGCATCTTGTTAGGCCAGAAATACTAATGCATTTTTCTCTGTCCACTGGACAAATTAACCTTGTAAAGAACTTTGTCTGAAGTGATGAAAAAAATTGGGAAATTAGGAATACATATTTGGATGTTGATGTTCTTAAAACATGACTACAACATTATAGAAACTGTAAGAAGAGCTTGCTATTTTGATAGATTGATGTCATCCAGATGTAGGGGCAAATAAAATTTAGATTATATCATAATGATACTGACTATATTGGACTGCTAAATGTTAAAAGGGCCAACTAAATTGCTGCTTTCAAATTTTAGTTTCCTACTGAAATGGAGGGGGGGGGGACACAGGTCTATACAAGCTGTTCCACTAATAGCTTCATCTGCAATTATGTAACAAAATGTTTGCCAGTTTGTAGTTATAGTTTTAACAACTAAAAATCGTTTGTACTCCAGTATAGCTAGAACAAACTTTAGCATGTCAAAACTTGTATCCTTAACACACAACAACCAACATTATATTCTATAATTACAGTTACTATAATTCTTCCTTGCTTAGAAAAGCTAAGCAGTTTTATAGATGCTCCTTTGTTTGGTTGACACACCCACTTGTCAAAGAAAAGGCAGCTGGATGAACAGTGAAGGCTCCATTCTCAGGATAATGCTATAATAACTGAAGGAGCCTCCTTGGAAGAAGAACAGCCATGAGTCTGGCAGCTTCCTCTGGGTCTTATTCAGAAAGGCTGGATTCAAAGCAAGGAACCAATATCATGATAGCTGTTTACCTCAAACTGAATTAAGATTGTTCCACTTTCTAGCCCTTTCTTCAGTTGTTCCATTGATTCTTCTAGGGTCTCACCATATTCTGAACAGGCAGGAAGTATTGCTTCTGGGAAATTAAGGCTATCAGCTTCATCCTCTGACTTGATCTCAACAAATGGTTTGACAACTGAAACACACAGGGCCAAATAGAGATCTTTATTACTTTTTAAATATTTATATGTTTCCAACAACATGTTCATAAAAATAGATGGATATTTAAAAAGTTGTTTCCTGTAGGTACTGTTCTTGAACAGTGGTCCATACATAATGGGAATAATGCTCCATAGCTTGCTGTGAGGTGATTCTGTGGACTGTGGTGATAGGATGCAGTGGCACCATGATAGTTGCTGGCTTGCTTCTCCTTCCCAGTGGCCCATATAATTTTCACAGGCTTCAAGAAGGAGCATGAAAACCAGCCAATGGGAAATGAGACCATTGGCTGGTGGGGAGGACCAAAAGAGCCTGCCTGCGGGCTTCACTCTGGTTGAGTGGTGCACTATATAAGCAGGCAATCCAACTTCAGTCAGCCTGGAGATTCATCTGCCTCCTTCTCCTTTGGTTTTTGTTGTCTTAATGTGTTATGCAACGTGTGTTTTGTGCACTTTGTCACAATATTGGTGGACAGTTTGGATACAGGATCCAGATGAAAGTGGAAGGAGATAGGGCTTGCGCAGCCATCAGAAGAGCAAGAGGATCTCCTTAAGGCAGGGGTAGGCAACCTTTCCCCTTTAAGGGCCGAGGGACTTCAGCTCCCAGAATCCCAGGAGCTATTGGCCAACATGAGACTATTGGCCAACATGGCTGAGGCTTCTGGGAGCTGAAGTCCCTCGGCCCTTAAAGGGGAAAGGTTGCCTATCCCTGCCTTAAGGGATGCTGGGAGTGTGGGCAGCAAAAGTCATTTCCCATTCAGATGTATCTCGTTTTGTCCACTTCCAGCTGGCAGGGGAACCATGTAATTGAAAATTATATCCCTTCTCTTGAGGCAAGTAAAACTATACAGTGGAGAAGAAGTTATGTCCGTCTGCTTTGTCTAACTGCTGTCTCAGTGGGGAAAAGTACAGATAATAACTTTATTGTCTTATGAAAAACTGCTGAAATAAAGCCCTAATAAAGGGGAAATTCTTTTTGGTAAAATAAATACCTTGGAACACTGCAGCTCCGAAAAAGTCATAGCATTCTCTAGCTAATGGAT
The DNA here is from genome assembly GCA_020142125.1 of Phrynosoma platyrhinos. NCBI lineage: Eukaryota > Metazoa > Chordata > Lepidosauria > Squamata > Phrynosomatidae > Phrynosoma > Phrynosoma platyrhinos. The sequence goes on from CM034710.1 coordinate 47,165,208, forward strand.
AAAAAACTGAAGATGGGATGTTTTTCTCTCCATGTGTATACTATGAATATACTGAATATTCAGTAGGTCATTGTAAAAATTCCGTGGTTCTGAAACAATCAGTTCTCAGATCAACCCAGGTTTATATCAAAATGAAATGCAGTCACAGTTGCACTGAAACAATGGTTTACTGACCATATGTAGATAAGGGAGATAGGAATAAAACCCAAGACAAAGGCAAATTAGCTCACATTCCTTCAGCTGATCAATGCAGTCCTTCATCACAACTGCTATTCAACAGGGTCCCTATGATGAAGTGAACACTGGCCCCCATAGACCGGTTTCTTGGGCTGGGATATGGACAATATAGCCCCTTTGGTGAGACCCATTATCTGATCTCTCCTAATCTCTAAATACCATTACTGTCTCATTCTACAAGGTGTTGACATATTTCCACACTGAGAGGGGAAGGGATCACCACATCCAAACTAACAAAGGAACAGTTTTCTAGCTTTCTGCAATGGAAACATTCTTATCTATCCAGCATGAGCTGAATTTACTCTGCTTCCTAGAGAGAACACAACTTCTGAAAGCTGCATGATTACTATTACTGTTTTCCTACAGCTCTATTTGTTTAATTAGTAAATATCCAGCTACTATGTTATGTGTCCCTCAAACTTATAAAACGTGTACAGGGTACATGTGAGAGCTACCTACTTTCCTCACCAATTCGTCTGGAAATTCCACAGCCCTGAAGTTATCAAGACATTTCTCAATATCATTTGCTTCAGAAATGTTTCTAGCCCAGGAGCCAACTTAGCTAACTTAGCTTAGTTATTGATTCTCTTAGGCTAATGTGCTCAGAATATAAACACTTTAATTTGGAGTCAGTGCACCAAAAATACATTCACCCCTCCGTTCCCGTGGACTTGAGATCTGCGGACTCAAATATTCATGGAGGAGCGACCTCCTTTAATTTTAATGGGGTGCATGGCAGCAGGAGTGAATATTGACGAGCCTCCATTTACACAGAGGGGGGAACGGATTCCCTGCGAAAACGGAGGGCCAACTGTACTATTTTCAAGAAAGCCCTAGCTTTTTGAATCTTTTTTCAGAAACTGGCTAAATCATTTTTGCCGACATGCCATGCCATAGATTATATTTTAAGGGATATTTGGAAACATTTATTCCAAGCATCTTACCTTAAAAACATGATTTAGAACCATGGTGAAATGCATTTTCAAACAATGATTTAGCTCTAACTGTAGTTACCTAATGTCACAGCATGCTATGCTGGGGGAAAATCAGTTAATGAAAGAGGAAACCTATGCATCGGGGGGGGGGGATGTTGAAGGTTTAGGTTTGTGATGTCTGATATACACCAGTGAAGTTCTCAAACTGAAAGATAAATACAAATCTCCTTATTCCCATTTCAAGAGCAGAATAGCAGCTCTTTTCACTTGAAAAAAATGACCCATTATTCACAGCCTTTTCCAGAGAAGGACAGTTTGCTTTCCCCAATGTTTTTTCTCAGAGAAGTCATACATGAAGTGAAAAATATCAATGCTGTGCCTGTACAGTCTTTGCCAGGAAGGTTCTGTAGTCAAACTAAAACATTGTGGGCATCCCAACCTCAAGCAGACATAGTTCCCATCTTCCCACTGACTTCCCATGTCTATGTCACAGTCATTAAAAAACCAGAAACAAAACAAACAGGCTCGTCTGAAGCAGGATAAGATGGTGGGTTGATGGCAGAGATGGATGGCATAGATGACCATTTGAAAAATTACAATTACAAGTAACCAGTCTGTCCTCCTCCTTTCTCCAGTCACACATATGGTCAGAGTCACAGGCTTACATGGTTTCTAGCTATACTGAGAAGTAAACAGGACTCTTCCAGAAGAGGCGTCCATCCTAAGTTGAACATTCACCACAAACTGGTGGACAAATGTAGACACCAGAGATCACATAGGGTGCACCACTGTAACGCCCTACCACAATTATTATATGCAACCCCCTTATATTACTCTCTCAAACTCTAATAAAGATGTAAATAAAAACTTTAATTAGCTGCCTTACTGTGAGATTCCAACACAACTCTCTGTCATACTTTGATCATTATAAAAGTGAAAGCTTATAAGCTAACTGTAGGGTTTCTATATTTCAACTGACTTATGAAAGTAAGAATAATTTGAAAAGAAAAGAAACAGATAATTTTGACCACATCTATTAACATGGATTAAATTCTTAAGTAGCCTGATTCCACTATAATGTTATTAATAAAAAATCCCCATATATTTATTTACCTTTCCGCCTGATCAGAAGCACAAGCTCTCTTGTATGTGATTCTCTGCTGGCTTTTATAAACATCACTACTTGGTCATGGGTATGCTCAGAGATGTCCCGGCCATTGATTAATACTATCTGATCACCTTCAAGTAATTTTGGAATGCATTTATCAGACTGCCATAAAACCAAAGAAAATGGTGTCAGTATTATAAACCCTCTCGGCTCTTAGATCTCTCTCTTAGAAATTGCATTTTCATTTGCATCTGAAATAATTAAATATGTTATTCTTTATCTTGAGAGTTGCTCTGTTTACATCAAGAAATGACTGACAAGTTACCACGCTGTGTACAAAGTTTCTAAACTAAGAAACAAGAAATAGTTCTGAACGTAAGTTTCAATCAGTAGTTCCTCACGTTATTCAACCAAGAATAAGAATGATCAATTGAACCATTCAATCTGGGGCAGATTTGATTATACAGATTTTCTTTCCATGCCCTAAATTCTTCTATCAATACAAAATGAAAATTATGAAACCATTACTCACAGGAGAGCCTGGAATTATTCTGGACACAACAAGAGGTATCTTCTGATCAATGCCACCCTAAAACATTATGGGGGGGGGAGTTAATATAAACAGATTTATGTTGCAACCACAGACTCATAGACAGAAGTAAGTCCTATTCAGTGCAATGTCTATAAACTGCATTTGAACAGTCATGCTTTCTAATTGTGAGGAGACACACAACAAGAGCTTTACTTCATTTGACTAATGGTTGATACATTAAGAGGTGCTGTTTGTATTTAAGGGACGTGGTGGCTTAGTGGTTAAGACGCCAATTTTGATAAAAAGAAGGTTGGAAGGTTGGCAATTTGAAGCCCAAGTGCCATGTGATGGAGTGAATTCCTGTCACTAGTACCAACCTAGCAGTTCGAAAGCATGCAAATACAAGTAGATAAATAGGTACCACTTCAGTGGGAAGGTGACAGCATTCCGTGCAATCATGCTGGCCACATGACCACCAGAGTGAATGATTGTAGAGTTTATTTTTAAAACATTTTTTTGGTTTTGCCTTGGACAAAAGATTTAGGATGAGTAACAATTAACAATATATGAGTAATAATTAAATATACAGACTGAATATTCTTACCAGAAAAGGCCACAAAAGCTAGAAAATGCTAAGCATTAATACAAATTGGGCAGATGACTCATGATAAATGCATAACACTTATGTGTGCATAACATAGTTTTAAATGACTTGGTGAAAATGAAAAATAAGATCAAAAGTGAAAGACTGCTGTCTAAAAGAGAATCAGAATCTGAACTAGATACTGAATAATGATTTTCACCTATAATGAAGGTGAAACAAATTTGCAAGTTTCTGCTGAGGTAAAACATCTGAAGAATTTTAAGCAGAAGGTAAGACTAGTAAAATTTATCAGAATTTATTCATTCCTAATTTTAGCTTGTAAATATATCCTTTCTCTACTTGATTAATTGAATGGTTGTGATGCACAGTTGTTATATTCATTACTTACGGCACTAATATAATTCATAGTAACTGGGCAATAAAAAAATAACCTAGTAGCCAACTGAAGGTAATGCTCTGATTTCCCTAACTGAAGGATGGGAGATGACAGAGGAAAAAGTACCACGATTCTATTAAATTAATCAGTATTTTGACAGAACCACATGTACTGCTGATACCATAACTGTTGCATATCATAACTGTTTTACCTTCAGATTAAACCCAAATTTTCCATCTTCATCTGGCAAGATGTGTATCAAAAGCAAGTCTCCATCAATAACATCATTCTGGAAGGGACAGAAACAGGCATTTAGATTTTGTAACTTTAATAATAATAATAATAATAATAATAATAATAATAATAATAATAATAATAAAAAATGTATTTATACCCCGCCCCTCTGCAGAGCAATCTGGGCGGCTTCCAACATAAAATGCAATACAATAAAATCAAACCCAACCATCCCACCCCTTAAAATTTATTAAACAATTGTCAATTAAAACAATATTTAAATTTGGCGGAGCGAATAAAGATTAATAACAAACAACAGAAA
>CM034710.1:47189433-47203471 GCA_020142125.1 Phrynosoma platyrhinos
TGAAAAACTATGGATAGCTATTAAGAAATCAGTATGCCACAACATTTGATTATCCTAATGAAAACCTGTACTCAGGACAAGAGGTACTGTTAGGACAGAATATGCACAAATGGAATAGTTCCTATTGGCAAGGGGGTCAGGAAAGGCTGCATTTTACCACCCAGTCTGTTTAACTTGTATGCTAAACATGTCAAACATAAAGCAGTATTGTGTAGCTGTGAAACAAGTGTAAAAATTGGAAGAAGGAATATCAACAATTTAAGATATGCAGATGACACTATACTACTAGCAGAAAATAGCAAAGACTTAGAACAATTACTGAAGAAAGTCATAGAAGAAAGTGCGAAGATAGGTTTACAGATGATTAAAAAAATAAATATCTTGACTGCAGATAAGAATACTAGGACTTGGAAGGGCAATTATAACAGAACTAGACAAGATTCCCAGACTCTGGAATGTCCTTCATGGGTAGCTAAGATGACCTCTTCCATGCTTTCCTTTGGCAGGCAGACAACTACGTTTTTGTTCAAGGAGTCTTTTAATACAAAAACTCTCAGATGGGTTTCTTCTTGGTGTGTGTCTGGTGTTATGTTTCACTTTTGTATTTCAAATGTAATTTTATACTGTTTAAATGAAATTATTTGAATTGTTTTAAAAATTGTACTGGTATGTTTTTAACCAGCTTTATCTGTGAGCCACCTTGTGCCCCACTTTGGGAGAAAGGCAGCAAATAAATGAATAAATAAAGGAATATCATTGGATACTAAAATTAGGATGTCCATGCCATTGTATTCCCAATTTCTATGCATTACTGTGAAAGCTGGACAGTGGAGAAAGCCAGCAGGAAAAAAATCAACTCATTTGAAATGTGGTGCTGGAAAAAGAGTCCTACGGATACCATGGACCACGAAAAAGACAAATAAATGGGTCCTAGAAATGGGCAGAGTCGACTGAGAAAACCATGGAGCAGGGCTGTTGATGACAGGGTGAATTAGAGTCTTTCATTCATAGAGTCACCATAGTTGACCTGATGGCAATTACACAAACAACGATAAAAAGTGTGAAGTTGTAGGCTTTCATGGCCGGTATCCATAGTTTTTTGTGGGTTTTTTGGGCTGTGTGGCTATGTTCTAGAAGGCCCTGCCATCAACAACAGAACAATACACAATCAACAACAGAATAATACACAGTTTAAATGGGAATCACTCCTCCTACCCAGAGTCTCACAGTATATATATACCCACTCGCTTCCATTCCAGCATTCTCCAAAAACACCAGCCACAGATGCTGGCGAAATGTCAGAAAGAAACTGTTCTAGAACATGGCCACACAGCCTGAAAAACCCACAAAAAAACAATAAAAAGTGTACTGGTGACTGATTTTGGCTTGGAAAAATCAACATAAACAAGTACATTCCTGAATCTAAGATCAACTTCTAAGGTTCTGCTTTCTGGTCCACCAATAAAAATTTAAGGTTGGCAAACACCTGGTAGAGAGCCTTGTCTATGGTGTTGGCCTGGAACCTCTGAAATATCCTTCCCAGGGAATTAGGTATGGGTCCTTCTTCATCAGTTTTAGGAGGCTCTTAGGGAATCTTATATTTCCTGTTCTACATTTACATATGTTATGGAGGTTTATTTGGCAAATTGTATTTTTAAACATAAATGCAAAGGGAAGGGGGAAGAAGAAAAAAGATAGGGGAAAATACATATGCTTTCAATTTTAATATTTAATGTTATGTTAAATGTGTCATAGGTGCCTTGAGACATTTTATGCTGTTTTTATTTTATTTTAATAATTTGGAATGCTGTTTTATTTTGTGACTGGATATAGAAACCACTTTGTGAAGAAATAAATCTGGAAAAGCAGGATAAAGATAAAACAATAATATTATATCATTCCCTTCTGAGGCTATTCCCCCCTGTACCCCCTATACACCATTGCCTAAATTTCCAGAGATGCCAGATGTCAAGGGGAGGGGGCGTAATTCCCAGCTGCCTAGGCTGAGTGTTGGAATCTTCATGACTTTTAGTCTAACCTAACCAATCTGCTCAGTAGGCAGGACTGGTATGGGGAAGGTATGTGGAGATAAGGCAGCTCCTCTAGTTTGATAAGCAACACAGATTAACACACGGTGAAGTGTCATCCTGAAGATAAGGAATGTTCTTCAGACACCTCAAAAAAAACCAAGAAATATATCATTTCAAAACTCAGTCTTTTCTGATTTATACAAATATAAAGTTAAATGCATTCATCTTACCATGGATAGAAGCTTGTACAGATGAGTTTTCTATATACAGCAATACCTCCTGAAGCAATTCCAATCATAAGATCAAAATTATGCAAATCCTAAAAAAAAAAAACCATACACAGACACACATAGAGAGAGAGAATATTAACTGAAAGCTGAAGTAATAGGAATCTTAATTGTAATTTTCCATTTTTCTATCTGTGGAGAAGAACTGATGAGTTCACTATATCTGTATTTGGTATAGCACAACCCAATTATTATGAAATGAGGTGACCAATGCAGTTGCTTATTTTGTATTAAGTAACTCACATAATTCTTGCATTTGAAGCAACAACTGTGAACAGACATTGTAGTTTAGTTATCAATACCATAGTTATACATGATACTATTAGCGATGAGGAAAATCTACTTAAGTAAATGGTACCCCAAGGAATATTAAAAGGTATCCCAAGTCCCTAACAGATGTATTCCAACCAGCCTCAAACATGAGTTTCATATCTTTGTTAATATGAAATAGGTATAGGGGGAGGTAGACAGGTAAAAAAAAGTTACCTTTCCTCTTTTCCTTCCTCCTGAAATATCCCCCTATACTATACTTTACCTCATGGCATGCAACCCTCTGCCTCTATTCCCCATCTGCAGAAACCTACAAGCCACTAGACACACCCATTCTCCCTTTCATCTCTATTTCACCATAAATGCTACCAACAAAGTTTTATGTCTTCTGGAGACTACTGAATATGTCATCCACAAACTCACACTCACACTGCCTTTTCTTTTTTCTCTTTAATTTTCAAGCAAATACTTTTTTGCATACCTGGTGAATTTTTATTTGCTGCTGTCAAATGAATGAAATTGGTAAGTCTGGTATGAGAAGGAATGATGGGAGGCACACGTTACTACCTACAAATGTCTGATGTGGAAAATTAAAATTGAAGACAGAACTTGTGGGTCTTTCTTGACTGTGCTTCCCTTTTTATGTATTGCATCCTCTTGTCCTCTAGAACCATTTAAATGATGGTCTCTGGGCCAATACCAGTTCCTGAGCCAAAGGTTCCAGGAAAAAAAGTAACAATTGTACACAATGGACACAAATTTAGTTCCTGACCCTGGCACATTAGAAAACAATAGCTGCTGATCCTCCACATCAGAGAAATCCTGCTCTAGGAGGGAATCACAGAGTAAGGACTGAGAGCACATGATATGAACACACAATTCTACTTCTTCCTGTTGATAAATATGGAGAAAATAAAATGGAACTATTGAGGACATGAGGACAGAACCTGCTTTCTTGCCACTGTGCCTTTTTTATGGGGGGAAGTTTAGTATAAATAAGACAATGTCCCTCATTTATTTCTATGCGCAAAATAAATATAGCCCATGGTAGTAATGGTTGCCCTACAAACTATAATATTTATTATGGACAGAGGCAAAGAAATGTGAAACTAGTTTTACATGCCCTACAGTAGCCCTGTATCACAGACCTAGCTTCCTTTAAAAACTGAATGGACCTCCAAAAACTGCTGGTGATATGGTGATGGTGAGAGTGGAGAAGGTCTGTTTTTTCAGAGGAAAAAAAAAACCACACACCAAAAGTGCTGAGTAGTATGCCCATAAGGACACCAAAAGCAGCTCCTTCAACTTAGGTCCGTATCAGTTTTTCAGCCAAGCTGTTATACTAGTTTAGTTGTTCAAATTTTGGAATTCTGAAGCAACTAGTACTACACAAGCCAATAGCAAATTCATCCAATGATAGCTGAACACTATGTTTTTGTACTGAAGTTTACTTTTAGTTTGCTGGGAATACTTAGCTATGTATAAAGTTAGTAAAAAAAATTCAAAGAAAGGTACAAGAATATTTGAAAAACTCAGTTGATGGTTTGCAATTTTTGTTATTTTTTCTTCTTTCAAAGTTGGACTTTTATATTGCTATCTAAACAGAATGAATTTGTAATATGCATCAACAGATCCAGTTTAAGGATAAAACTGCTCTTAATATTAAAAACAATACTATAAACATACTCTACCACTGTGTAATTCTACTCCATAGAATTCAAGTGTTCTTGCTATGTTAATGTAGCAGGACTCCGCTTCTGATTGTTTAAGGCCACTGCAAAGAAACAAAAACATTACAGGCAATAAAAATTTCTATGGCATTTATCATTTGTCCATACAGTAAGTTTTTTAAAGTACCATTATCTAAATACAGTCAATATGTACATTGAGAGAAAAATTAAACATTTTCCCCACATTCATGGACTCAAGCACTTCTGGCAAGGTTTTTTTTTTTTCCTTTTTAAACCCATTCCTCTACCTCTGTGTGTCAACTGTTTTTCACATGCAGCATTCTTTCTCATGTCTGCATGAATATACAGACACACAAATACACACAAATATGGAAAGTGATCAGCAGGTCAGATGTTTAAAAGTAAAAAGTAAAAGGGGAGAATAGTATAACCAAAAAGGCCATTTTAAATTTGTAACTACAGTTATGGACAGATTATCTTTTTCCTGACAATTTCCATCAACTCCTAACAGAGGCAGGCAAACTGTCCCCTTTAAGGGCCAAGGGACTTCAGCTCCCAGAATCCCAGACTATTGGCCAACATGGCTGAGGCCGAGTTTGCTCCTGTAAGACTTAGAATAATGCATAGCAGGGCCATGATAAGTAAATGATAAAATAGAGTCGTAGAGAGAAGATGGACCTCAATGTTACCCAACTAGGGCAACAGTAGGGCATCACATTATGAACCATGGCCTCAAGTACGGGAAGTATGAAAATATTGCACTGCAAATTGGCCCCAAGCATTCTTTGACACAATCTGAATGAAAACATGGACTGAAGAAAAATACACAAAAATTGCTTTATCTACTGGTATTGTACATAAACAGTCCTGTCCCATTCCTTCCAGATTGCAATATGAACTATATTTCTGTTGCTGCATATGGCAAAGATACCTACAAAAGGGGAACCTAAGTGATGCGAGACAAAGGTCTAAGGACTAGCTCTTAGGTATGAAGACTCACTCATGCGTCCTTTTGTTCAATCTACTGGCCAGTGCTTCTTAGAAAAGGAGGCCAAGGAGCACTGAGCTAGAAGTCCCTGCCCTTTGTTCCTCAACATTACCAGGATGCACTGAATTTCACTATGAAGGATGGAACCAAAGAAGAGGCACAAATTGAAGCAAATTAGGAAGATTCATCCAATACAGAAACTTTGCTGCTCAGGGAAGTAAGGTCAATTTCAACTGTGGTTCCAGAAGGGTGGAGAAATTATGGAGGAATCTATGTTATAGAGGTCTCATCTGGAACTAGTTAAGCAGCATGATTACTGTGATGGCCACAATGAGATCTCAAAATGCTTCTGAACATAATGTGGTCTGACAGTTCAAATCTGTAACTGCCACAATGAATTGGAGCCATTTGATAGGTATCACACATAACTTTTTTTGTATCGATACACAGATCCTAAATCTGTCAGAATGTACAGGCTTATACTCAGATAACTGAGAACAAGCTGATGAGAGGGTACCATCAAAAACCAGTGTTAATACTTGCAAAAACACCAGTGACCTGATAATAGAGGAGAAAGTGACAGCAAATATGCACTTTATAAAGATCTTCAGGCCATTGTGACCAAAATAATAAAACACTTCAAAATGGAAATGTAGTCAGATGCTGATGTTGAAAAGTATCCTTTGGATCTATGAACACAAACTAATCTTTTGAATTAAAAAAAATGGCAATGACTACCATCCTAAACCTCCCAATGAAGATATTCAAATCCCAAAGTTGGTTGATAGCCATATCACTCACTCTTAGTACCTCAAGTACAACCTCATGATTAAGACTCAACTGTCATCAGCTTCAGTGCCCCATTTCAGAGGAGTACTGAGAAATCTCCTCAAGTGAGAGCCAAATATAGGGTTCTCTTCTTAGATTATAGCATCATGACAATCCCACGGGTAGCTGGTGTTTATTGCAAATGATGGCAAAGAGGGCAGGGTCACTAAAGGTGCAGCCAAGAGGTCAGCAACCAAAACCAAAGAGGGGCATATTCATTTCAAATCATATACATGCTAGGATCATGAGTGTGAAGAAGAATCAGGAATCCACACAACCACACAAAAGCCCTCTTTTGGAGCCCCATTCTCTTATTCCACCAATAACATTGCACAGACGATCAAATGACTTTAAAACGACATGTGGAAAACATGGAGCAGGGGTCACACAGCCTCACAAAATTATGACTAACATAAGCAAAAGTGATACATTGCAATTGGTGCACACTGAAGGCATATCGGCAAAGCTAAGGATGGGAGTAGAATAAAGGCAATGTGCTCCAAATAAAATTGCTGAAGTCTTTGGAATTAAGCAAAAACTTCTGGGCACATCCAAAGTACATCTATCTGCACCAACATCACATCCACAACTACATCTTCAAACATACCCAGAAGTAACATTAAAAATCCAGCTTACACTGTCTACTCACATATTTAAATGATTGGATTACTCAGGAGTATAATTAGCAGCAAGTTCTGAGAGCACAGAAAAGCAGTAGGAATGAAATCATCATCCTCATCATTATCATCATCATCACCATTGTCATCATCACGTTTGAAAGCCCCACAAAACACACATAAAATTAGAGCATTGCTGTGGTTCAAGAAAAAATTAGACCACAGAGGCTTTGATTGATTCATAATAGCATTCTAACTTGAGAACCCAAGAAACCAAGAAAATGACATTCACTCTTGGAATTGGCCAGCTACACATAGACAAGCTGTATGAAAAACCAAGGAAAAGATAAATGGCTAATAAACAGCCTGACCAACTTTAATTTTATGTAAACTTCGTGATCATGATAGGCTCTTTAGACCTTAATCTGGTCTAGATAAAGCAGAGTTAGGAGGACAACCCTTTCAGATGGTCTCCCTCACTGCCGCTCAATAAACACAGTAACTATGGGGAGTGCTCTGAGGCATATACACCCATCACACAGAAAATGTTTACCTTGCTCTATGGCACTCGCCAAAGCAATGCTGAGCACAGGAGAAGCATAGAGAAGATGGATGAGACAAATAATACATAAGCACAGAAAATGTGCTCAAACTGCATCAGGTAAATGTTTGCCTGAACTTGCAGGGGTGGCAGAAGGGGCTAGGCACTACCCTCTATGACCTTACAAGCTGCCTCTGTTGCCTATTCCACAATCTTGGTTTCACCACTGAAAACATTTGCTTCTAAGACTAAAATGATGACTGATTGGATGCATGAAATGAGAGAGATAGGGCCCCTGTGCAACCCAACAATGACTGATGGCAACAAGTGTGTGACTTAGTGCAAGATGCTCACTGATCAGTGACTCTTTAAGTTTTTACTTACAATATAGGATGTCATTGGTCATCCTACTGAATCAGTCTTTGCTATCAAATGGGAAATGCTTAGGTCAAATCTGCTGAATGGAAGACACAAGGGATCTCTATACAATGAAAGCAACTATGAATTGGAGACTCTAGCCACCCATACAATGCAGTGTGTTAATCTGCTGTTATAAGCCTACTGCTTAACAGTGGAATATTTTACTTAGCTCTTGCTTGTCACTGGGTGAAAGAATGAAAGACAGCTTTGTCCACCACCAAAACCTGAAAGATATTGGGCCTTACAGAGTACACCTTATAGCAGAGTATGTAAACCCTATGATTCTCTTTATTTGTACGATCAGGATGCATCCCTGAGTAGACTTTGATTGCATCTTCAAGAATAATGGAAAGAAGCAAAGGATATTTTAAATAAAAATTCAAAATTGTGATTTATAAATATTTGCAAATAATTTAAGTACAAACAATAGCACCATGAATACCGGATAAGCAGATGTTGAAATGATGCTGTGATTATTTTGACATCTTTCAGAACCTATTCATGTAATCCATGCATTAATATACTTAGATATGGTATTATATCTAAAAATATAAATGCTTGTTTCAAGTTATCAAGTGGAGAAAATCTGCAATGAGTCTGTCAAAACAGGGTCCAGTCACACATGGAGATATTTGAAATTCCAGGCCTACTGACTCAGCTGGAGTCCTCTGAGTCTGATCCAAACTTCGTCTTCTCATAACTATTGAGCTCAAATAGGTCACCCTTCCAAATTTAGATCTTAAAGTAAAACTCAAAGCTAAAGGTAAATGTTTCACCAAGTCAGCTGACTTCTGCATTAGCCACAATAAACATCACACTAGTGCCTTGTAGGCTATGCCTCATAAAAAAGAAAATGTTGCTTAGGCCATGGTGGACTCCTGCTCCTTTTCAGACTAACTGCTAGCAGTCCTCAGAAGAACCTCATGGACACATCTAACTCACTGTTATGACCCTATTCAACATTAGCCCTCTGTGGGTTCGTCGCCTATTTCTCCCTATACATCTCAAGATACCCCCTTCTTCTCTGTGTAGTTAATACACCCAAAATTTAAAAATGTAGTTATATCATATGGGTGGGCATATTATTGTGGGAGGTAAAGGGCTGGATAACAGAGAGATTAAATGGGATTTAATTTTTATTCATGTATAATAAATAAAATGTTAACAACAAACAGAAGGGAAAATGTTCTGTGGATAGATCATGAGGGGAAGAAAGTGACAGAGAGGTGACAGAGAGATGAAATTAGATTTTCTTCTTCTTCATGTATAATAAATCTTTCAATAAAAGTTAACAACAAATGAGGGAAAATTAGAATTACCTGTGCTGTTCATGTAAAGATTCTACTTTGGTTAAAAAATCTTTATTTTGTTCTGGTATAAAGCAATAGTTTGAAAGATATCCCGGAAGATGGATGGAAGCACTGTAGTCTCCAAGTTGAGCTTTTGAGGGGGAGGAGGGGGGAGAAAATACAGAAATAATTACTTGTTTTAAGGTCAGTTGAGAGATGTTAAGCAAAATCCTGTTCTAATCATATGGCATATATTCTCATAGAATGTCTACAGAGGTTCCTATTGGACATTCATTCACGTTTTCATTCATTCATTCATCTTTTTTTTTATTACCTATCTTTGACATCACTGTTATATATTAACACCTGGTAAGGGCAAAGTAGCAGGGACTTCCATACCAGCAAAAGCAGTGGACCTCTTTATCAACTCTGAGTCTTGCTGAAGTTGGATATGACAGTTCTTCCACTGACATTCACCATGACTATGTACTTTATGCATTTAGCTAATTTAGCACAATGAAACTTTTGCCATTTCATAAAAGCTGCAATTTAAAAAAAAAAAAAACAGTCATTGAGATAAGCAGATCAGTTTAATCTGCTGCTGGCTTTTCAGCAGAAAAGCTATTTGTTTATCCTAAGCCACAGTGAATTGAGTGAAAGATCTTTAAAATCTCTATGGAAAGATCTAAAGGATGCAATAAAATGGCCCCATTTTCATCTAGGATTAAAGATTCCTCCTGTATCCAAAACCAACTGAGTACTCCTCTTGTCTTCCAGATATAGGAGATGCCAGGGCATGAGACAACTGGAACAGGCAAAAAAAAGACATGATTTGTGGAACAAAAAAGGAAACAATATCCTCTATGTTCTTGTTTCCAAAAAGTAGGACATTTCAAATGATCATTATGGGGGGATGCAGACCAGGGCGTCGGAGACGCCCTGGTCTGGAGCGCCGCCGGAGTTCAGCCTCCGGACCGCGGCGCTCCTGCGGCGCATCTAAAAGGAGCACCAAATTGGCGCTCCTTTTAGATTTAAGGGAAAGTGCGCCCCAAAAGCGGCGGGCGCACTTTCCCTGGCTCAAACGCCGCGGCGCGTTCGGCTGCCGCGGCGTGAGGGCAACCCGGAAGCGCCGGTCGTGCGGATGGTCGGCGCTTCCAGGGGCGACCTCAGGAGGAGGAAGGGCCGCCGCTCGTGCGGCTGCCCCTCCTCTTCCCTGCCCGGAAGACGACTCTTTTAGTCGTCTGCCGAGGCAGTATATGTCTTATCTTCACATTTTCCGTTCTGACTTACAATAGAACTTCAGCTGACATAAACAAGACTTCTGACTTGTTTATGTCAGCTGAACTGGTTATTCTACATTTATTGTTCTACAATTTTATTGGAACCAGACATAAACATATCAGAAGTGTGGTACCTTGAAAACTGAGAGTTTTCTTATAGCATACATTTTTACAGACAAGAGCCTACTTCATATGATATGAAAATTGTGCACAAGATCAATACTGGAGTCAAATTATCATAATACCAATAAGTACCTCTGCCTGACATCCTACCATATATACTGTGATTCACTGGAGGGAGGGATCAGTAATTGCAACTGGCTTCAGATTGAGGCAGGTATAACAAATTTGGGAATGATGAATAAATATCAAGGGAGCAGGGCTAACTAGACATAAAAGCTGTCCCTGTCTGCTCCCAACCACACTTTCTATTTTTCAGTAACAGGAATGAGTTGGAAAAGGAGTTCCGAGACCCAGTAAAGCCACACAGATGCCTGGTCAAGGCCTAGCAGAAAACCAGTGACAGTTCAGCTGCCTGCTCCCAAGCACACTATCACTGAAAGCCAATGCCATTAGAGAACATATCACTCTCCATTTTTGATGAATTTGATGAATTGTGCTTGGAGAGTAGGGGGGGGGAAGCAGACGGCTAATTGGGCCATTTTGGGGGCAGGGAAGGGGAGGGGCAGCCGCACGATCGGCGCCCCAACCCCTTCCCCAGGTCGTCCTCGGAGCAGCCGGCCCTCCACATGGCTGGCACTCCGAGGAGGACCTCCCGCTGCAGCGTCCACGCACGCTGCAGAGGAAGAGTTGCCGAAGGTGCACCGCAAGCTTTTGCGGTGCACCTTCGGCGACTTGTGAAAGGAGCACCAATTTAGCGCTCCTTCCAGGGGCAGCGAAGGTACGCCGGGGGGCTGAGATGTGGGGATACCTCGGCCCCGCGGCGCAGCTTCCCAGGGTGGCCCATGGCCGCCCGTCTGCTTAGCCCCTAGAACACTGCAGGCAATCTACTGAGTGGGCAACCAAACAGCATTAGGAACTATAGCTATGAAGTAGGTCCCGTGCAATTAATCACGTGGAGTACGTGTAGACCATGGCTCCTTGTCTAGGTCACAGATGGGGGGGCGGGATCCCTTGGTGGATGGGGGCTAGGCAGCCCATTAGACACTCTTGTGTAAGTTATTCCCCACCTGTGTACTGCTCTTAGGGTGCTCTAGGGAGGGAGGATACCAACAGACTTGTATCTAATGATGAATGGCCTATTAACAAGGATTTTATTTCCCAAAGAAGGATCTGGACGGCAATGATTTTCAATGACTGGCCCAGCACATCACACAAAAGAATAATACCAAGACTACATTTTTATCTTAGAGAATGAGGGAGGACCTAACCTAAAGTTCATTTTGGCATGCCTGCATACCCAATGAGAGGATAATAACCCCCATTCCATGCTAAGAAACAGTCCCAATCTAACACATCACAATATCTCTAAGCCAACACTAGAGGTCAGGAAGGAACAGATGACAACTTCCACTAATTTTCTAATATAAGTATTCACCCAAAATTGTAAATGCTTTCTTATATGAGATACAAGGAATTTTACATTCTAAAAAACTCAGTGAGGGAAAAGACAAAATAGAAGGGGTTGTGAATCCAGGCAAAAAAGTTAGATTTGAAGCCCTTTATATTCAACCATGTTAGTGATGAATTAGAATGGCCATCTTTTCTCTCTGACAAACCCCTCATATTTGATATCTATATGGAAGGCAGATAAAATATCATCCTTTCTTTCTGGGAATAACAGTAGTGGGTTAACTTGGGTAGTGCAGATTATGAATTTGACAAGTGCAGAAATATTTTTATTCAGTTCAGTTTTGACAGGAATTTCACAAAATTGACATACACAGGATGGAAAGAATTTAGGATTCAGCAGGGAAGAGATGATCTCAATTTCATCAAGGTTGTTGGTCAGGAGTACATATTGTGGTAGGAAGTGCATAGGGGGAATCTGTGTTTGCTAGCCAGCCTAAGGTGCAAAGCAGGCACTCTTAATTCTTAAAAATATTATGAAACTGTTTAGAGAATAAATTTCTCTTTAAAGAGATTTGGTTCAATGGATCCATTGACAAGGATTTGATCTGTATCCAAATACATTTTCACACAATCTATTTCATTAACATCTTGGACTATGTACACTTTCTTAAGGGAGGATTCTGCCCTGGGAAGTGGAGGATTTAAGCCGAGGCTGCCGGACAACTCAGTCCCGATCCTCCCTTTGCTGCCTTGGAAACGACGGCAAAATGCTGCTCCTTTCAGAGCCAGCAAAAAGGGCACCCTAAGAGCCGGCGTGCGGCTATTTAGCTCCCCTTCCGGAGCAGCACGTCAAAAGGCTGCACCAGAAGGACGTCCTGATACTGCGTGCTGTGCGTAACGACGCATGGCATCAGGACATCTTCGGGGAGGGGTTGAGGTGGCCGGCATGCAGCTACCCCTCCCCATCCCTGCCTCCAGGACTGCCCAAAGGGCCCATATGTAGAGGCTCTTAAAGCTATAATATCCATGCAATGAAGAATAAAATCAAACTAACTACCATATATGTTCAACTATAAGTCAATCAACCTCATGTATATGTTGAGAGCAGGTTTTGGGGCCAAAATTATGGATTTTGCGATGACCTGTGGATAAGTCAAGGGTAAAACTTGCAGGTAAAACTTCAGTGTGTGTATGTGTGCACCATGGCAAGAGGGACTCTAATTGAGGCTTTTTGCTTCAGCGTTTCAGGCTTCATTTCAGCCTTAACTCCCCAGACAGCAGTGGCGTGGGAGGGAGAGGAACTCTAATTGTTTGTTTAACAGCAATCAGTCACCCAGGACTCTTTGTGCTTGGCTCAAGAGAGAAAGAAATTGCCTCACTATATGGGGAAATCTGAAAGAGCTGTTATCACATTACCCTACTGACTCGTAAATAAGCTGACCTAGGATTTTGGGATCAATTTTGGGGCATAAATTTTTCAACTTATAGATAAGTATATACGATAGTCAATATGGATGAAAAACACACATCTTTCTATTTCATGTTTTCCGGGAAACAGAAGTGAACATCTCACTGAAAATAATGTATCATTACTTACACTGAACTGCATATGATGCAAGTACCACAGCTGAATTTACAGGGCATAACAACCTGACAGAGCAAATTGAAAGAGGTTATTAATATTCTGTATGATCTGTAGTTATATGACAAAATGCAGCGTGGTGATTATATGCTAGCCAACATAAAATGTAATTACACATCTTCCAAGCACCAAAATGTCTATCACAGCTGTAATAAGCTATAGTTTTAAATCATCACTATTGCTGCTTCCTTACACCTGGCTGCCAATTTCATATTAAAAAAGCATGTCATGTTTTCTATCCTCCCTTTTTAAGTCTTAAGGGAACCCACCTGACCCACAGCTAAAACACTGGGTCCACAATCTTGACTTTACTTAGAGCCCCACCATAATGTAGTCATACATTTCATAGCAACTTCCAAAAAAGAAAGAAAGAAAGAAGTTTCTATTTTGTTTTATCATTTCTTAAAAGCTAGGCAAAACTATTCCAGGCAACACTGTGAAAATGAAAATCATAAATAGGCAATAGTATCAATAAACTGATTTTCTAGTTAAATGAGACAATTCAGATAAAATAAATGAAAATTAAGATTTTCATAATAGGTCTACATGGCTAGAGTTGTTCTGTGGCCTTGTAGTGATCCAGGGGCTTGCAATGTGGAAGGCTCTGAAATAGCATCATCGG
>CM034710.1:47255705-47278552 GCA_020142125.1 Phrynosoma platyrhinos
CCTTAGTGTTACAACTAGTAGGTAGAAAAGAAAAGCAGATGCAAATTATTTTTATACCACAACCAAGTTGGAAATAATTATTTTAAAAAAGCAAACAGAATCCAGGGGCTCATTCCCACTTACATTTAAACCGGTTTGCGATTCGTCTTCACTCCATGTCAGTGAATTGATTCCAAAAGGTCAGTTGTTCCCACTATGAAAGCAGATCTTTTCATTATTCCCTTGTAATCGCTTCTTTTTTGGCACAATTATCGTTCCCAAAATGCATGTCAATCGTCTGCGGGTCATCGGTGATACAAGCGGAAACACAGTGAGGATGGGGCCGTTCCAGCCACCAAACAGGGCGACTTTAGCAACTGAACTTTCCTCTGTCTCTCAGCAACCCAGGCTGCTCAAGCACACCATTTTCCCCTTTGAGCAGCCCAGTTTGGAAGTGTGTGTGTGTGTGTGTGTGTGTGTGTATAATTAACAGGATATGTGATCAATTGGTTTTGCAACTACTTGCCTCTCTGAACTGCAGTCTGCCTGTAATTGCAAGTAGTCGCAAATACAATGAATCACATATTTTGTCAATTTTTATATTTAAAAAAATATATATCATGCACCCATAGGTCACACCACAAGCACAAAGGCAGCACTGAGAGGGAGGAAATGGCTGATTTCCCCAAAACTGAGGAGGGATGGTAAACACCCCTCTGCCATTAGTCCCTCCCCTCCAGCATGATGTGATTCAGATCCGTCATTCCCATTTGTTGAACATGCTTCGGAATTGATCCTTTTCAAAAGAACCGCCAAAAACTAGTGTCAGGAAACAGCAGTTTTTTTGCATTTGCCTCATTTTATTGGAATTGAAACCAAGCTCAATAGGATCAGAACTGGTTTCAAGTGGGAATGATGGTCATATAACCCAATCAGCAATTTGCTTTAAATCATAGTGGGAATGAGGCCCAAGATGGAGCAGCTTGACATACAGCTAGCCTAGAAGGGATGTTACTTCTGGGATTAAACTCCCAGCTTCAGTATAAAATCTTCCTACAGTATTTGTAGCAGTCCATTGTTGAATGGCTAAATTTGTTATTCTGCAAGTGTCACAAAAAGCAAAGAAAATAAGAAATCTTCCATTATCTAAAACTATTATTTCTTCAAACCACTGTCTGATTATTTATTTTTTTATCATAGGAGTCCTTGACACACTTTGAGGTGCAACTGTAAACCATCACAGCGCCTTCAGATATCTAGTTTGAATACCTCCCCCCTTTTGCTGCTTTTACTGTATAAGTTGATAAAAGTTGTCCGACTCAAAACCTGGAACACTATTTTGTGACCTCTGGATTGTCCTAAAATGGAATTTGATTTTTTTTTTCTTATAAAAAATAATCTAATTTATTTTCTTGTAATAGGTTTAAGAGGAGAAATAGTACAAAAATAACTTTTGTATTCACCGAGGAGTGATATTTCAGAGGAAGGAACTGGCAAAACTGGATCTGAATATTATTTGCCTAACAAAACCCTATGATATCCATGGGCTCACCATAAATCAACAGGTCCCTTGAAGGCACAGACACGCAAGGAACAGTAAGTTCTCTTTATAGAGAACGTTTGCCATCTAGTGACACAATGAGGAATATCTCCCCTTTAAAAGAAAACATTGGCCTCCACTGTCTAGAAGATGTGGTATTTGTTGCTGTTCTTGTTTTCTAAGTAATCATGTGATGTTTGCTGTCCCTGTTTTCTAGCAATTCTAAGCACCATCTTCAACACTGTATTCCCATTTTTGAGTGGATTTCTCTCTAATTCCAGGATATAGCAAAAGAAAAAGGTCCCCTTTTATCTTTTCCTCCACACTGCCTTAAAGTTATAGTGCATAAGAAAGTATATTAAAAAGCAGAGAAATTTTGGTCTCAAATACATGAAGAAACAGAAAAAATCTTAAACATTACAATTAGTAAACAACCGACGACTTTTCTATTGGGTATAATAGATGAAGACTTGGAAAGAAGATTTGGGAAAATTATATTTTATATGTTATATGCGGCAAGAAATATTCTCACTAAAAAATGGAAATGTAAAGAATCCTTCACTTTGCGAGAATGGCACTACAAATTATATGATATAATGGAATTAGATAAAATTAACATGTCTCTTGAAAGGTCAAACGAAAAATAAATTTGAAAGAGACTGGGCCCCGATTGCAAACTATTTGAAAACAATATGGGGTGAAAGTAGTGTGATTGCTCTGAAAGAATGATAGGCTATAGGCTAGCTGTATGTCTAATGATAGGCTATAATTGTTAATATGATACTATATTGAATATAAATATTAGTTCTGGTCAACAGAGACAGGTATAGAAAATATTTATTAGGATGAGTAATGAAATTTAAAATTAATAAATTATATAGCAAAATCTGATAAAAATTAATATTATAATAGAACAATTAAAACATGTTAAAGGGGAAAATTTAAGAGTTGGTTATATAAAGAATAAATATTCTGAGTAAAGGAGGGAAGTCATTTTATGTAAGTTTGAGTTAGATGTTAGTGTTATTGTTAGTAAATGTCATGTATGTATGTAAATTAGATTATGTTTGTATTTGTTGATGTTATATCTTGTTTTAATAAAATTAAATTTAAAAAAAGTATATTAAAAAGAAGGATCTTGGTTCAATTTGCCCAGTTAATATGATGGCTGAGCAGCTCTTAAGAGCTGGCGGAAGTTCAAGTGAGTAAGGCAGCTAGAGAGCCAGTGTGATGTAGTGGTTTGAGTGTTGGACAACTCTAGAGACAGGGGTTCAAATCCCCACTCATTCATGGAAAGTCACTGGGTGACTTTGGGA
This sequence comes from Phrynosoma platyrhinos, assembly GCA_020142125.1. Lineage (NCBI taxonomy): Eukaryota > Metazoa > Chordata > Lepidosauria > Squamata > Phrynosomatidae > Phrynosoma > Phrynosoma platyrhinos. The sequence continues at coordinate 47,258,541 of CM034710.1, forward strand.
AATCACTCTCTCTCAGCCTCAGAGAGAGGCAAAGACAACTCTTCTCTGAACAAATCTTGCCAAGAAAATCCTGTGCTGGGTTTGTTTGGTGCTGCCATAAGTTGGAATGACTTGAAGGCACACAACAAAACCGCTTCGGCAACCAAGCCCATAGAGCAGCGAGGCCGGCCCCGGCCTCGCTGCGGAACGGATTAGGCATTTTCAATGTTAAATTTGCTTCTACTTACGAAATTTTCTACTTACGAAATGGCTGTCGGAACGGATTAATTTCGTAAGTAGAGGTACCACTGTATTTTAATACTGCAATAGTTTAATTCCATTTTAATTGTCACTTTTGTAAGTTTTTAATTGTACTGTTTTTAGACTTTAAGCTGCTTTCGGCCCCGATTCTGGGAGAAAAGCAGAATACAAATTAGTAGTAGTAAATGTAGTAGTAATGATGATGATGATGATGATGATGATGATGATGTGGGGACAGAGTGGCTTAAGTGGTTAAGACGCTGACTCTGTTGACTGCAAGATCAGCAGGTTGGCAGTTTGAGGCCCAGGTGCCATGTGATGGGATGAGCTCTCATCACTAGTCCCAGCTTCTGCCAACCTAACAGTTCGAAAGCATGCAAATGCAAGTAGATAAATAGGTACCACTTCAGTGGGAAGGTAAACAGCACTCTGTGCAATCATGCTGGCCACAGGATCAGAGTAGTCTCTGACAACGCTGGCTCTTTGGCTTAGTAACAGAGATGAGCACTGCCTCCTATGGTCAGACACAACTTGACAACCTTGTCAACGGGGAATACCTTTACTTTTACCTTTTACTAAAAGTACTACTACTACTACTACTACTACTACTAATAATAATAATAATAATTGGTATGAGCTTTGACCACCAGCCTTTTCCACTACAGTGTCTTCTTTCTTACACATTCCAAGGCCAAACAATGGAATTGCTGATGCTTCATTATTGAGCCAGCTGCTCTTGGGCCATGAACTGAAATATGCTGAAAGTGCTGTGGAAGAATGAAGGATATCAGCATTATGGCAGAATATAGTTGCAGGAAACTATAACTCTGATTTGGTGACTTTGTTGATTTTACTGAGAAAATACTTTAAAAGGCAGCATCACTTAACATTTAGAATTTGAAGCTAAGGTGGTGTACGCAGTTAAGAAAGGCTTAATTTTCACCCGATTTAATTCTTTTTCATGTTAATAGTGTGTAAACAGTTATTTAGTCCTATGATTTTAACATGCAAATATAGTTCTATACTTGTCCTTCTGAGAAACTGAACTGCCTTTCAATTTCAGAGGTATGGTTGGTGAAAACAAGAGATGCGGCCTTATTAGTCACTGCCCCTAGATTTTGGCTTCCTCCCTAGGGAGGCTAAAATGGCCCCTTCCTCATTGTTCTACTGTTGAAAGGTGAAGCCTTTTTATTTAGACTGTTAGAAGTGAAGACTTTAAAGGAAATAACTTGTAGAAGAGTGCTGTATTGTTTAACAAACTGTGTGACTTGTCTTTCCAAATGTATACTGTATATACTCGTGCATAGGGCTAGAAATTTTAGTCAAAAAATTGACCCCATAAAACTGGGTTAACTTATCCACGGGTCAATGTAAGTATTATATTTTAACTCTTCCCCTTCTCTGAGTAGGGTGATGAAAAGTAAGAGTTTAGTTCATCCCGGAAGCACCCAAAAGAAGTGACAAACCCCTCTAGTCTTTCCACCATGATGCCTTTTTGATTGCTTGGGTGAGAAAATGGCAGTGCGCTCAAAGGAGTACAAAGAGGAATCAGGTTTAGAAGGATCTGAATAAGACCTTTCTGTATGGAGACAGTATAGTTCATCCTTTATAACCTTTGTTACATGCCCCTAAGTTTTATCCTCGATTTATCCACGAGTCATATTAAAATCCATAATTTTTGGCCCCTAAACTTGCTCTCAACTTATACATGAGGTCGATATATACTCCAGTATATACGGTATTTTAAATGGTTTTAATATTGTAAATAGTTTAATTATATTAATAAATATATAAAAATAAATATTTTAATATTTAATTTTGTTATGTTTTGTTATTTTTTTTTATACTATAAACATTTGAATTTGTAAGACACCTTGAGTCCCAGTCTCGTGGAAGAGTTGGGTTATTAAATACATACATTGAAGGTTGGGGTGATGATGATTAAGCCTCTTGCATTCTGCTGCTATACCCATGCTATTGTCTCTCCTAAACTTGTACCACGAATGTGACCTTTGCCTCCCCCCACAACTCCACATGAAAACCAGTGTTTGACATCTAAGGTGAAGTGGTCTTCATTACTACCATCCTGCAGTATGACCTTTTAGACTTGTCCAATACTGAAGAAATCAGCTGTAAAGAGTCACAAGACACATCTGGAATTGATATGGCATATGATTACAGATTGTAAACTAACATTTGATATTTTATTAACAATATTGCACAAGACTTTCAGTGTTTACAAGTATGCCAGATGAACCATGTGAACTGGGAACAACAATATGCTGGTACATCATCCTGACTTTTGCTCTTTTGCAGATGCTGAAGATATGATGCTGTCCTTCATTACTGCAAGTAGCTGAGATCCCACTGACAAGGTATCAGGAAGGGAGGACTGTTTTGCTGGGTGATTCATGAGATATATTCCAAAGTTAGTCTGAATGAATAAATAAATAAATAAATAAATAAATAGCAACTTGTAACTCTATAAGAACAAGTATTGAATAGATTTTCCAACAGTAACTTGGAATGCCTCTGGTTAGTAATAACTTAAGAGTAGTGGTGTAGTGGTTTAGGTATTGGACTACAACTCTAGAGAACAGGAATAAAATCTCCATTTGGCCATAAAAATCTCACTGGATGACCTTGGGCAAATCACTCACTCTCAGCCTTAGGGGAAAGCAATGGCAAACCTCTGAACAAATCTTGCCAAGAAAATCCCACAATAGTTTTGCCTTAAGATCTGCATAAGTCGGAAATGACTTGAAGGCACCCAACAACAACAACAACAAAGTAATAACTTGCAGTGTTCCCAACTGTTCCAGTCTAAACTGAACAGTCATACTTTGTTAACTTCTTCCCCATTTTCTCAGTTGGTTCAAAAATGTCCCATTCTGCCTCCTTCATTTGGCATGGATTCCATGCTTTATTATTTTATTTTTAACAAAGCAACCATCTTACACCAATGAGATATAATCTCTCATTTAGTCAATTCTTCAGACTGAAACAAAACATACAGAGGAAATTAAGGTGGAGTCTAATTTAATCACTAAATAATTGAGAGTAAGGAGTTATCAACAAAATGTGATATCCATTGGATTTGTTAAAGCAGCTGGTAAATCTCATGGGGAACTGTTACAAAAACAATAGAGATTCCAAACGAATCATCTACACCAGGGGTAGGCAACCTTTCCCCTTTAAGGGCCGAGGGACTTCTATTGGCCAACATGGGACTATTGGCCAACATGGCTGAGGCTTCTAGGAGCTGAAGTCCTTCGGCCCTTAAAGGGGAAAGGTTGCCTACCCCTGATCTACACTGAGCTATTACATTTAACTATATTACTAAAGGTATATAGAAATGTATAAATAGACACTAGTACATAACAGAGAATATTCCAGATTGCAAGAAGAAACTATTGATTTTATACAAAAGAACAAGAAATATCAAGGACATAATAATGCATGCTGATTTCAATAATTTGAAACAATCAATAGACAATAATGCAGGGGTAGGCAACCTTTCCCCTTTAAGGGCCGAGGGATTTCAGCTCCCAGAAGCCTCAGCCATGTCCCATGTGCTGAGGGCCCCTCTAGTTTTTCATTTTGAAGAAATACATCATTTTGTATTAGGTTTTCATTTCTGGGTAACGAAAAAGTTTCACTTTCGGGTAACAGAAAAAAAAAGAGGTGGAATGGATTCTATAACTGAAATCTCTGGTTCCATTAAGTCTTAATGAGGATCTGGATTTGCAACCCCTAACATAAAATCATTATAGAATAATTTTAACATAATATCATAACTGGCTGAGAAATTGCTCTAATAGATTGCTTCAGACATCCTTGTGACTGATTTCATTGTTTCTGCCTCACAATGGTTTGCTGTCAAGTTGAAGCTACTCAGCTGCTCCTGTTTTCTTTCATCATACAGGCTGAGAGAAGAGGTAACAGAAGAAGCAATGTTTGTGTGTATGTGCGGGGGGGGCACTTGAAGCTATGTAGGCAAGATATATCTATAATGAAGGAGAGGGAGGAGTATCTGGGGTTGATTCTTGGAACAGCTCCTGTAGTTAAAATTTCTCCTTTTCCCCATTCGCATCAGTCTCCAGTCTAGGACATGTGGCCTCTATAAACCCACAACACACACACCGCCTCTCCACCCCAATGAAGGATTGTATCCCTCTCCACCCCAATGAAGGATTGTGAGTCCTTCCTCACCAGAGAGAAGCTTCTCCTTTTGCATCTGGTCACCTTGGGAGCAACAACCAAGAGGATTCTCATGAGGCATCTCAGTTGTGGTTCAGCCAGGTGCTGGGTTGCTGCTCCCAGGTTGACCAGTTGCAAAATGATTGAGATTGGTTATTTTAATTTTGCAGTAGAACAGTAGACCTACGTAATATCAAGAAACATGTATGGAGGGGGGGACTAGGGTGGTAGCCAGAAAAAGTTTGGAGACCACTACCTTAAGGTCACCATAAGTCAGAAAGGACTTGAGGGCACACAACAACAGCAACAATGTAGCAGCTAAAATGCAGTATCTTCACATCCAGGAAACATATTCAGGAAACATATTCATACCCCTGTATATATTTCCTGGATGTAGAGATAACACGTTTTAGTCACTACAGGAACTCCTCAAGAGAGAGCCAATGGAGTGGGACTTTACTATTTGGGGTTTCTACCCACAACAAAGGTAAAACATTTGGCATTGTTTACCAGAACAGCACTTAAAATTTTCCTTTTTTTGTGGATTTTAGTTATTATTTGCTTTGCTATATGGCCAACATGGCTACCTCTGAATATGTAATTTGCTGCCATAAAATCAAATGACCATCCCAGCTTCCTCACTTGCATAGTACATTTGAGAGCAATTCTGAGAAACAAAGTGAGTATTCAGTGATGCATTTAAAGAAAAGGAGGTTGGCGTTCATGTTCTGAATCATAAATAATTCAAAAGAAGCTGGTAAAAGCTCTGCTTAAACCTTTCTTTTAAAACTGCATACCTCAGGATATTGTGCTGAAGAAAAACTGCAGTGCTTTATTAGCAAAGCTAATGATTTTGCCGATTGCTGCTTAATGAGCTTGCAGGGAAAACTGAAGTGATGCTATAGGTTTCCCATAAGTGCAGTGAAGAGACTCCAGATTTGCTCTTGCAGAGAGTTGTGGGTGACTCAGCCCAGCAAAACCTTAATCATGGCCATTGCTCATCTAATTCAAATAATATTAATGGCAGCCATCAATGTCTGAATATAAATTGCTCTGCTTCAATTTTCAGTCTACTGCTCATTGCTGCTGGGAGACAAGAGTTCATTTCCTTCAGTTTCTTCCTCTCTTTTTTTCTTGTTGGCTTGGCAACTTGAGAAATCAAGTGAGTTAAGAAACAAATAACCTTTCCAGATTATTACATTTTCCAATGAATTACATAGGGAAGGTTCAGTGGAACTCAGGGATTCTTGTGAACCAGACTCAAGTGTGTCTGGAAAACAGTGAAAGTCAGTAGAGCAGGGGTTGGCAACCTATGGCCCGTGGGCCGGCCCCAGCCCGCCAAGGCCTTGGAACCGGCCCGTGGCTGGTCCCCCTGCCACTGCCGCGCGTGAGCGCCATTTTGGATGCCAAAATGGTGCCCACGCTCACTCGCGCATGCATGCACACAGCAGCGGGTGCCATTTTGGAAGGCCCCAAGGCGGCTGCGGTGTGCAAATTCGATTTTTTTTAATTTGCTTACTGACTTCAAAAATATTTTTATTTCTTTCATACAACCTTCCAGAACACTCTAAAAACAAAGCAGGATGTTGTGCTGTGAACCTGGTACCTTTGTCCATTGTCTTTGGTTGTTAGCAAGGGAGAGTTGCATTTAAAAATTTGTTAAAACAAAAGATATAAAGAGAACAAATCTACGCACCATTAAAAGCTCATTGCAAACTCCTAAAAGTCTATTGGAAATTTAAATTTCTCTTGGCAGTGGAGAGCAAGCAAGAAGGGAGCCATCCTAGCTTTCTTGGGATAAGAGGAGTTCCAAATTGTGAGATCCAAGCACTGAGAAAGCCTTCTTCTTTGTCAAATGGGGCAGGAAGGTGGTGGGACTGACAGAAGTGCCTCACACCAAGATTGTAGCTTCAACAGGCTCTTATAAGGAGCTACAGTCCTTCAGATACTATGGACCCAAGCCATATAGGTCAAATCAGGAGAGGTAGCTAATGCCTAGAGGACAGGTTCAAAATTCAAAATGACCCTAATAGAGTAGAGAGCTGGGCCCAAACTAACAAAATGAATTTCAACAGGGAGAAATGTAAGGTACTACACTTAGGCAGAAAAAAATGCACAGATGAGAGACACCTGGCTTAGCATCCCTTCTGAAAGACATCTAAGAGTCCTAGTAGAGCACAAGTTAAACATGAGTCAACAGTCAAAGGAAGTAATAGTACAGCTCTGTTCTGCTTTGGTCAGACTTTACCTGGAATACTGTGTCCAGTTCTGTGGTATGATAGCCTGTTTAAGGATATTGTACTGAAGATGAAACAAATTTGTTTTCTACTGTTCAAGTGAACAGGACCTGGAGCAAAGGATTCAAACTACAGGAAAAGAGATTCCATCTCAACATGAGAAAGAAATTCCTGACAATAAGAGCTATTCAACACTGGAATATGTTGCCTTGAAGTGTGTGGAGTCTCCTTTGGAGGTTTTTAAACAGAAGCTGGTTGGCCATCAATCAGGGGTGATTTGATTGTGTATTCCTGCATGGCAGTGGGTTGGACTGGATGGCCCTTGAGGTCTCTTCCAACTCTATGATTCTGATTCTATGATTCTAACCATCATTTTGTGACCTAACCCTTGCGATTCCACAATCTTCAGGTCTAGAAAAATCAAGAAGCAATTATGCAAAAATACAAGAGAACCAACTAGACTACGTAAACTTTATCTGCTCTTTATTATTGTCACTTATTCAACTAATTAATAGCTTAATTCTAATGAAATATTTATGCTGAAATTCCAAGAAAAGTCAATAACTTAAGTCAACAAGTAAATTAAGGAGCCCCTTTTCATAATGCAATTTCCTAATTAATTTACCACATAATTGGTTTCAATTAGTTAGTACCTGTCACTTACATTGAGCCACAAGTATTTAAGAAGGGTATTTTTATACAGAGCCAGCATGACATAGTGGTTTAAGTGTTGGACTGCAACCATGGAGACTAAGGCTTGATTCCCTGCTAAGCCATGAACCCCAGTGGCTGACCTTGGGCAAGTCAAATGCTCTCAAGCCTCAGGGGAAGACAATGGCAAACCTTTGAACAAATCTTTCCAAGAAAACCCCATTACACATTCGTCTTCGGGTTGCCATAAGTCAGAAATGACTTGAAGACACGCAATGACAACTAATTTTTATACTGACCTTTCTATCTTTAGTTGCAGCAAGGCCCTGAAGAAATTCCTTGTTTCGTTCTCCAGTTTGTTGATCAATGCAGATAACCAAACATCTGTGACATGGGCCCATAACCTGAAATTTGCACACAAAAGCCTCTAAAATGATTACATAGCTAGAAGTACAGACCTACTTTCTCTCCTGTCATCCCACTCTGCTTTCTTCCCCTCCACGTTGTCTCATCTACACAGTTGATCTGTTTGCCTTCCTTGTTCTTTCTATCATTTTAGGTTGTTCACTGAACCTGCCTAGCTCCCCACTGTTTGGGACACACTCACTCAAGTGGGCGACAACACTTCTAGCTTCCATCTTTAGAAGGTAGCTGTCATCTTATCTGAGAGAATGCCATCTACTATGGATGGAGGCAATGAGCAGCTCCATAAAAAAGTGTTACTGTTGCCTGTACAGGTGTGATGTGTTAGAGGGCCTGGGGCCAAGAATGAGATAAACAGTTGCTATTGGAGAATGCTTATCATATCACTGAATGGATGTGCCATACCATGTCAATCCCACCACTTGCATGATTAGTTTGTACACAACAGTAATACACATTTCTGAATGGCACACTGTCCCTTAACAATGTTAGCATGGTTACGCTGCGCGTGAAGATCCACGTAGACGTGCAGCACCAGGATCACAACCTTTTCAGATGCAGCAAGTAGCCTGTCAGCAGGAGAAGCACCTCTCTCCTTCCAGATAGAGTAAAGAGACTCCACAGACAGATGTCTCTCAGATGAGGCTTTAATCTTAGTTCCTCTATGTACAAGGCTATTTACAGCAATCATCCAACGCAACTCTCCAACTCACGACAACCCCAACCACATGACATGTGTGTCCAGAGGCTTCTGCCTTATATAGCTATGGCTCCACATGGTCTTCTGGCCTTGCCTCTTCCTCCTGGACACCTGTCACTCGGCTGAGTGACTCTGCAGTTTTGCAACAGTTTTGTGTGCTTTCCAGCACCAGGTGACAATCTCCCTGATGTCACATCCTATGACACAGCATGTTAGCATGACTCAGCAGTGATCAAATGCTGTGTCATCATGGTTGTTGCTATTCCCCACATTGTACATTTTACCCCTGGGAGTCCATCCTAACAAACAATTTTTTTGTAGGATCAGCTCCTCTTCCTCCTCCTTCTACTTCATATTTTTGTCTCTTGACTCTTTCAGGAAATGGACTTTTAATTTTCCCAGCATGTTTTACAACATTAAAGGATAGCCATTTTGTACCTTGAAATTAAGAGAACCGATTGTTATCTCTTCCCATAGGTCTTCTTCAAATGGTTCGTTTGTGCTGATAACAATATTTGCACGGAAGCGATGGATGAGTTCCTGCAGGACAAGTGATTCACCTAGCCTGTTCCACAGAGGTAAAGAAGAAAATATGATGAGCTAATATTAACCAACATGACTTATTTACTTTTGATTTCAGGCTTCTCAGTCCAGTCAAGGCAGAATTCAATTATATTTAAAAGACCATTCTGTCATCCAGCAGAGGGATGTATTTGGGCAGTAGCTATTGCTTGGTATTGGAAATGTGCTGCTTACTTGGATGAGATTTGAAGTCCAAGAGAATTACCATATAGATTTGTGTATAAGTCGAGAAATTTAGGTCAAAAAAGTGAACCCAAAAAACCCATGTTGACTTATACACAGGTCAATATGATAATTGACCCAAGCCTCTCCCCAGCTGGGCTACCTCTGCAAGGGACAGCTCAGCTGGGGAGAGGCTAGGAATAGCAGCCGATTGCCCCGAAGCCTCTCTGCCTGGGAGGAAGCCCAGCTGGGGAGACGCTGGGCAGGGCGCTTGCTCACCCAGAAGCCACTCTGCCTCAGGAAGTCTGATTCTTGACTTAACCATGGGTCATACCAAAATCCATACTTTTGGCTCCAAAGGTTCACCTCGACTTATACACAAGGTCAACGTATAGTTGAGTATATACAGTAGGTCCTTTTCAGTTGGTTTAGGTGCCTCCCAAGGTGAAATAACTTTCTTGCCAAAACTAACAGAATATGTTGGACCAAAGAGAGGAGAAAGGAGGGAGGGGAGAGGGAGGGACTAGAGACAATGCCTTAAAGACCAACCACATTATTCTAAGGATGTTCTAAAATTATCTCTCCAATCTTCCGGGGGGGGGGGGAGGAATCTCACTTTTGATGAGCATTTCCTTTGTCTTAATGCTGTCATGGATCACTATTTTAAAAGTCTTACATTCATTTTTAAACTCATTCCATAGTCCCTGTACATATTCTTCCAATTTGGGAAGGATTTTTTATTGTTATTATTGAAGACACTTCTACAGTGTGTGCCATTTTCATACAAAAGGCCTCAAAAATATGGAAGAGAAGGGGAAACAATTAATTCTGGAAGTCTTCAATAAGCAGCTAGACAGTTACTTGCTAGGGATTTCCTGCACTGAGTGGGGGGATGGACATCATGGCCTAGGGATGCTTTCTAACTCAATGATTCTAATTCTTCCCTCCCCTGCCCAAGATATTGGAGTACTCTCTTTCTAAATTAGTCATTGCACTTATTCTTGCCAAATTTTGCAGGTTTGTTACATGGTGCCTGTCATTTTCAGAATAATAGCCCACAATAAACTCAGAGGGATATCCGACAGATACTCTTGTTGGCAAGCTACAGAGATTCCATAGCCTAACTGACACTCCACTTGAAGTATGTGTGTGTGTGTGTGTGCACGTGCACACATGTGTGTGCATGTGTTTGATGACCTCAGTAGGTTGTGAATGTTAAAATGCAAATTCTTGTTTTATTTTCCATATCATATAATTTCCTGAAAATACTCTGTTTGTATCCCAGTCAACCCTGACCATTCCTTTGATGAAATCACTATTTGTTGAATTATTTATTATTTTATTTACTTAATTTATGCACCGCCTTTCTCCATACATGGGAGCCAAAACAGCTTACAACACTGTTAAAACAAGATATAGCTAGAAACCTGATGATGAAAAGTGTTAAAATAAATGAATTAGCTATCCTATTAAAATCACTAATTTAATACAGTATCAAATCATTTAAAAAACATAAAATAAGCATAGAAGGACAGCATAAATATACACAATATTAAAAGATCCTTCTGCACAACCAGTTAATCATCAAAATCCTGTTTAAATAGGAAGTTTTTTTACCTGTTGATGGAAGGAGATCAGAGAAGGGACCAACCTAGCCTGCCTTGGAGGGAATTCCAAAGAAGTAATTTCTAACAATCAGACTTTATTCTCGCTTTTCAGAGGCATTCTAAAATAACAGTTCACTGTTTGGGACAAGATTTGCTGAATGGACAATAACATTCCTCTATGAAGATCTGACTTATTTAATTCCTAAAACCAGTCTCAACCTGACACTAGTATTCAAAACAATTTATACCCTCTGAAGGAAAAAATACAACAGTATGTATAATAAGCATGCGTGTACATATATTTACACAGCCTTTTATACATTATTAGTGAATAATTTAATAACAATGAATAAAATATGCCAATGTCTTAATAGGACTAAGGGGCAAAACAGACCACCCAAAAATGGTGGATTGGGGCCATGGCCCCAATTCGCCTTTATGATGGCCCAAAAAGAAGCAGCAAATTGCTGCTCCTTTTTGTGCTGGCAAAACCCCGGCTTTTCCCATGCTGTTGCTGCTTTACGGTGCTTGGGCAGCATGCAGCATCTAAATGCTGCACTGCTGGAGTGCTGTGAAGCTGGCCCACATGTGGGCAGGTGGGTGGCATGACACTGGCTTCTGGGCGGCTTCAGAGTGTGCAGTGTCAAAGCGCCGTGCTCTGAAGACGCCAGGAAACCAGCACAAAGGGGCGGTCTGTTTCGCTCCTATGTCACGAATAAGAAAAACAGATTTGTTATCTATCAGGAAAATTCATATGAATACAGTTTATTTTATTAACAACTATCATAGAAGACAGAAACAGAAATAGAGATAAAGAAAAACTACAAATACTACACGAATTAATTCATCCATTATTTTAAGAAAATTCTATCTAAACTAAATTCTTGTTAGCAACTATTATTTAGTTTAATTTTTATTTAGTGGGAAGAAGATGACAATTACTGAAACAATCTACCCCCTCAGTATGCCTTAATGAGATCAGGATGCTGGAGATGTTTCATGCAACCCTCAGCCCCACCATAGTCCTAAAAGCTTCTGGTTTCCCTTACACACCAATACTTTAACTGAAGACACCCCCTCCCCCGCTGCCACATGTGCACACCCCTCCCGTCTTCCCCTATGCTATAGCCAGCTGAGGGAAGCCATCTATAGCATGGGGGAAAGCAAGAGGGGGTGTGCGCACACTTCTCCTTTTCCTGTGGTGCTATAGCCAGCTTCCCTCAGCTGGCTATAGCATGTGAAAAGGTAGGAGTGGCATGGCGCACCCTTCCTGGCTGCTTCCTCCCTCCTGGGCTTTCCCTCCCAGGAAGGAAGAGGAGGAGTGCGCACGCACGTGGCCACCAACTCACGAATAATCAAAGCCACAAAAGTCAAGGGCCGACTGTAGTTAATAGGCACCTGGTGGGAGGTCTTGAATCTAAGTAACAGCCTGTCAACCCTGCTTAAAAATGGTAGTTGCCAAAATGGCATTGGTAAATTTGCCTCCTGCCATAGAAGCTTATCGCATTCTTAAATAATACGGCTTACCTGATCCGGTTTAAAATTTAAAGCAGGCAGCATCCTGATATTAACAGAAGGATTTAGCCACCAAAATTGCCGCCCAGATCCAGTCCGGGCCCATCCCCATTCCCAGGGCCACTCTGGAGGCCATTTTCTTAAGCCGGAAAACTCATGGCTTCAAAAAGAGGCACGCTGAGCATCCCTGGGAGTGGGGATGGACCCGGGCGGTGATTTCAGTGACTAAATCCTTCTGATATTATCAGATACCACCCAACTTAAATTTTAAACCGGATCAGGTAAGCCGTATTATTTAAGAATGTGATAAGCTTATTAGAGTGGCAAGTTTTAGCTTTCTCAATTTCAGTGTCATGGTTAGTCATGAAAAAGAAAAATACATAACACAACAGGAATGTTCAGTTACAAAAGAAGAAGTACTCACCTTTCAGAAACATGATCTCTCAATGTTAAAACACTTGTTTTGTTTATCAGGAGGTACTGTGCTTCATTTACTAAAGAGAGTGAGGCAGCTACAGCAGATGCTTCTCCTGAAACATATGCAGTATAAGGTGATAGTAATTAGAAGCAGCAACCATAGCATAAAGAATGTGATCTATTTCCAATGGCTCCTATGGGTCAGATATAATGGGGGCCAATGATAATCTGCAATTTCCATTCCGTTTGTACCCTCTCATGCTTACACATGTGCTGCCTAGGGATGTAAATTTTCAACGATTTCATCCTCATATGAGAAGATGAATAACTGCAGTTTTGTCTTTGCTGCAGGATAAAATCAATCTTTCCCCACAGTATGTCCTGAAGTATCACAAAGGAATTATATCTGGAGAAGAAAACAGTTGTTTTTTGCACAAAGCCCATTTTCCATGCAGAAAACAGGTTTCTGCACAGGAAACACATTTTCTGCAAAAAATTGTGGGGAGTGGGCAGGCAAAATAACCATGTGTTTTCTCTGGAGAGTAATCCTCTGCAACACTTTGGAATATTCAAATAAAAGGAGAAAATGCACAAAATTCTCATTAGTCTATCATTATTCCTGACAGGATATCCTGTCAGGTAACAAGTTTTTCAGACTGGCCATGAATAATTATGAAAATTATTTCCATCCCTAGTGCTGCTCTGTTTGGATATAATGAGTGGAATCCTCTTGTTAATATATGCTGAGGGAACCAATAGGTTATGCTAGTTTAGGTACTTTTTTGGTATTGTTAAGGGACATATCAAGTACCTCCTTATGCAACAGACTTTTCAAGACTATAGAACAGCTGCCAGAATGTAGCCCATGTGCTAATGCTTTTAATGAACGAGGCAACAAAGACATGGAACATGGTTTGAGTGTTGGACTAGGAATTTGGGTGACCAGGGTTCAAATCCCTGCTGAGCCATGGAAGCCTACTGGTTGATCTTGGGCAAGTGACACTCTCTCAGCTTTAGAGAAAGGCAATGACAAACCTCCTCTGAATAAATCTTGCCAAGAAAACCCCGTGCGTCACAATAAATCAGTTGACTGACGTATAACAACTACCAACGACATATTAAATGCATCTAAAAATGATATGTCTGTATACAGAATACATACATGGATACTCATTTCACCCATAGCTTGTTTAGACCCTTTAGGCCAGTCTATGGAAGAGAGCAACCCAGCCTTGCTTCTTGAGAATTCTGAGGGGTAATAGCAATAGCAATCACAAGGACATTTCTATACTGCTTATCAGTGAACTAAGCATTCCCTAAGCAGTTTACAATGTGTAAGCTAATTGCCCCCGACAAGCTGGTACTCATTTTAGCAACCTACGTAAGGATGCAAGGCTGAGTGGCTGCAGTACTGGCATGTAACAACTGCATCACTAGAGTTCCCCTGTCAAAAAGCAGAGAAAACTAGAAAGGATCATGATCTCTCTCCCACACCTCTCCTCAGATACAGCCAGAGCCCCTGGCTAACTTGCTCAGTCTCTTTCTGATAATTTCTATGTCTCTTGTTTGCTCCCCTTCCACCTTCTTAAGACAATTAGCTATTGAGAGGCATAAGCAAGGGATGACTAAAAGTGGCCAGTGGCTCTTCCATCCATGATTCATAAACTACCACTCCACTCATCTACCCATGCCCTAGCAAGAATCCTGCCCTCACTTAATCCCTCCCACCATGTTCAACTATTGGTGCTGGGTGTGGTTTACCCGGTTGATCACCAGCATTTTTTCTCTTGCTCAGGTCTCCATGTCTTTACTATAAACCCAGAAACCCAAGGGAATGTATACATGGATTCGTTCAATATGGCTCAAAGAGATTAGTTTTCTCTTTGTCACTATTGCACATTAGCAGCAGAGGGAAGGCAGTAATACAAACGAGATCAGGCAACTCTTTCTTAGCCTGCTGCCCTACTATGGGTGAAACCTGCTGGCAAGGAATCAACTATGCAGATGTTTTTTCTCCCACCTATCCCTCAATTTTTTTTATATCATATCGTAAAGATGAACATGCTTGGAAGTCATGGATAGCATCATTTTATAGTTATATCCTAACCATTCTCAGAAGCTCAGAAAACCTCACATGGGATTTCCATTGGTCTTCCATTGGCCAAGGAGAGATGTGTATGGTCTTCAGCAATGCCACAGCAAAAAGTCAAAGTTCAGATCAATGTATTTGTCTAGAATGGCTCAAGATATTTTCAGATGCCATGTTTTAACCAAACCCTGGATCCATGATATATTTAGTATAAATATCACTTTAGGGATGATCTGAAAGGTTTTGGATGATGAGGCATTCGATATTAAGGAAACTTTAAAGGGCCCTGAGTCCCATACAGGCACTGTATTAGTCATATAACCTCAAGGCCAGATGAAGATGTTTGGGCCCTGGAGCAGTTCCAAAAACAGGGCCTTTTTTTCTGCACGTGTGGCCTGTTCTAGAAGAAGTGGCACAGAAATTAATAATACACATACATGCAATAAACAGCAGCACAAAAATCCTCACATGTGAACTCATTTTCAACCCTGCAACTTCTGTGAGAATCACCATCAGTAAGAGCTGTACAACAGACTACCTCAGAAGCTGATGGATTGTCCGTTGTCTGAGATTTTCAAATAGAGATTGGATGGCTACCTCTCAGCGATGTTTTAGCAGAAGATTCCTTCACTGGCATGTGGCTGGAGTAAATGGCCTCTGTGGTTCCTTCCAACTTTGAGTCTATGCTCTCATGCATTTTTACTCAAGCAATACACAAAATATTGATGATAACACAAACACTGTGAGCGAAAGTGATAGGGTAAGAAGCAGCAACAAACTTACATCTTCAGCACTGGGCCTCTAGCCAAGGGAATATATAGCAACTGCAACAATTGAACCATTGGTAATCTAAACTATTGTGTATTTATTTTGTAATTTTAATGCCTCCCTTATCACTGCACCAATTTTTATTTTTATTTTTATTGGGCACTGAGCATATAAGCCATGCTTGAGTCTTCAGATTTTCAGCACCAGACTATCCCTTCTCTAGCATTCATGCAAGATATATACCCTTTTCATCTTTCTTATTAGCATTTCTTTTGAAGTCTGTATTCTGCCTGATGAGATGGCACTGCCGGCCAAGAAATTCAGAAAACCAGTCAGCCACTCTTCTTCCACAGTCATATGTCTGTACTCTGTAAGGAAAAAACAAAACAAAACAACACTCTGTTTAATATTGAAAAGTAATGGCAGCTTTGTGGCAAAGGATTAGATATTTGTCGTGCCTGCTAACCATGCCTGCATTATCTATTACAGCAGCTTTAAACTACAAGTTTGGCAATAATAACAGTGTCCCCTGACAGCATTGGAAAGAATTGTCTTGTTAATTACTGGTATTATTCACTACTGTTTAAGTTGCACACATGTGCAAATCCCAAAGCCTCTGGGCCCCAAGAACTGCTTTGTGCCCCCCTCCCCAATCTAGCCACCACAAAAAAAAAAAAAAAAAAATGGTTGCAAAATAAGCTGTGGTGTTCCTTTGTGTTGCAGCCCCCATCACTTCTATCAGTGATTCCTGCCTTTCCTTCTGTGCTGCTGCTGCTGCTGCCTTTCCAAGTGTGTGTGTGTGTGTCCCATTGCAGATTGTTTCTTGGGTGCTATTTTGAATTGTTTTAGAAAACAAGAGCAAGTGAACAGCTATGCAAAATCTTTATTCTAATATTTTGTTTACACAGTGACAACTAGCTATCTATAGAAAGCACATCAGAAGGCATTACACAAACAACCGCTATACTCATCATTTTACATTCTGGAATGATAGGTCTGACCAAGGCCTGGACTTCCTGCAAGCCAAAAAAAATTGCTTCATGAACATCTGATCTGATGAGAACATAGAAGCATTAGAAGTCCTTGCATGACAAAAGGTTGTTGTTGTTATTATTTAGTAGACCAGGAATGCATATAGCCACTTTACATCGTTCTGTTATTAATCAGCACAACAATTCGGTGAGGTAGATTGACTGAGATGTTATGGTAGCAATGGCCCACAGCCACATAGTAAATTCCATGAACGAAATGGGATTTGAACTTCGTTACCTCTGTTCCAACATATTTAATAATTAACATAATTAATTTGCACAAATTAGATGCATATATTTGAGGGGCTTGAATACTGCAAGCTGTCTATAGGAAAGGTGATTTAAGTTTAACATATTCCTTGGTGCTATATTTTGAAAACTGAGCATTCATTGTCTTTTGCATTTAGGTAGCAACTATTGATACTGTTTTGGATTTTGGTCTAAAAAAATAAGATTATATGTTTATGGCAGTATTAAAGATATTTTGTGCCTTTTCTATAATCCCAAAAGACTCACGGCACTAACACAGGAATTTTACTGAAATATATTCTGGTCTTTAATTTTTAAATTCCTGTGCATTCATTTTGGCTTTACCATTTGCTTTTCCAAATAAATTTTAATTTCTAAAATCTTTGTGAAAGTTACTGTTCCAATTAAAAATGAGGAAAAGAGATTTATGGTAACTAATAGAACTATGGGGGGCTTTCCCACTTGTGGAACAGAAATTTATAACTCTCACATTTCAACAGGAAGAAGATAGACCCAATTAAAATAAAAGATAAATAAATAAAACTTGTTCCAACAGTCAATCAATATAGAACAAGTCTTTAACTGAGATAAACTCTTAACAGAAGTAGAAAGAGAACCAATGAAAGAGATTTCATTGAAAGAGAAATTTGAATGAAATTAAGACCATGAATATTGGGAAAGAAGCCAAAAGAGGAGCATTCTTCTTCTTTTCTAGATTTCTTTGCTTACAGATCTTTGGATGAGGGGAAGGTTGGCATGTGCTGGAGGTCTCTCAAAGAGACACAGAAAGCCATCTTTTGCCCCTGTTTGATTAGGCAGTTTTCTGAATTTCCTTTATTATTTTAAGAGTGACTTAAGAGAACTTTGAGAAAATTATTAGTCTTCATTTTCCTTTCCTATATTTCTGCTTTACATATTTGCTTCTTCTACATATTTGCTGTATATCTGTTTGTTATAATATATATAACATATATATATGAGCAAAAGTTGTGGACATATATTGTTAAATACTAACAAAGTGTGCTAAAATAATATATGAAATATTTGATAGGTATATCATAAATTCAAAGCTACAGGGATAGGACAATTTGTAAAGATAAGCATCACTGAAAAAACAACCCTTCTAGAAATTTGCATAGCCCAATTCAGTTCTAATATCTCTTTTATCTGCCAACCCTACATAAGCATACCCAGAGACAAGCACAGGCAGGATAAATACCAAAGGTATTTAAAACAAAATACAAAAAAATATGTATAACAAACCAAAGGTATTTAAAACAAAATACAAACATATTTACAACAAACCAAAGGTATTTAAAACAATATGTATAACAAACCAAAGGTATTTAAAACAAAATACAAACAATATGTATAACAAACCAAAGATATTTATACTGTTTGTATTTTGTTTTAAATACCTTTGGTTTGTTATCCTGCCTGTGCTTGTCTCTGGGTATGCTTATGTAGGGTTGGCAGATAAAAGAGATGTTAGAACTGTGTTGGGCTATGCACATTTCTAGAAGGATTGTTTTGTCAGTGATGCTTATCTTTACAAATTGTCCTACCCTGTAGCTATGAATTCATGATATACCTATCAAATATTTAATATATTATTGTAGTATTCAACAATGTATGTCCACAGCTTTTACTCTTATGGTCCTGGGGCTGGAACAAGTGTTAGGAGATTTTATAGTTATTTTGCACACATTTAATAGTACTTTATATTTTCCCTTTGTTAGTATTTTAGCATTTACTCTTGTTTCATGCTAGTCACCAAACTCTTCAATATCTGACGCTCATGCCAAATACTTCCACTTGTGATAAACCTATTTGGGAAAGAGTTTGAAGTCCACGTTATTCAGGACTATCTGAAAGTATGTCCCAGTTTGAATGTAAAAAATAAAATGTGGTTCATTGAAAACAGAATCAAATGCTTCTGACTATCTTCTTGTGGTTGAACCATCAGAAGAGGGAGAAGGGAGAAAGCATGTGCTCATTCACATAGCCGTAAATCATAACTGAGTGGTATAGCCAAGTGCAATTACTTCTTCACTTCACTCTGTACTCATACTGATTGCCAAGGCAAAAGGTGGGGTATAAGAAATTATTATTATTATTATTATTATTATTATTATTATTATTATTATTACTTTCTTTAGTTTTCACAGACACCAGGTGTGTAGTTGCCTAGTACCTGTCTCACCTGTGTGAGCAGATTTTGCTCTGACAGATTTCAGTTAGCTTTCCACTCTTTTCTTCTAAGGATACCGAGATAGGATCCATCCCTATATGGAGAAGCACAGGGAAACATTATTCATGCCCTCATTATGAATAATGCCCACATAATCCAGCATAGGCTGGATTATTGTTCTGCAAACAAACTCCCACAGCGTGCATTCTCCATCCAGTACCACAGGATGCATGTGCACTGTTCCTTGCTAGATTGGGAGTGCAAGAACATTGAATAGTCACTCAGCGTTGTTTATACAGAAATCAGCAATAACCTCTTCCAGCAGCTCCAGAAAGAAATAATATCCCTACAAAGACCAGTACCTGTATTTATTGCAACACTTACAGTCCACTTCTGTAAATAAGAATTTCTGGACAGCAGCTTCTACAGTGGTCTCTTGGTATCCACTGGGGTTTGGTTCCATGACCCCCCATGGGTACCAAAATCATTCATTCATTCATTCACACACACACCCTTCTTCAACTGGCTGCTTGAGTCTGTATCTGCTTCCTTGCAACATACACTTTTTATCAGGTTGCAAGATCACAAAGCCATTTATTTTGAGTTTCCTTTTGCCCTTAGAATCATAGAATCACAGAGTTGGAAGAGATCACAAGGGCCACCCATCCAACCGCCTGCCATGAAGGAACTCTCAATCAAAGCATCCCCGACAGATGGCCATCCAGTCTCTGTTTAAAGACCTCCAAAGAAGACTTCACCACTCTCCGAGGGAATGTGTTCCACTGTCGAACAGCCCTTACTGTCAGGAAGTTCCTCCTAATGTTTAGGTGGAATCTCTTTTCCTATAGCTTGCATCCGTTGTTCCAGGTCTTGTTCTCTGGAGCAGCAGAAAACAAGTTTGGTCCATTCTCAATATGACATCCCTTCAAATATTTAAACAGGGCTATCAT
>CM034710.1:47286156-47297043 GCA_020142125.1 Phrynosoma platyrhinos
GGAGCTGAAGTCCCTTGGCCCTTGAAGGGGAAAGGCTGCCTACCCCTGGGTAAGACCCACTGATTTAGCCTATATTTGGGGCTAGACTACACGTAAGAGTACTATGTGAATTGGTGCACATTTTTACACATTCATATTGATTGTTAATTCTATTCACTTTGCTGAACAAATTTCAGTCTCCCTCTATTGAAAATATTTAGCCATCTGGATGCATGTGAAAGAGACAGATAGCCATACATGTGATAATCTACATTTCTGAACATTTCATCAGATACGCTGGTAAAAACTGCAAAGCCTTTTCCCACTGGCTTTAATTAGTTTTTCAGGGGGTGGGGTGCAAAAAGTCCAATCTCTTGAAAAATTGCATGTGGCCAGATCACATTCTATACAACTAGATGGAGAAATATTTTAAATGCGTAGACTAGCCCCTAGTTAATTTTATTTTGTCTGGCATATATTCTGACATTAAAAGCATTATTCTCCATCTAGACAGAGGTCAAATATATTTTACTTTTTTTTTTAAAATGGACTTATATCCCCTCCTTGCCATATAAGAACATAATTTACCAAATCACCAGCAGAATGGTGCTTTCTAACCCATAATGATTGGTGTTTCCCCTCCAAAATGACCCCTCAATTCCACTTCCAATTCTGTAATTCTTCAATATTTCACTAATTCAGCCAGCAAGTATCAGTAAGCTATTCACTTCATTATCAGTGTAATCTCCTGAAACTATTAAAATACCTATGAAAGACACAGTAACAAACAATAGCAAGCAACATGTTTTAAAGAGAACTAGGATGGTCCAAGAAGACATAGGTTGCATCCGCACTGCAGAAATACTGCAGTTTGACACCACTTTAACTGCCATGGCTCAGTGCTAGGGAATTCTGGGAACTGTAGTTTGTTGTGACACCAGAACTCTCTGACAGAGAAGGCTAAATGTCTCACATAATTACAGTTCCCAGAATTTCGTAACATTGAGCCATGACAGTTAAAGCAATCTCAAACTGGATTATTTCTGCAGTGCAGATATTGATGATTCAACTTTTCTTCCCCATGCTGGATAAATGAATTCTCTGTGTGTACAAGAACCTGACTTTGCCCTTGACAGAAACCCCTGTCCCACTATGGTTTTCTTAGGACTAGAGCCTCTGAACTCCTAACTACTTGGAAGTAGGCTGCATGAAGTCAACATCATCAACAAAATGACAAGATTCTTTTTTTAAAAGTATCATGAAACACATTTACCTCAAATGCAGCACATGATTTGATGGGGTAGAGATAAATGTTGGTCACAATAACTGGTCTTGGCAGTGCTTCTATGGAATTCCCCAAAACTTCAGGCATGTCTCTTTCTGCATGTCCCTTAGCAGGCTGTAGACTGACTGGCATAATCTCTGATGCAGAATTGGCACTAAGATGAGAATCCCCAGTGATTCTTTCACGAGGCAGCTTGTTAGTCCTTCTATTATCACAAGCGTGGACGTTCTCATTGGGAGATGCTACAAATTCTGAAATGATATCCCTTGAAGAGGTAACTCTAACCATCCTGCAGCCAGCGAGTCTGGTGGTTATAATGAATTTTAGAAAAGCTTGCGCATCTTCAAATGTGGACATATAACCAAAGGAGATTCTCACAGAGCCAGTAGGACGTCCATCAATTACATCAATGTCATCTCCACACACATGACCAGCCTGGTTAAATGCAAAATAAAGATATTTATGGTACTATCACAAATTAGTATATATTGTTAAAATATGACATAGTTTACTATTTTACAACAATAAGATTCTGGGATTTTTTTAAAACAAAACAAAACAAAACAACAACCCTGATAGAATGACTCAAAGGACGAGGTGGCAAAGCAATCCCTTCACTTGTTCCAAATAAAACCTCCACACACCTTTTTTTTTTGGTTTTTTTCTCTCTCTTTCATTCTTTCTCTTTCATTGTTTTCATTCCTTGGGTGTACTTATTAGAATGCATCTCTGGAATATATAATATATATTATATTGTTTTTGAGTGTGTATCAGATTTTTAGGTTTGAAAATCAGCAAACAATTTTTTTAAATTCTGCACTCTGAAACAAGTAAAATAATAACAAAGGCCTCAAGCAGACTTGGAGTTGCCTCTGGCCGCTCCAGCTGTGGTCCCACCACAGTTCACAACAAACCAATGGCAAGGAGCACTTTCTTTGCGCTCCTTTTGCAGTTGGGTTTGGGCTGCCTTAGGTGGTTGTGGTGCACCTTTGGCCTGATCTGGGGGTGTGTGTCATCTGGATGGCGTTTTTAGCCCATCTGTTTTGGGCCCATAACACAAGTCCTGTTTTACAGAAATAATCACTGGAGAAATTATGTCTACATGTGGGGCAGCTGGTGCAGCCAGTGTCAGTGGGTGGTGAAATTGCTCCGTGTTTTACCGCTTAGATGTCTCCACAGGAGACATCTAAGATCTGAACCATCTCCTTTAAAGTCTAAAATCCTTAAAATTTAGAGCAGGTTCACAGCTCCAATAACATTGCAGCCACCATTTGGGCTTACAGCATTTCATTTTCTTTGGAGGCAAGGTCCTGTTTGCCAGAATATTACCCTCTCATATGTGTGTGATCCAGTCATATGTCTGTAGAGACATGCTGTCTGTATCCAGTCCAACTCATAGCTCCTTCAGTGTATAATCCTATATGAACATAAACTGGGAGCAAATTATAGTGGGATTCACATTCATGCAGTTATGCATACAGAGTGGACAAAACTTATATTTCAAAAATTATTTTTAAAATTTAAATTTGATTTTTTTTAAAAAAGAATCATATTTATTTGAAATATAAACACATGTTTTCTCTTAAAGAGTAATTAATATTTAATAGTCTGAATAGCAGTATTTTAGTGCTACATTCAGTCTCTAGCATATACAGTGACATTGAGTTAAATGAGCTTTTTCTATGTGAATACAGCAGCAGTAATTTCTCAAATAAAATAATTTGCATTCTGTCCACCAGAGAGGAATATTTCATTTTCAGTTGATGAAAATAAACAACTGCAATCTGCCCAGAAATAATCATTTCTTACTTCAACCTGCCAGTCACAAGTGTTTCATTTGTTGTTTGTTGGCAAAATGAACCAAAAATGAGTGCTACTGGAGCCTTACTGATCTGTTCCAAAGAGTTCATGTGGGTTCCAAGTAGCAAAGGCTCCAGAGTTATGCATATCGTGTCCATCCCAATGCTGCTGCTTGCAGTTAACCTCACTGTGGCAAGATCTGAGGTGGAATTCCACTATTCAGCTGAACATGAGGATACGCCATTGAGTGTTCTACCCATGTTTAACCAAACACAAGTAGGAAACATACAGGGATACCTGTGTTGGCTATTTAGCCAACTATTCAAACAAAAACCCACCGAACAGTGATACCTTTATTGGCCAACCAAAATGCATAATATATCTGTTGCAAACGTTCGAAGCTCCACTGGCTTCTTCATCAAGCAAGACGTTAGAAACCAAACAGGAGAAAAATTGGAGATGTTAATCAGATGCCTGGATTTTGATGTTTCTGTCCTTAGTTAAGATGGTAAGTGAAGGGTATCTTTTGCAGGCTGCCCCCTCCTGCATCTGGCCATGTGGCTATTGAGAGATTTGTAAAGACCAGGAAATTTAAAGTCCATTAGCATCTCAACAAGGACCCCTCTCTTGCAATCCAATATGCCTCCATTCCTATGAGGTCACAGGCCTCTTTGTAGGCAGAGGACAATGGATTTCCCAAGGAGTCTTTGTGTTTTTGCATCAGAAACATTTTGGTAGGTGTTGAGGTAAAACATGCCAATCCAGTTCAAATTTAAGAAGACGAACTCGTGTTCTGATCTCATTTGTCAGTGCAGGGCCGTCTGTAACTGAGGTTTTGGGCCCAGGTATGCATGGGGATCTTGGGGAAGCGCTCACCAAAACCCAGCCTTCCCTTTGAGCCCTTTTTGGAGTGGGTGAGTAGAGCTTTGAAAAATGACAAAACTGTCCAGCAGTCATGTTCTGATACTTTCTGGTTCAGAAATTATCTTCACAGCTGGTCCTAAGAAATATTAATTCTTAAAGTGGTTCCCTGTATCGGAGAAGGACAGAAAACTTGTAAATTACATACAGTTTTTCACTGAGATACAAGCCTTCTTTTAAAGAATGGGACAATGTAAATAATAGGCAATTCAATGGGAGCAAGTGCAATGTGAGGCCCATAGGGACACAAAATCCTAACTGATATGCACTGATGGGGTCTGGGCTGTCAGTGACTGACCAAGAAGGAGACCTTGAGGCTGTGACTGGGTAGTTTAAAATGCTGATCCAGTGCACAGCTGCTATGAAGGAGGCAAATTCCATGTTGAGCATAATTAGAAAAGTAACAGAAAATATATTTGCCATTACTGTAAAACCTTTATACAAGTCTGTGGTGCAATCACATTTTGAATTTCTGGTCACCACATCAGAAAAAGTATGCTGTAGACCTGGAAAGGTGCACAAAAGTGCAGCCAAAATTACCAATGTGCTGGAGCAACTTTCCTATGAGGAAAGGTTACAAAATTGGAGATGTTTACCTTGAAAAACTGCAAGTAAGGGCAACATGGTAGAAAGATATAAAATTGAGAACAGTGTGGATACAGAAAGATTCCTCCCCCACCTCACATAATATTAAAACTTGTGATCATCTCTTTAAAGAGAATGGTGAGGAACTCAGGATAGGTAAAAGGAAGTACCTTCATAGAGCACATAAACTACAGAATTTGCTACCAAAGATGGAGTGATAACCAATGAAAAACAAATTAATGGAGAATAAGACTGTTCATGACTACCAGTCATAACGGCTATACAGTACCACTACCTTCAACATCAGAAGCTGTATGTCTTTCAATACCATTTGTTTGGGAAACATGAGCAAGAGGGTACTATTTTGCTCATACTCTCTTTGTGGGTTTCCCATGGGCATGGACCTGTGGGAAAGGAATGCTGAACTAGACTGACCTTTGGTCTGATCCGACATTGCTCTTGTTCATCTTCACCTTATACCCAATTGAAAATTACCGTATTTTTTCCGGCGTATAAGACGACCCACGTATAAGACGACCCCCCCATTTTCCAGTCAAAATATAGAGTTTTAGCACCTCTATCCTCATTATCCTTATATCCGGCGTATAAGACGATCCCCCCACTTTAGCCACAGATTTTGCAGGTAAAAAAGTAGTCTTATACGCAGGAAAATAAGGTAGCATAGTTTAGTAGTCATAGAAGATCCACTGTTTGGCAAATATATGAAGTAGCGTGAATAGGAAAATTGATGTAAATCAATTATTTAACTTGGCTCTTTTTTCTAGCCAATTTCAATCACCACTTTCCCACTGCTGATTTAAATAACCAATACAAATCAGCTTGATTTAAATTAAGCCACATTGTATGCATAAAATTGTACTGAACAAAAACTAGCAGACAGCATTACCTTTTAGGTTAAAAAAATATTAGAAATGTGAAGTGAAGGAGAACATACCCAAGTAAAGCCATCATACTTCTGAGATATATTAGGAAAATGAAGATGAAGTTGTACCTTAAGCATGCTACCTCGGAGGACTGACAGATCCAATACATACTGACCTGAAGGTTCTTTTTGATGTCATCAGAGCTGATACCCAAATGCTGCTGACAAGCGCCAGTATTACAAAAACAACCAGTGCGCATGTGGATGTTGTACAGCCCAGCCAACTTGTCTACCTTGTGGATTCAAAAGGGCCAAAGAAAGGAACATTCTCAATGCTGATTGTATTATCCTCAAACAAGGGATCAAAATTCATTAAGGACTTGTTCCCTTCACACAAAATAAGTAAGCAATTTATCAATTAAAGTTTTTTTTTAAAATCCATCCTATGAAATAGAGACAAAACTCAACTATCACAGTGGCCTAAATCCTTCTAGGCTCAGCTAGAGTAGATCCATTAAATCAACAGTTGAATGGTGACTCAACAAGTACATAAATTCCATTGTTTTAATGGGTTTACTCCAGTTGGGACTATTCATACCAATATTTTAGTATCAGATTATATAACATAAGAATAATTTTTCACTTTAGAGTAGCCATAACTTGGAAATGACTTCAAGGCACACAACAACACAATTCTAATAATTTAATCAGGGCTCTTTGTGTGCTACACTTTCCTTAGCAAGGTCCGATACATCCAAAACATAAACTGCAAGTAATTGTTAAAGAAATTATTACACTATTAAATCACATAATAAAGAACTATAAAATCAATACAAAACCAGAAGAAAATATTTTTTAAAAACCTACAGCACAGAACAACCAAACTAAAACCAGCAGCAAAATACAATGCTATGTTCTGAAGCACTAATACTTCTGAAATACATAGGAGAACAAGAGGGGTTTCAACTGGTGTCAAAGAGAATAATGTATGTGACAGATAAGTGTATTACAGAGATGGGTGGGCACAACATCAAAGGCCCTCCCTTTAGTAAGTATTTACCTCCCATCATTTAGAGGGGAAGCCTAGTGTAACAGGATCCAACTATCTTCTGCTCTTGAGTAAGGGGGGGGGGCACCCTGGATTCTATCTGCAGCTGCCACCACTAATTTATTGCATCTGACTCAGTAACCTATGGGGAGCTACCAAGGGGTTTAACATTTTTAACTTTTAAGTTTTTTACTCTCTGACTCTGTAGAGACTTCCCTTCTCCTCCTGTGGGAGATGGGAATCCTATATGTATATGCATGCACACTCTGAGCAAATGTACATTAAGTGTGTATGGAAAAGAGGAGAGCTTTTAAGGAAAGCTTTTATTTTAAGCAAGTAATCTTACATTAGCAAAAAAGGTATCTCATTACTTGAGCCAGCATGGCATAATGGTTGGAGTGCTGGGTTATGATTCTGGAGACCAGAGTTCGATTTACTGCTCAGCTGTGAAATCCACTGGATGATCTTGGGCAAGTCACATGCTCTCAGCCTCAGGCAATGGTCAGAAATATCAGAATGATTAGAAACGTACGCTGAACAGAGGAGGCAAACTGCCTCTGAACAAATCTTTCTAAGAAAGCCCCATGATAGGGTTGCTGTAGGGTGTCATAGGTTTTTGGAACTGCACTACTCCCCCACCCAATAAATGCATATTTTATATTGGGCAGTGCATTTTAAAAGCTTTAAAAGGTTTTGCTGAAAGCATGTGATAACAAAACACCATTCCAATATCAGCTTTCTTGTAGTTATACAAAATGTGATCCATGGGCACTTGTGCTAGGTCATCTACTGCACAATGGTAAAAATGGTCCAAAGTGAAATAATTACTAGAATTTAAATCTCTTAATCTGGTTTGTATTTTGTAGCCCTAGTCCATCAACTTCTTCCAGTCTCCTGGAGTCTTCTTAATGACTAGATCAATGTTAAAAAATCAATAGCGAGCAATCAGTATAGTAGTTTTGAGACAGCTTTTGGGAACATAGCCAAAAAACCCATTAGGACCACTATGGATATTTGTCTTAGCTGCAGTCATCACACTTAATGTAATGAATGAACATGTTCTTAAAAGCTTTGGAATGATAATTCATAGTCTTTGACAATCACTGAACAGTATATTCTTCATCAGAAATAATAAAAAAAGTGGTAGGGTTAGTTTTGACTCTTTTCAATATCACCTGAAAGACTCTGGTGATGTAACTCATAAAAGGACAAAAGGATAATTTTTCGTAATAGTATTAAAAAGAACATGCTGGCCATGCTAAACACTATTCCCAGTGGTCATGTTCAAATTCCAGGAGAACCTTGTTTAGTTGACTTCTGGGGCAGAACTACACTTGTCCCTCCAAATTTGCTGGGGTTAGGGGCACAGGACCCCTGTGAATATGGAAAATCCGCAAATAACAAAAATACTATATTTTTACCTAAGAGAACACCTCTCTAGGAATCTCTAGTTTCTCCAGTGCAACTCTGTGGTCAACATCTGCCAGATATTTATAGAATTGCTCTGGAGGAGCTATAAATCCCTAGTGGAGTGTTCTCTCTAGGAATCTCTAGTTCCTTTAGTGCGACTTTAGGTTAAACTTGACCATAGAGTTGCGCTGGAGGACCTAGAGATATTCCTAGCAAGAACATACTAATAAAATCTGTGAATAATCAAACCTGCAGAAGTCAAAGCCACAAATGTGGAGGGATGAGTGTACACTGCAAATGGGGCAGACACTAGAAAATATAGTTCCATCAAGAGTTCTCCTTACAGTTTTCTGCAAAGTTTAAGGGCTCTTCCCCAGGTTGTCTCCTTAGTTTCTCTGCATATCATGCGCTGATACAAGTCTAACAATTTTCAGGGGAAGGGAGGAAACGATGCAATTTTCCTGGCACAGTCCCTCTCACCCCATGCTATAGAAACCATTTGCTTTATAATAGGGCAACAGCCTTTTAAGAATTCAGACAATACCCTAGAATGGGATGGAATTAACAGCAGAGCCAGATCAGCCTTCACTTTGCTTCAAGGCTGCTAGCACCTTGCTGAAACAACAACCTAGTAAGCATGTACCAGATTTCCATCCAGTATTGCTCTGCCTGGAATGCTGACAGTTTGTCTCTGCCTTTCTTGTCATGACTCAGCCCTGGTAATGGATTCCTCTATTTTGGTTAGCTTCCCTTCAGCATGACAGGACAATTCTTTCTTTTTGCTTTCTTTTTAATTCCCTTCACGTCTATTGTTTCACCAATATTTCCTTAAGGAAGGCTGAGAGGAAAATGCATAATTGCAAGGGCCGCAAATAGGTACATGGAAGCAGAAAGTCCCAGGGAGCAAGACATAAGCTTACACAACATGAGCAATGATGCTCTCTCAGCTCTTGAGAAAAAACTATGCCTGCCCCTTGCCTATGTGCATTTTACTCTCACAGTTTGTTACTGTATTATTGCCAAGGCTGTGGCTAAAAGGAGAGACAGAAACAATAATAGATTTTTGTCATTAACCAATAAAAGCGAGATGTGCAAAAGTGCATTGCTTCCTCCGTGTAGAAGAAAAACTTAAAACAGTCCAGAGTGTTATTATGCATAGTTATTTAGATGGAAAGAGATCAAACAATCAGCAAGATGCATGAAAATGAAAAAGAAGAATTTTAAAAATGTACCTGTGAATAACCGATTATTTCTCCATTTTCATCCAATACATTAAAATTAATTATTGGACCCTGGATATCTGGGCTACTGAAATCTGTATCACTGTATATGTGCACAACAGGTGCCCCATTAACGTATCTTAAGGTAGAAAGGACCGAATAGGTGTAGTGAGCCAAAGCAAATGTATGTTGCTTTATGTTCTCCATTCCACCTAAAAGGGGAGAGGGGGATACCATAATCAGTGCATTGTTTTGTTCTGAACATATTCTACAGGAACATAATAAGGATTCATTAGAATCAGTTTACTTCAAAATCTTTTTAAAACACACTTTTTAGAAAAAGATACAGTAGTGATTTACCCAATGTGTTCCTCGGGTATCACTGAAAGCTCCAGGTCACTTGATGAATTCCGTTGGTGAGAATGCTGAATCTAGGACAGGGGTAGAAACCTCTCCAGATGTTGCTGGACTGCAAATTCCAGCAGTCTGAGCCAGCCTAGACAATTGAGGAATGCTGGGATTTGCAGTTCAGCATCTAGAGGGCCAAACAATTCTCACTCCTGATTTAAAAGCACCCTGAAGGTGTTAACCTGTTCTTTCAGAAATGTAATCCCATGTAGTACAATGTGAATACTACTTCCTTAGACTCAAGAGCCACTTATCTACTGCGTCTCCATCTTGACAAGATTCAGCTTCAGTTTATTGACCCTCATCCAACTCACCACCCAAATCCATTCAATATCTGCCCCATCTGACTTAGGGAACAAAGAAAATAGAGAATACTGGTGTCTCTTCATTCAAAAACCAAGAATGAAGTCCTCCAGTTGCTTTCATAGAAATTTAGAGTACAATTAAACATCTTCAGAATCTTAAGATAAGCAGACAACTAAACCAAGTAATGCAGCCTTCTGGAACCCAGCCTCGGCGTGATCTGGGAACATCAAAGAGAAGCCAAGGAGTCAGTGAACCCTGATGCGGACTGGGCAAGTCACGGCTGCGGCAAATAGCTGCCAACAACTGCTTTGCTGAGCAGCAAAGCGCTGCCACCACTTTTTTCATATAGCCTCTTCAAGAAAGCATCTTAGAAAGTGAAAGTGTTAGTGAAGCGAAATACTATCAAAGAAGACTTCTGGTAAGTATATCTCCACTATGGAAAAATCTAAAGTTAGCTTGGCAGAGCCATAAATCTTGCACTATAGCTAAAGGAGTCCTACAACTTGCTGGCTCGCCTATGCTCCACAGAGTCGCCACTTTAGTATCACTGTTTGACTGGAGGCATAGTGCTTTGGTCAATTTTGTATGAAGTAACTCTATCTGAAGGAGTAGTTACTCTGGAATCCTGGAATCTTGCTAAACTGTAACTAAATCTGATTATAGAAGATATTGTATCCACTAATTTGTACTTAAATGTACTTTTGGAATCCACTAACTCCTTGAAACCACGTTTAATAGAACTTAAATCTGACTGCAAAACAACTGAGAAATACACAGAAATATACAAGAAATGGACTTTATAGATATAAGCAATATAGGAAAAAATATAAATAAGACAACGAATGATAAAATGAAAGTCTAAACAACAAAAGAAAGAAAGGCAGTTGCTGTATTGTCTCTTCTCTGCATCTGGACTTTAATCTTATTTAAGCATAGAAGGAATTGAATTGTTTGTAATATCATGTTATTATACACTTAAGTTACTTAATCTTATTATATAGTGAAAGGGAAGAGACAGCTAATCAGACTTCGTTGGTATATT
>CM034710.1:47301326-47323075 GCA_020142125.1 Phrynosoma platyrhinos
TCAGGGATCGCCTCCTCCCATACAATCCTCCCCGCGCTCTCCGGTCCTATGGGAGGAACCTGCTGCAGCCTCAAAAGACTGTTAAGACGGATCTCTTCCGGCAGGCCTTTCCAGATTAATTATCCTAGCCCAGGGCTTCCCAGTCCTCTCGGGTCATCCGGCCCCCTTAGGTTACCCGGCCTCCTCTTCCTCTCGTGGCCCCATCATTCATTCTGATGGATGAGGAAGGTTTCAGAGGTTCCCTGGGTTTTATTCTGTTCTGTTTGTTTGTTTTGTCGCTCTGTAGGTTGTTTTTTTTTTTAATGTTCTTATAAATGCTTTGATTTTTTTAATCATGTAATGTTTAATACTGTTTTAAGGGAGGGTATTCTGTTTATTGTAAATTGTGTTTTAGGCTGTAAACCGCCCGGATTGGGTTACCACTGGGCAGTATATAAATAAATTTTATTATTATTATTATTACAGAAACTATTATAAGATCCTCTGGGGATCATTTCAATCAAAATATGGTGAACAAAGCTTTAAAACAGATAGATAGATAGATATACAAATATGCACAATCCACCTCTCTAGAACAATAATACGTTTTTCACGGGCAGAAACAAAGTGGGACTTCCTTATTATAGTACATATTATTTTCTCTGTAAGATGCTGGCCACTTCCAATGTTGACATGGAGACAATACTCTTTGGAATTGGCTTCTACTTATTGCCTGATGAAATGAGCAGCTGTGGATGGAAAGGGAAGTATATCATCTTGTTGTTTTTAACAGCCATTTGACCCCAAAGGCCTGGCATTCTTCTCTAGAACATTTTGTCTTTCAAAAGATAGTCAGGGTCTTCAGTCAATACAGGCAAATCTTGAACACCAAATCCAACATATAGCATATACCTTGTTTCTTCATTCAACTCTGTATCTGTGACAACACAGTTTAGGAGCAGAAGTTCACCAGCTCTAATAAGGCATGCAATTCTTTTTTTTTTTTTTTGTCTCTTTTCTCTCTGTGTGTCTTCAGCCCAAAACTACAGAAATCAGATGTTGAATCCTCCAATTGAGGACAATATGCCATGACCACATGTTAAATGTTTCCAGCATTTATCTTAATGCTAAATAATGATTATCTTAACTTTTGGATGTTCCCCATCTCGTTTCACTAAATAGCCAATTTGCACTCATTTCCTTGTGGTCAAGGCTGTAAAGACTCATTATTCTCAGACAACTTCAAAAGAAGCTTCAAAGGAGAGACGTTATTAGTTTTCCTTGCTCAACCACTTGATTTTTGTGGCAGTCCAGTCCAGACCAAGTGAACCCATTATCATTTGGTTCCATCTCAGTGTAGATGGATTGAAAGAACAATCAACATACAAAGCCCATGATGAATCAAAGTGAATCAAAATACAGTTGTCCCTTCCGATTCACGGAGATCCGTTCCAGAGCCTCATTGTTTTTAATGGTCGTGTGGCCTTGGGCACGTGCACCACTTTGTCCCTCCTGGCTTCCCATCCACGGAAATTCAAAACTGTGAATGGGAAGTCAGCAAATCCAAAGGGACGAGTGTAATAAGATTGTCCAGCTGGAAGGGATAATCACCTTCTAACATACTAAGAAGCACTGTTTTCTTTGTATTAACAAAATACAATTTTTTCACTGTTAATGGCAGCTCCAGAACAGATGGGAAAAGACAACCTTTTAACCTTTGAATCCAGAAATTTCAAATTTTCCCTAAACTCAAATTCTTCCTCTTTCAATCCAAGTAACTTCTTCTACTGACAAAAGCCAGTAGTTGCTTGTGGTTTTTTAAATGCTCGGCATCACATACTATCTTCTAAATCAGAGTCAGCCCACTTCATCGCATTGAGAGACAGTTTCTCCCTATATCTGTTTTCAACCTGTCTTCATGTTCATACTTATTCAAAGTTGGTAAGTTTTCTCATGGTAATAATGTCCTGGTATCTTGTAAATTTACTTGCTAAACCAACATCTTGTGTGTGGGAGGGGGAAATAGTGTGTCTTCCTGTAATTGTTGATAGCCATTTTGCTGATGTTAGCAGTATCTGATGGAAACATTTAAATCAGCTCAGCTCTTCCCCACCTCCCCCAAATTCCCACTTAAGGTAATGCAAGATAAAATATAACAGAACCAACTACAGTCGTCCCTCTATTTAAGTGGGGGATCCGTTCCAGAACCACTAACCCCCCCCCCATGAAAATGGAAATCCGCAAATATTCAAGCCCAATAGGTTTGAATGGCCATGCACTCCCACGGGTTTGTGCACCATTTTAACCCTCCCTGCTTGCTGGTCTGCAAAGAACTAAAACCGCGGAACCAGTCCGCTATAATAGATGGACAGCTGTGCTTAATTCTAATTACACTACTTCCAAAAATATTTATTTAGGGTTTATAATACTTGGGCATTTATTTATTTATTTATTTATTTATTTACTTATTTATGTTTCTTTTGAAAGGAATTATAAAAAAACATTTGTACAAACATTTGTACAATGGCAATGCACAATAAATGCACTCATTCAAACATCATTTGTTACTTCCTTGTCTACAACTTTAGGAATTTTATCTTTTCCAATTTTTCTATAGAGGGCTATTTCTCAGTGAAATCATAGTGTTTTCTTTCCTACATTGTCTTTAAGGTTGTTGTGTCAAAACCTATTTATTCATAAACTTATATCACATATGAATCTATATTTAAGATTGTTTTTATATACTTTTTCTATTCTTTTCTTTAATCCAACTCTAATCCCATGGTTATTATTTCTCCCATTTCTGGGTTAAGTAGTCGAGACCTTTTTTCCAGTCTTCAAGGTATTTTTTAGAATGTTCATTTTGTAAGTTTCTGGTCGATTTGTCCATTTCAATTATATCTAGTAGCTTCATTACCCAATCCTCAATTAATGGAATTTTTTCTGATTTCCACATTTGGGCATAGACTATTCTGGCTACTGATAACATATAAAATAAAATGCTTCCACATTTCTTTTCATGTTTTTCATCAAACGTATTTAACAAAAAAGTTTCCAGTTTAAGTTTTACGCCTTCTTGCAAAACTGCATTTCTTATATGGTGTGTTTGTGCTCAAAATTTCTTTGCTTTTACACATGTCCACCATATGTATAAAACTTGCTTTTTCTTTAGAACATTTCCAACATTTACTACTATAATTTCCTTATATCTTCCATAAATTTTCAAGTGTTAAGTATCATCTAAAATATATCTACTAGTAATTCTCTTTTAAATCTTGACACAAAGTATGTTTTCATCTCTTTTTCCAAGTTAATACCCATTGACATAAATTGATTGTGTAACCAAAGTTCTGGGACCATTTTAACATGCTGTCTTTTATCATTTCGTAGATATTTCCAGAAGACATTTATATATTTTGGACAATATAGAATTTTTGTTCTTCTATTTCTGTGTTATCTTTCCCTACTCCTCCTTGTTTTTTGTACATTATATATCTTTCTTTCATTAGTCTGTATAAGTCACAAATACTTGGTCTTTTATGAGCACTTTTATACAAGACACCATTTTGAATCTATTGTGTTGATTATATAGACTTGTGAATATTGATAATGTAGAAAAGAAGCTGGGAAAGAACCGTTTTACATTTCCCCACCTTTCTATCCCAACTATCATTCTACTTCAACATTTTAAATCTTTGAAATGAAGATGGTTTAATACCCTGAAAGAAGCTTTGCATACAAAATGAATTAAAATGTTTAAGCTTATGAAAGATGCTTCCATAAAGAAACTACCATCAGCAGGAAAGAAAAATGTTGCTCTTTATCTCTGCAGCCCTTTTCTTGCACTGTTTGTGTGAGTGCATCCCCCAAGGCTTCTGAAACATTTAGAGTTTACGTTCCAAAATTCCATCACAGACCAAAGGAACATGTGCAAATACACAATTTCTGTTGATTGTCTCCCAATTTATTCAACAAGCTCTTCCAACTGCGTTACTTTCCTTTGTATTTCAAGGGCAGAATTTGCTGCCTTTCATTTCTTTTAATCCTTTCTGTCACAGAGTTGGGGTACATGTTTCCCTTCAGATGTTGTTTGATTTCTGTTTCCATCAATCCTAGCCAACTCAGGACTTTATCACACAGGGGGAAATCGGGGGTTTAAACAGGCATTTTCCCAGGAAAGTCTCAAGATCACGGCTAAGATTGTCACACACATCATGATTAGAGACGACTTATCCCAGGAATAATCAAGGAACAACCAACAACAAATCATTCATGTATTTCCCATGAATGATTTGTTGTTGGTTATTCCCTGGTTATTCCCGGGATAAGTCCTCTAATCACAATGTCGTGTGATAATCTTAGCCATGATCACGCAACTGTCCCTGGATGATGATGATGATAATATGATTTATTTCTAGCCCACCTATTTCCAAAGGAAATCAAGGCGGGTTACAAGCATAAAGATAAAAGAATACAATAAGAAAACAATAATATAGAAGTTACATAAAAAGCAATCCCCTTCCCAACCCCCAAGTCCCAACATTAACCAAAACAGTTAAAATATAGAGTAAAATCTACTATAAAATGATCCCAATAAATCAGGTAAAATGTGAGCTAAAACTAGCAGGAGAACATAGGGTGAAGATAGATATGATCACAAGGTAGAGGGGCTATTATGTTCATATACATGGGGGGGGGGCTATTCTGGGAAGGCCTGCATGAAGAGATCCGTCTTAACTGCCTTTTTAAATAAATGCTGTTAAGGTGGCGATGTGATGGATCTCCTCCGGCAGGTTAGACAAACAAACAAAATTTACAGATTGCCTCAAGCATAAAAGGTATCTCTTGTATCACTTTACTACCTGCAACAGCATTTTTGTCACTATATTTTATACTAATCAATACAGATGTTTAAAAAATCTATGTGATGAAACAACAAGGCCTCTCAAAAAGTGAATAGAGGAACATCTGTACAACATAAGGACTGATAGAGCAGTTGGATCAATTTGTTGATTTTGCAACAGATCTACCATTCTTGCTGTTAGAGAGACTAAGTACTAAAGATAATAAGATCATGTTGAGAAACGAAATAAAAATGGAGGGCTTGACAAAATAATAGAGTTTCTTCTGTTCCTATTTTGGGGAAAAAAAGAGAAAGAAAACAGAATTCAACATTTCCTTTTCTCCTAGTACAGTTATGGGTGACCTTGAATGCTTCAGCAACATCAAATCTATCGCTTTCTATTTACATGTTTTCAGTCACCTCTAAGTTGTATTGGAGATTGTTTATCACAAATTACTGCATACACTTTCCTATAGGCTGTAATGCAATTAACAATCATCTCTATGATTCTATATTTTGCAGCGCGCGCACACATATACACACATACCATATACAGTTGCCCCTCCATTGCTGTGGGGGATCCGTTCCAGAAACTTCCGTCATAATGGAAACTCATGCATATTCAAGCCCCATAGTCCCATAGGCTTGAATGGAGGTGCAGGCGTGTGGGCACATGCTGCGGGGGTGTGCCCCATTGTATGCCCCTCCATTTGTCCCTCACGCATAAGCGAGGGACATGGATCTGAAGTCTGCGCAAATGGAAGGGCGACTGTATACTCGACTATAAGTTGAAAAACTTATGCCCCATAATTGATCCTAAAATCCTGGGTCAACTTATATATGGATCAGTACAGCAATACTGCTCAGAAAGGTCCTGATAGAAGCTCCGTCCCATGCCCCACTCTCCGTGCCTCAGAAGTGATTTCTGAAAGAGTTGTCCATGCAGGGAGTGTGTGTGAAAGAGGTGATTCCCTTCTCAATCCGATATTAAAACCTTCTCCTCCAGCACCAGGAAAGTGGGGTTAGGTGGTCAGGAGAAGTCCAAAAAAGGAAAAGAAGGGAGGGAAGTGGTGTTTCCCCTTTAGATCCTTTGTTTCCTGCCCCTATGCCTTACTCTGGATTTATCCACGGGTCATATCAAAATCCATTATTTTGGCCCATGACTTCCCTTATACATGAAGTCAACTTGTACATGTGTATATACAGTATATAATTTTTGTAGCCCTCTGAAGGTCTTGAAATATTAAGTGGCCAAAACACGCCAAGTTTTTTTTTAAACAATAAAGTACTAAGTCACGCCATCTCAAGATGTGTCTCCTTTCTCAACTTACACTGGAGACCACTGAATATGTTTGGTCTTTAGTGGCAGTAGGGTGGTTTGAATCCAGGCACCCAATTCATCAGGTTAAAATAGATGGGAACAAGGAGAAAAGAGCACGTCTGAATTAGTTGTCACCTGGACAGCCAATTAGATCAGGTGATTTCCCACTAGAGCATTCTCTTTAGGGAAGTAGATCCACAGAATGATCTGCATTTAGAAATGCATTTCTACAACCTGATTGTCCTTTTTTGATTGAGATGGATAAGTAGTGAATGCATACTATCTTCCTGGTGTATTGGAATAAAGATGAGGAGAAATCTGTTCGATTCACAAATCAATGCACTGAAATAGTTATCCTTAATTCACTCATCTCCAAATTTTGTGATACAATTCTTTAATATTTTAAAAATGTATCAAATTACATATATTAGAGAAAGCATGCACAATGTGTATATTAGTGAAAAATAACAATGCATGGCATTAGACAAATGTGCAAAAAGTGCACACAGATCTTCCTGACTTAAACAAAAGCTAGTTCACACACTAACAGAAACAAAATGAAACACAGAGCAGTTTTGAAAATGAGAAAGCAATAATGATAAATTCATCCACCTCTTACTATGAAGCTATACAGACCAGCCAAAAGGGCCGCCCTGGGGATGGAGTCGGGATGTGGTGACCACACGCCAGCCACCCTTACTCTGCCTTGATGCCGCTGTCACACCATGAACCCCACCACATGGTGGGCGGTGTCAGGGTGCTCCCTTGGCACAGCATTCATACACGCTGTGCCAAAGGAGCACTGAAAAGCTGCCACTGTGGCAGTAAGGGTGGCTTTTTGCCACTCTAAAAAGGAGCAGCATTTGTCAGCTCTTTTTAGAGCAGCAAACCTCTGGATCGGGGCTACAGCGTGCAGTTGCCACGACCCCGATCTGGCAAGGAAAGTTCTTATTCTCACTTTTCGTAATTGTATTGCGAACCTCTGCTAACAAATGCCTTCCCCTGCTTCTAAAATGCACACTTCTCTTTTCCTTATCATCTGCATTCCACTGTATAACCTACTTTTGGAAAAAAAATTCTCAAGTCTAGAACGAATATGTAAAGAAGAAAAAAAGAAAACTACTGCTCAATTTAGTTCTGGAGATGGAGGAGGTGCCACAGATTTAGATTTTGCCACAGATTTAGATAATTAGGAATTAATCCGTTGCTTCCCTGTTGCTTGTCAGTTTAACTACAGAATTTTACATATTCCTCGTAGACCTTGATTCTAAAACTGATTTGTTAACCTAATTAATCACTAAAAGTTACACTTATAGGTATGAAAAATATGTTAAATGCTAAAAAAATGCGAATGTCTCATTAGTTACCTAGTAACCAACTTAATTAAAACACCCAAGGAATTGGCCAGAGCCTATATACACTTGAAGTGAATAGAACTTACTTATCCCAGCCCAGACAGTATCAATTTGTGCCCTCATTGAGGTTTTTTTTGGGGGGGTTAAGATGTGGTGTACTCTGATCATACTCACTGCACATCCCAATTTTAAATACTCTGTAAATGGCACATGGACTTTGGATCCTTCTACCAGTAGAAGTTTCCTCAGGCCATCGAGGTTTCTGGAGTTCTAACTGAAAATTCATGTTTTCATAAGCATGAGGCCCACTTCAATGGTTAGGCAGTATATCTACTGCATCTTAATACTGCTGAATGCACACTGAAATGCTTCATTCCTGTTTTATTAGACACTGATGATATACATTCCTTTTAAAAAATTGCTTTCCCTCACTCATTATTCAGGCTTCAATCACAGTAACACCACAGTAACACCACTGGCATATACTTAAAGGCTGACTTAGTATTCAGTGACTGATTTGATAAATCTATTCTAGTCAAGATTAGCAACTGGATTTAGTTGTTTGAGATCTTTTATGTAGATTTTTAAAATTCAACCCAAATTCATCCTAGGTTGACTGCTTCACTTTATCTTATTGATAATGTTTCACATTATCCCACAGAAACATGATGACAATAAGTAAACTCTTCCTTTGGGCACCGTTTTTGTTGTTGTTAACTGTCCTCAAGTCAGCCCCAACTCATAGCGACCCTGTGGATGAGATATCTCCAAGATCCCCTATCCTCTACTGCTCAGTTCAGGTCCTGCAGACTTAGGGCCTAAGCAGACTGCCAGAAATAGTGCACATTAAATTGAGGCACTGCCCTGGCTCAGTGCTAAGGAATCACGGGAACTGTAG
The DNA here is from genome assembly GCA_020142125.1 of Phrynosoma platyrhinos. Taxonomy (NCBI): domain Eukaryota; kingdom Metazoa; phylum Chordata; class Lepidosauria; order Squamata; family Phrynosomatidae; genus Phrynosoma; species Phrynosoma platyrhinos. Next base: position 47,309,723 of record CM034710.1, read on the forward strand.
TTTATTGTGGCACCAGAGCTCTCTGACAGAGAAGGCTCAATGTCTCAGAAAAAAATACAATTCCCATGATTCCCTAGCACTGAGCCAGGGCAGTGCCTCAATTTAATGTGCACTATTTCTGGCAGTCTGCTTAGGCCCTAAGTCCCGTTTCCTCCCTGATTGAGCCTATCTATCTGATGTGCAGCCTTCCTCTCTTTCTACTCCCTTTTACCTTTCCTAGCATTGTTGTCTTTTGTAATGAGTTGTTTTTTCTCATGATATGGCTAGCCTCAATTTGATTATCTTGGCTTTCAGGGAGATTTCAGGCTTGATCTGTTCGTTTGTCTTTTTGCTGCCAATGGTATTCTCAGCACTCTACTCCAGCACCCCATTTCGAACGACTTGATTTCCTTCTTATCCGCTTTTTTCACTGCCCAGCTCTTACACCATGTATGTTGATGGGAAATACAATGGCTTGGACTATTTGAACTTCAGTGCTCAGTTGTATATCTTTACTCTTTAGAATCTAGTTCTTTCATAGCTACCCTTCTCTTTTAGCCTCAGCTACGTTCTGTAAAATGGGATTATTTACCCAAATTATTACTACTGAGTACCTGAATTTAGAAAAGAACACTTTGGCCTTTAAATAAAACACACTAGGTCCCCCAGTTCATTAGCTCTTTAATATAGATCTCTCCATAATGATGTCTTCCACAAGCCTCTACTTATCAGAGATTTCACATGGAGATTTCCAAAATGAAGCAAACACTTAACCACAGCGACATAGAGGCAGCTACATTCTTCAAAGATTATTTATCTAATCCATCATTCCTTACCCATGATTGTGAATCAGTTTTCAGATAAGGTAAGTATCTGGATAGCCCAAGGATGCAGATAATAGCCACATGCCCCATTTTGTAACCAGTATTCAGGAAAAGAGGCCACTGCTAGGCCAGTATATGGAAAAAGAGAATGGTTTCCAATTGGCAAGGCTGCATTTTATCACTCTATTTAATATGTATGCTTGTGTCATACACCAAGCTGGATTAGACTGTGAGGAAGGAAGTGTGAAAACTGGAGGAAGGAATTTAAGATATGCAGGAGACACCATAGAACCAGCATGGTGTAGTAGTTTGAGCACAGGACTACAACTCTGGAGAACAATGTTCAAATCTTTGCTTTGCCATGGAAACACACTAGATGACATTGGGCAAGACACACTGTCTTAGCCGCAGACTTATTCAGCCCCCCTTCTGAACAAGTCACACTTGTTCACCCTCCCTTCTGAACAAATTGTGCTAAGAAAACCCCATGAGCCTTAAGATTGCCATAGGTGAAAAACAACAGATGATGCTGTACTACTAGCAGAAAATAACAAAGACATTTGAGTAACTATTGAAGAAAAGCTAGGAAGAAAGTGAAAAGGCAAGTTTACAGTTGAAAATTAAAAAAAAAACACACACACACAAATAATGACCATAGATGATTTACATAATTTTAAAGGTAACAATGAAGACACTGAAATAATGAAAGATTACCTATAAAGGTATTAATCAAAATGAGGGCTGGGGTCAAGAAATAAGAAGACTAGGACTGGGAAGGGCAACTAAGGTGGCACTGGACAAGATCCTCAAGTGTAAAGATATATCACTGAATACCAAAGTCAGGATTGTCCATGCCATTCTATTTCTGTGAAACTGAATAAAGCTTATAGGAAGAGAATCAACTAATTGGGAAAGTGTGGTGCTGGAGGAAAGTTCTGAGATTGCCAAAAAAGACACATCAGTAAGTCCTACAGCAAATCAAGCCTGAATTCTCCCTAGAAGCAGGACAACTAAACCAAGACTGTTATACTTTGGCTATATCAGGAAAAGGCATGACTCACTAGAAAAGACAATAATGCTTAGAAAAGTAGAAGGCAGTAGGAAAAGAGGAAGATATTATAGGTGGATAGACTCAATCAACGAAGGCATGGCCCTGAGTTTGTAAGACCTGAGCATAGTTGTTGATGACAAGGTGACTTGTAGGTCTCTCATTCATAGAGTTGCAATAAGTTGAAGTCACCGTGACAGCAGTTAACAACAACAAGCCCCATATTGGCTTCATCTTTCCTCTTTTTTTACTACATGGACCTTACCTTATCAGTGGCACTTTTACTGCCATTTTAAAGCATTGTGTTTTTAGATGTTCTGGAAGACTTTTAAGTGCCAGGCTTATTGATTTTTAAAACACTATACAGTACATTTCTACATTGTATGTTAAATGGCAATTAGGACAACTAAAGTAGATTTTACAAAACAGTGGAAGGGTACACAAGGGATCGGAGAAACATGTCACCGACCTGAAACATCCTCAGTTTGTGAGATTGGAGCTTCACTTGCTTCTAGGCACAGCCCTATTTATTCTGTGTTTATATGTAATAGGAAGGTTAGGAAAATAGTTCTTCAAAATTAAGATCACTAGTTAGAGAGTAAAAAAAATCATAGTAAAGCAAGGATAACCAGTTATAAGATCAGATGGGAGTTTCAGTCCAATAATATCTGAAGGACCACAGGTTTCCTGTCCTAATCTAGAAATTATATCTAGCTTGCTCTAATCATAAAAAGAAGATCATAGAATCATAGAGTCGGAAGAGAACACAAGGGCCATCCAGTCCAACCCCCTGCCATACAGGAACTCAAAATCAAACCATCCCCGACAGATAGCCATCCAGCCTCTGTTTAAAAACCTCCAAAAAAGGAGACTCCACCACACTCCAAGGGAGTGTATTCCACTGTCGAACAGCTCTCACTCTCAGGAAGTTCCTCCTAATGTTGAGGTGGAATCTCATATGGCTAACATGAAATCTTGATTGCTCACACATGGAATACTGATTTTTCAAATAAAGAGTTTGAATGCCCATGTATTTACACTATGGCTGCATATAGGTTCATTTTACATTAATCACCTTGTGACAACTTCAGCAAATCCAGCTATAATTCACTCTCATGGTTAATCCTCAGGAAGAAAATGATATTTAACAACTTAAATGGTTCCTTACTTACATTTATTATTTAATGGCAGATTCTCAACTTATTAAATTATTTTCAGAACCAAGACAACTTGAGGGGGGAAGCAGACGGGAGCTTCCCGTGCGCCGCGGGACGGTGCGCCGCTAGACTGCGGCAGCCGCACCACGGCGCACCGTCGGCGACTCTAAAAGGAGCACCAAATTGGTGCTCCTTTTAGATTTCAGGGAAAGTGCGCCCTAAAAGCGGCGGGCGCACTTTCCCTGACTCAAACGCCGCGGCGCATCCGGTCGCCGCGGCGTGAGGTCATCCCTGGAGCGCCGTCCGTCCGAAGTGCCGGCGATTCCGAGGGCGACCTCAGGAAGAGGAAGGGGCGCCGCTCGTGCGGCTGCCCCTCCTCTTCCAGGCCCGGAAGACGGCTCTATTAGCCGTCTGCTGAGGCCCTAAATAATAATAATAACTCCATTACTGTAGATCCCAGCATAAAGGGATTGTTTGTATTCAAGTTCATCATGGCACTCAGCTGTGCAATTTAACCTTGCATGTTCACAAACATTACATTGCAAGGAATTCTCCATGTAAATTACTAACCAAAAACAATAGTTTTTATAAGTCAAATTTATTTAATTGGTTTTTTTTTCTATTTACTGCTTGAAGCAGAAGTGTGTCATGACCTGGCTACAAGGAGATCAACAGTCTCCCCCAGCCCCCTTACCAAGAAACTATTCTCAGGTGTCAACTTGGAGCCATGGGCCAGGTCTTTTTTTAACACCTCAGCCTCCATGGAAAGTCCACCTAAGTCCTCCCTACTCACTCAGCCACAAAGTAGTTTGAATCAACATAAAGGAATGTAGGGTCTTTGAGAACTACAGCTAGTTACTAGCAAGAGCGGAACTTCCGAGGGACATAAATTAACCCATCTTCCTAAGCCCTCTGTCACTGAAAGCTCCTTGCTAGGACAATGATCTTTCCATGAAGATCTGTTCCAGCCATGCATCTCTAGAGCAGGGGTAGACAACCTTTCCCCTTTAAGGGCCAAGGGACTTCAGCTCCCGGAATCCCAGGAGCTATTGGCCAACATGCGACTATTGGCCAACATGGCTGAGGCTTCTGGGAGTTGAAGTCCCTCGGCCCTTAAAGGGGAAAGGCTGCCTACCCCTGCTCTAGAGTATCACTCTGCCCAAATGTTTCTGCTATGCCATGCATAGCAGAGATCTTATAGCACCTTTGAGACTAACTGAAAAGAAACTTCAAGAAACTTGAACCTAGAGAGTATACCCTTATCCATTCATGACTTGCTGTATCTACTATTACCTATCTTATGTGGTGGCCTCCTAACTCCAGGGGTTTCTGAATGCAACAGATTATCTAGATCTATTTCAGTCTGGTTTCAGGCCTGGATATGGAACAGTTTTGGCCACCTTGATGGATAACCTACACAGAGAACTGGACAGGAGAAGTGTGTCCCTGTTGATCCTGCTGAACCTCTCAGTGGCTTTTAGTATCATGGCCATGGTATCCTTCTGGGTCAGCTCTCTGGGGTGGGAATTAAAGCACTATTTTACAGTGGCATCATTCCTTCCTAGCAGTGTAAACCCACAAGGCTATGCTAGTAGACTCTTACACTCTGGACATTAGCTCTCATTGTTCTGTTTTGTCCCCCATGCTATTTAACGTATACATAAAAATGTGCTCACCAATATGCAAATGACACCCGATTCTACTACTGCTTCCCATGCCAATCCAAAGAGGCTGTCCTGGTCCTAAACCAGTGTCTGACATCAATAATGGATTGGATCAGGGTAAACAAATTGAACCTTAATCCAGAAAAGACAGAGGTGGTAATGGTCAGTCAGAAGGCAGATCAGGGAATAGGATTCCAGCCTGTGTTAGATGGGTTAAACTCTCCCTGAAGACACAGGTTTGCAGCTTGAGGGTACTCCTGGACTCAACTTTGAACCTGGAGGCCCAGATTCCTGCAGTGGACAGGAGCACTTGGGCACATCTAAAACTTGTGTGCAAACTGTGCCTATTCTTTGAGATGCTGCATCTAGCCAAAGTGGTATATGTTTTAGTTACAACCTGTTTGGACTTCTGTAATGTGCTCTACATGGGGTTGCCTTTGAAGAGTGTTTGGAAACTTTAGCTGGTCTGAACAGCTGCAGCTAGACTGTTAAAACTGGGGTGGGTTACAAAGACCATCCTATGCCCCTGTTGAAACAGCTCCACTGGCTGCCAGTTTGTTTTGGGGCATAATTCAATATGCTGGTTATAATCTATAAAGCCCAATTTGGCTCAGAAACAGGTTATTTGGCAGACCGTATCTCCCAGTATGAGCTGGCCCAGATAACAACAACGTTTATTTATAAATCTCTTTTCACCAAAGGGCAGAACACCAGACATATATAATTAAGAAGAGAAGAATAAAATAAACACTATCATATACTAAAGGTAAAATTACCACCATCCCATCAGTTGCTACTCCTCTCAACAACCTTAGGAACAATCAGCAGCTTAATTCAGCAAATTAAAGAGGGTGGTCTTCAGCCTTTTATGAAAATAGGTAAGATCTTTTTCCAACCAGAGATACAAAGGAAGACTGTTCCATAAATGTGGAACCAGGTCCTGAAAGGCTTAAGCCATAACAGAGCTGTACATGTTGAAGGAACCACCAATAATCCTTTGCCTGCAGTTCTTAGGTTTCTAGATGGTACGTACAATGCTAGCCAAGCTGCCAAATACTAAAGGAGGTTAGAGCCAATGCCTCAAATACCAGGCCCAAAAACTTGTGGAAGGAAGCCCTGGTGATACAGTAGTTAAATGCCTGCACTGCAGCCACAAGGTTGCACTCCAGGGTCCACTCAGCCTTGTATCCTTGTGTAAGTCACGAAAATGAGTACCCAGTTTGTTGGGGGCAATTAACTTACACATTGTAAACCACTTAGAGAATGCTTAGTTCACTAATAAACAATATAGAAATGTACTTGCTATTGCTATTGCTATCTGCAAGAAGCTGAGACATGCAAATATTTAGGTAGATTTAGTGCGGGATGGCACTATTCTGGATGAAAAAGTGGTTAAATGCCTATACTGCAGCCACTCACTCATAAACCACAAGGCTGCGAGTTCAATACCGGCCAGGGCTGAGGATCGACTCAGGCCTGCATCCTTCCGAGGTCGCTAAAATGAGTACCCAGCTTGTTGGGGGGCAATCAGCTCACAGTTGTACACCACTTAGACATCCCATAGCGTGATATGGAGCAATATATAAAAACAATGAAGCTGCTTTTAAAAAATCAGGGGGAAAGAGAGCAGGAAGGCAAGCCTGCCAGTAGGCTATTACAATATTCTGAATGTGAAATAACCAAGATTGGGACAAGCAGATGGGAAGTCTCAGTGGTCAAAAACCTATGGATTGTACAGATGTTCAAAAGATGGAAATTACATGTCTTTGCAGTTGCCCCAGTAAAGAAATGTAGGGCTAAACGATCATCCAGCAGGACTCCATGGTTTTGGGCATCTGAAACAGGAGCCAATGTATTACTGTAAAAATAGTGGAAGGCATGAAAGTGGAGGGCTACTGTACAGTCAGACTAATACACCAGGATCTCTGTTTTATCCATGATCCAAGATGGTGGGTGTGAAATACTCAACAGGTAGTCCATCAGAGACTTCCGCATGGCAGCATCACTTAAATCAAATCTCTGAAAGATCTGAGTATAATCTGTATAAACGCCACTTCTGTAATAAGATATCCATATATAATGGGAAAAGAAGAGGAGTCAAGTTACAGGGAAAATTGTTGACATAGATCCCAAAAAGAAACGACAAATTTGGTTTAAAAAATTAAACGAAGACAAAGCATTTCCCATTATTGCTAATGACGCCAACTGTAATAGTAGGATCTGTTGGTCCAAAGTGTCAAAGGCCACAGAGAGATTCAATAAAATCAACACTGATGTTTGATTCCAAGCCCTTGCCACTAGAATATTGTTTAGAACATGAGTGAAAGCTGTTTCTGTGAGTGACTTGTACTCATTCGTTAATTCATTCTGAGTTTTTATACTCCGCTCTTCTGCCAGAGTGGCTTACAAATTATTAATTAGACAGTTCCCTACCCTCAGGTTTACAATCTAAAAAAGACATGACACAAAATGAGAAGGAAATGGCAGTGGGGAAGGGAATCAAGTCCAGCGGTTCTTCTTTCCCACTGAGGTCCAGGCCATGGCAGATGGACTGGAGGGAAACTGATTGAAATGAGTCAAAAATAAAATCATGTGTGGTCAAATAAGGCCTCAATTGAGAGACACAGGAAAGGTTTCTTTAATAAAGGTTGCACTACAACATGCTTAAAACAACCCAGAAAAATACCCTTTAAGAAGGAACAAGTGAGTTATATAAGGCAAGAGCAAAAGCAAAAGGACTGGATAAAGAAATGAAGGGAAAGGATCAGTAGGGCAAAAAGTGGGGGAGGAAGACTACACAATCTGAACCATAACAGCCTAGGGGAAAATTGAAATTCTGCCTGTGATGGTAGAAACATAGCCAGGGCCAAAGGCTGTGGTAAATCAACTAATGGCAATGGCAAAGGAGATCCACCCACAAAAAATGATTTAATTATTGAGACCATCTTTTGGTCAAAGAGGGAGGCCAAATCACTTGCAGTAAGATCTTGAACTAAAGGACCCTTGTTGCAGTCGGCCACTGCATTAAGTAGGGTTTAAATGTATCAAATAACTGATGAGACATACAGTCTTGAGCTGGAAACTTTTCCTAGAGATATGATTTTTGAGATTTGTATACATGAAAGTAATAAGTTGTGCAGGCAGTCCTCAAGTTTTGATACAGTTTGTCTGATGGATTCTGTCATCAATGTCTTTCCAACTGATGGGGAGTATATCACTCCATATGCAGCTCTGTATGCAGCCAAGATCTTGGTTGGTGCTGTATAACTAGGTGAATTCTAGGTGCCACAGCTTCTAGGGCAGTTTTTAATACAGTGTTGAGTAATTGATCAGCCAGGTCATCTGATTTGGTGCATTGTCCACAAAGCTCTGGTCTATTGAGAGATCTTCTAACTATGTCTCATTCCATGGTATTCTATTCTTCTATTCACTGTTCCACCACTCCACTGTTGTTGGTGGACTCCATGGCCTAAGATATTACTGGGTAACTGGCTAAGGGTGTGAGAGAAGGATTCCAAGGATATCTTATAGAAGCCCTGACAATGCTTTATTTGTGCAATGGAAGGAAGCGCAGGTGGTACCTTAACTTGACAGGACACCAAAAAATGATCCGACATCTATGGATGATCCAGCTCAATAACTAAGTTCCTAAACAGAACCAGATCCAAAGTTCTTCCAACTAAATGAGTGGGAGTTCCCTTGTGGGAAACTTCCAGAAGGGATACAACATTCTGAGAAAATAAAGAAGTGTCTCTATGGATGTTAAAGTCTCTTCAAATAACATGAAAAGTGTTTAATAGCCACTCTGAGAATTCTTCCAGGAAGGCCCTATTTGGGCCTCTAAATCCCGGTTAGTGTCACTGCAGGTGACCTATTTGTAGTCTTGTCACTTCAAAATATGTTAATGAGGGTTCATTATTCATGGCAAGAGGCTTAGTGGGCAATGATATCTTATAAATTATTATTTTGAGATCATCAGGAGAGACTCTTCTCACAGTTCCAGTACCAGCGCAAGCATGGTTGGTGGGGATGTAAGAGATTGCCTTTTTGGTAGCTGCCCCTTGACTCAGGAACTCTCTTCCCGGGAAGGCAGAATGTTGTCCTTCTGGTGGCAGACTAAAACTTTTTTATTCAGACAGGCTTTTAAAATATACATTTTTAAAAGAAGGTGCTAGGGGTGCTTCATTGGTTTAAACTCAGTGATTCCCAAACTTTGGTCCTCGAGCTGTTTTTGGACTTCAACTCCCAGAATTTTGGACTGTTAGCCAAGTTGACTGAGGCTCCTAGGAGTTGGTCCAAAACACCTGGAAAACTAAAGTTGGAGTGTCACTGATTATTGTTTGTAAGAGCTTTTTTATCTTTTTAATTGCATTTATTCTTTTATTGAAGTTGACTTGTTTTAATACTGCAAATAGTTTAATTCTATTTTAATGGTCTCTTTTTGTATGTTTTTAATTGTATCATTAAACTGTGAGCTGCTTTGAGTCCCTATTCTGTGGGGAAAGTGAGATATAAATCATCATCATCATCAAGCATAACCTATTACCTCACCAAAACATGATCTCCCAGAAGATCAAGGAACCTGATACTGCTCGGGTATTCCTCAGAACCACAACAGAGAGTAAAAATTGGATCATTTTGTCTTTTTTTTTTCTTTCAGTTAAGCTTCTAATTTCACTTGTGGTAGTTTATAAACTTCACAAAAATCCCCCCTTTCCCTGCAGTGGTTAAATGTCTGTACTGCAGACACTCACTCATAGACCACAAGGTTGTGAGTTCAATACTAGCCAGGGCTCAGACTTGACTCAGGCCTGCATCGTTCCGAGGTCGCTAAAATGAGTACCCAACTGTTGGGGGGCAATGAGCTTACAGTTGTAAACCGCTTAGATACTGCATAGTGTGGTATGAAACGGTATATAAATGAAGCTGCTGCTGCTTTCTCTCTCCCTCTCCCTCTCTCTCTCTCTTTTCTCTTTCTTTCTTTCTTTCTTTCTTTCTTTCTTTCTTTCTTTCTTTCTTTTTCTTTCTTTCTTTTCTTTCCTTTTTTTTGGTTTGGCATAACCATAACCATTAAAAAAATAATTCTGTACTTTTCAGATGTTTTTGAACTTAAAAGATTTCTCTCCTCTTTATTGACTGATGGGGATTTCTCACAGATCCCTATGAGTAATACAAAAAGTGGCTGGTAAGCACCACGAAACAGCTATCAACTGAAAATACAACAGAAATGCATAATTTGTTTGTTTTGTCTAACTGCTGCAATTGAAAGAAAAGTTGAAATTTATTTTTATTTAAATAATAAGACTACCAAAAAAAAAAACCCATTTGGATTGAACCAGTGGCTCTGTAGTCCAGCACTCTTCCTGCATTGGACAATCAGACACCTTATTGAAAGCTCACAAGCAGGATGTGAGCCACATAAACTGTCACGTCCACAATAACTGTTATTTAGAGACATGCTGCCTTAAAAATGCAGATAATAAGTGATGATAATGACAGCCTTATGTCTTCCATGAATTTACCCAATTCCCTGTTAAATCCAATCAGGTTGTAGCCATTAAGTACATGTGATATCAAATTCCACAGTTTAACAATGTACTGTGTAAAACATAATTCCTTTTTCCTCTCCTGAATTTCCCATTCTTCTGTTTGATTGGATAACTCTGGAATCTAGTATTATGACACACATAGAAAACCTCTCCCTATCCACTTTGTCCACACAAGTGATAATTTTATGCACCTCAATTATATCTCCCGCATGCACCTTTTTTAAAATCTAAAGATCACAAACATTATAACATTTCCTCATAGAGAAATTTCTCCAACCATGAAGCTTTATAGTGGTTTTCTGCACCTTCTCCAGCAATATAATATCCTTTGTGAGGTAAGATCACCAGAACTGTACACAGTGCTTCACATAAACACCTTAAACCTAGTATACTTATTATAACTTGGGTTTTGTGGTTATAGCCTCACTGCATCAAATGCATCCTTTCCAGAATTTCAAGTGTGTATGTGCATGCAAATGCACTTGGTTTGAGATGTGGTTGTGGACAATGAGATCAGAGGAAATTAAATCCAGAAAGAACTAATAGCATTAACATTAGCCACTCACAAAACAGCTGTTGAAAACAGAAACACCTTGGAACTATGTGATCCAGTTAGAACCTGTAGTGGGATAAGAATCTGTTGCTCAAATTCAAATCTCTGGTGATAGACTGGAATTTCATAATGTCATAAAGCATCTGTTCAGTAAACAACCTTATCATCAGTAGCTAGATGAAAATGCAGGCCTGTCAGATGACACCTCCACTTTCTTCCAATTTATTTGATTCTTGTTTGCGTTTAGCTACTAATCAGAAAACTACTGTTAGTTTCTGAGGTATACCTTCAGTATAAATTATTTCCTCTTTTACAGGTCAAAAATCTCAAACAGCATACTTCATCTAGTGAAGAATTTTATTACAATATATGCAGTTATTAATAGAAGCTGTCAAACAGACTTCATGACATATTTCATGCATTTGTGGCAGAGTAATGCAGAAGCTGACTTAATCCCATGGTGACTTCAAAAGGATTTAATATATCTAGTGTTTATGATTAGTGCCATTTAATCTAGAGCTCTTGAATAAGAAGTTTCACAAAATATGCAAATATTCTTTTTCTTTAATGAGGTCCCTCTGGAATTAGCATATCATTTCTGCATTACAAAAAGGAATGGATCAAGCCAGCAGAGAAACTAAACATTTTGCAAATGAAATAATCTTTGCTCTAATACTGTACCAATCACATTAAAAATATATTCAATCTGGTAAGAAAATACCATTGCTTGAATGTTTATGAACCAGAAAATGAGTTTTATCACCAAAGGAAAGATTGCATTATACTGCTGAAATGTTGCATCAACGCAGAAAAGATCAATACAGATTGTGAGAAAAACTGAGACTGAAAATTCACACCTGTAAAGTCTAGAGAAGGAAAGGAAGGGTTTGTTCAGAAGCAGAATGTTTCCCCTGAGGCATTCATACAATCTATGAAAAAATTGCATGGATTTCTCCAAATTAAAGGGGCACAGCAGCAAGTTAAAAAACATGTCCTGCGATTATAAGTTAAAATCCTATTGCTTACAAAAATGACACCTATTTAGCTAATTACCTGACACTTGCCATCCAGGCTCTACTTCATGAGGTCTAAAAATGCACTTTGTAGTGCACAAGTTTCAAGTCAATCTGATAAAATAATCTACAGAGACAGCATATTAAATAGTGTTGAAGTTTTACATCTTTATCCTTTTACTTCAAGTTTTGAAGTGGCAATATCATATTCACTGAAGTACTTTATCCAGACTTATTGACCAAGAAATACCATTCATTGGTTTGGTAAAATTCTAAGTATCAGTTCAAACTTTATTATTTATACCCCATTAAACCCCACTGGAACAAATGGTGAACTTACAGCAGGCAGACTCAGTTCTTCATTCTGAAGCTAGAATCTTGCCAATACTTTCATTTAAGATCCCATAACCAGAAATGATGTGAAACATCAAAAACTATGATAGCTTACAACATACCTTCATGTACCCACACTCTTCCTTAGTCTTTCAGGTCAAATCCAATTGGGGGGGGGGTAAGGGAGAAAAGGGCCTGGACTGATGGACTCCAACAAATATGGCCCTTTGTTGTCCTTAACATATTTTGCCTTATCAAGCACCTAAGTCCTTCTGCATTCTAGAGAATTTTCCTGTGAGTCGACTCATGCTTTCTATTCCCCCCTTTCCCCAATTTGGTTTCAGATGATGCTAGTTATTTTTACCCTTAACATTCCATGGAGGATAGATTGGTCCATGGAGATTACCCATAATAGCTCAATGGAACCTATAAATGTTCAGAGGCAGTTTATGTCTGTATAGCCATTGTTGAAGGGGGTAAGCAACTGAAAATATTGCCTTAATGCTCTTGGTCTATGATGCCATTATTGTAAAACAGCATGCTGGACAATATGGATTCTTGGTCAGATAGAGCTCTCGTTTTAGATTCTACCACACAGCCTACCCAGCTGTTCAGTGGAATTTGTTGTAATTTTTACCACAAAAATGAAATCAATGCTACTACCCTGTCAAAACTACCATTATTCTTGAATCTGATGAAGTGACCTATACTGATGTGAATCTGATGAAGTGATGAAGTTTCTTGAATCTGATGAAGTGACCTATACACCTAAGTCAGTTTTCAGACAGATAGCTGTGCCAAGTCTGTTTCAGTGTTAAAAGGAAGGAAGGAAGGAAACAAAAAGTATCTTGGGGTACTTTGAAGACTATACTCAAATAAAATGGTTATTTTGGGGTCTACTTCATCAGTTGAAAAAGGAAGGGCTACAGCTCACTTCATTAGATGCAAGAAATAGAGTGGGCTGTAGGCCACAAAAACGTGTGTATGTGCGCGCGCGTGAGCATGCACATGCATGTGTCTTCAAGCAACCTGTGGACTTATGGTGACCCCACAAACAAACTCTTATGCTGAAACAATGGGTCTTGTAATGCAGGCAGTACAAGATTCCCTTTTTCCTAAGTGAAAATTATTTAACCACTTGAGGGCAGCAATGCAGAACACATCTACATATTAACCAATTCTATAAAAAGTCTTCTAAAAAGATTACTTTAACTCAGGGGTCGGCAACCTATG
>CM034710.1:47323085-47335177 GCA_020142125.1 Phrynosoma platyrhinos
TGCCTGCCCCTGCTTTAACTATTCTGGCTTCATACAGTCTGCCCTCAGTATCCACAGGTTCCTTATCCACAGATTCAAACATCCACAGCTTGAAAATATTAAAGTATATATATATAAATTCTGAAAAGCAAACCTTGATTTCACCATTTTATATAAGGGGCACCATTTTATCATGCCATTGTACTTAACAGGACTTGAGCATCCACAGATTTTTGTATCCACGGGGGTCCTGGAACCAAATTGCAGTGTATACCAAAGGCCCACTGTGTATTTCCTCGTATAATGAAAATAATGTGGCCTGTGATGGAATTCACCATACGCTTGTAGGATCACAGCTTTAAATTACTGTTAAAAATTGCTCAAAAAGTTAGCAACTTAATTGTTTGAAAGTCTAATTACAGAGCTCTTTAAATGCTTAGATCATCAAAAACTACAATGGAAAAATTCTGGCCCATTTTCGAGCCGACTCCTATATAGAAGATAAAGCTGGAATTTTATATACTTATGTGAGAGTAGGTATTATTGAACACAGTGAGTTATTTCTGGGTAATTATGGGTTGCACATTTCAATATTAGAAACAATAATTAAGGCTGCAAACTACAACATTAGTAGGTAGAAAATGTTTTCCCTAGTATCAAACCATGTGACCCAGCCTGAGAGGAAGAAGGCAAAGGCAAACCCCATCTGAATAAATCTTGCCAAGAAAATCCTGTGATAGGCTGCCTTAGGTTCACCATAAGTTGGGAATGACTGGAAGGCACACAACAACAACAGCATCAAACTGTAGGGAAAGGGACATTCTAGTGAAACAAGATTAATTTTAAAAGTAGAAAAAATATGACCAGTCATCCTCTTACCTGTTAGAGCAAAAAGCAGTGAGCCTTTCTCTACCAGCTCACTGAAGGATACGAATTCAGCTACTGTGGTTTTAAATTCATCTTTTTCCCCATTAAGGCTCTACAAGTAATTTAAAGCCTTGTTTATGTAATTATACCCAAGACTGTAAATCAGGGCATTTATCCAGAAAATCAACAGGCCTTGTTTATGCAAATACAGTAAAACAGTACTGCTGCTCATAATTAAATATAAGGAGTATGCATAAGATACTGACCTGTAAGTTTTTCCAAGACATCAAATCCATGTTTCAGTGCAATAATATCAAGAAAAGAAACTGTACCATCCTCAAACCTGCATGAAGAAAGAAAAGGAAGAAATAATAGTGCAATTATTTTTGTTGCCATTCATATTAGCTAAATATAAAATTACTGAAAAGAAATCCCTGGTTACAGTTAACTAAATGCTCGATTCTAATATTATGGCAAAATGCTGTTACATAAACCAAGAAGGGGGGAAAAGGAATCAATGCAAGAATGCATAGTCTTTGTTCTCTAAATTTTAAACTATGACTAAACTATAATTCAGAGGAATTGATTCACAATATTTAAACTGACCCACTCACTATGACTGGAAACCTATGAAACCAGGGAATAATTAAAGATAATTACAGAAAAAAACTGTTTTGTGGTTTTACCTTTCAGCCATGGATTGTCTTGGTGAATAGAAATCCTCTTCTGCCAAATATGCAGCTGCAGTTCCTCCTCCAAAATAGGTTTTTTTCAAGCATGAAGCAACTTCATTCTTTATTATTAGGGCACCTAAACCAGTGGGAAACCCAAATATCTTATAGAATGATAGTGGCACAAAGTCTGCTTGGTGAACACTTAAGTCTAATGGGGAAGTGCTAACATAAGATGCTGCATCCAAGAGTACAAACCACTTTCCCTGGACTTTAACAGGGCACAGTTTCCCAGATTTTATCTTTTCTATCCAGGCAAGGGGATATTTAGTGCCTGAGAAATTACTCTGAGCAGGAAAACAGAAAAGATGAGGTGTTCTACTGCTCTTCTCCTCCACTACCAAGTCATTTGTCCCTGACAACATTTCCTTTGGTTTCACTGGAACAAATAAGACATTCATTGCAGCAGTAATTCCTCTCATGCCCACCACAGATGTGTGGCTATCTGTGAGATAACAAAACCGGCTGCCGGGATCCTGCAAGGTTTCAGGCATCCAGGGGAAAGCCTCTGCAACCAGTTTGAGTGCAGTTGTACTGCCTGAAGTGAAAATAACAGTGTAGTCTTCTACAGTTGTATTGAAGTGCTGTAATATCCTGCAAAAGAAAGAGGAAAATGTAGCAATGTAGTATTTGAAAAGTACAAAAGTATTTTCCTTGGCTGCTTTGTCTGATTCTAAACCAAAATTTAACAGACAAGATAGGTGGCTACATTCTGTTTTCCATGATTGAAGTTCAAAGGTATGAATCATATTGTTTAAGAAGTTGTAAATTTTTAAAATATAATTTAAATTAAACACATGAAGGAAATTAAACCTGGGAATTGTTTGCCATTGTTTGTATTTATAAGGATGTTAATGCACCCATGGATGAGAGATCCACTACCTCATGTGAATGCATGCTGCCTAACTATTACTGAATAGTAGGTTACAACTGCATAGAAGTAGATAATTAATTAGATGAACTACAAGAGATTCTTAAGGAGGCATGAGTAATTGAGTCATCAAGCTTCTGATATGCTTTTAAGTAGATACACTGAACACAGTGAAGTGCTCTTGTTTCATTCATTTGTACAGTCTCCATTTAGTGACCTTTGAAAAGGACAAATCAATACTGAAAAGGTACTATATCAGATGTTTCTTACTGTGCATTAAAGGTCAAAGGAGCTTGTCATGTGTGTTAACAATTTCAACACTGTTGTTTTGAGGAAGACATATTGCTAACAATTGGAAGGTAAAATCAGGGAAATTTCAATCAAATCTGAACAATCTCAGCATCAGCTATGGGTGCTAAAAAAATAAAACACTGACGCAAGTCACATTTCTCATACATTATCAATAACTTCTGGCTCTATAACTAAATACACTTCCTGGAAATTTCTACTCAAATCAAAGGAATTTACTTGCAAGAGAGAAAGAAAGAAATTTTTTGAGATTGGGACAAGATGGTTGTTTCTAACTGGTGCCAATTGATATATTATGAAAAAGAAGTAAGTTATAATTGGAATTTTAACTGTTTAAACAAAAACTTATGGGAAACCCTTCACATGTCAGCAAGAACTGTACAAGTCTTTAATTTATTTCAGCTACAGATATTTTGAGACTTGTCATTTCTAGAAATGAGGAATAGATCAAGTGCAATATAATTAAAACAAGAGGTTTAGTATATAAACTGTAATGCCCAAATATAAACATTAAGTACAACAGACATGTGTAAAATTAAATTTGTTGTACCTGTATCGAACATGTTCAATGGTGTCATATGTCAGTTTGCTGCTGATGTTCTTGCTGTGAGGGTTACCTAGGAAGTGAAAAGGCCTCAGTGCTTAGTAAGAAAATAAATATAATATTTGAAACAAAACACTATCCCCTAAAACATAGCATTCATTTTACATCTTACTGCGCTGCTGTGAAAGTCTTAGCAGTTTATCAAAGAAATTACTTAATGAATGAAAGTGAAGTTCCCAAAAATACATATAGTGGAGTCTCTTCTCCCACTGTTACTCCTCTCACCACCCAGGAGTAATCCTCATATCTTGTTGCTGAAGGCATTCTCTCTGGCTTTTCATTTTAATGAGGTTGGCAGGCCAATTCACCAAGTAGGTCCAAATCATTTTAGAATGACCCAATCTGATCTGGACTCTGGTCAGGCAAATCCAACCTGGACCTGTTCGAGTCATGCCCATTCAGTTTGGGATTTGAATAAAGTGCACAGAGCTTTCTCTATTCTTATTGAAAGCAACTCTTCAGGGTTTCAAATAGGATCTTTTCTTTCTCTGGCTGGAGACACCAAGAATTGACCCACAGGTCTTTTACTAGCAAAGCATCTGCTCTGCCACTGAGCTGTCTGTTGTTCCCCAGTTGATACTATGTTACAGTACCACAACAAATTATTTCATTACTATAACTTTCCAAAGGGGAGGTAGTTCTCTTTAAGGAGGCTGACATGACAAGGCAGGGATCTTTCCATGAGCGATCCCTAACATAGGTTTGGAATCTTTTTCTTTAAAGCAAGGGTAAGCAACTTTTAGACTTCCAGGGATTGCAGGACTGAAACCCTCATCCTCCTGTATAACATAGGCTAGGAGTGATGGAAGTTGCAGCTCAATAAAATAAAACAATTAACCGTCCCTACTCTAATGGCTTTGTACAGCTCTGCTTGTTAGGCTGTCTGGCTATTCTTAACTCAAATTCAGCCAACCTGATTTTGCATGCAACTTCCTGATGTTTCCCATTCTAGACATGGTTTAGGAACCATATGGTGCTATTTATTTTATTTTAGTTTAATGATCTCAGGACTTTGTGACAGCATGCAGGGGTCAGCTGAGCTGTTCATGGTGATTTTGCCTTAATTTGTCTTAGCTGATTTGTAAAAAATGGACCATTTTTGTCAGCCAAGATATAGCTCATTTATGCAAGTTCATCATTTGAGAGCTGCAGTACCAAGTCATAACTTGTTTGATCTGTAACAGCACAACAGATAATATTTGTATCATCTTAAACTCAGCATTTTTACAGGAGATGGTAGGAATGGATTCCATGGAAACATCAGCTTTAAGTGGTCACATCACACATGTGCATGTTTAGATCAACCCTTAATAGTAGTGATTGGTAATTGGCTATTCATGCATTTAAATCTAGGTGCTGGGGTTTCTCCCTTGAGCACCAATATAACATTTTTACTCAATTACATTTCCCTGTTCAAGGTAAATAAGAAAGCACTAATTCATCCTCTCTATAATTTCTCATTTTCAAAAAGCAGACTACAATTAAACTACAAAATTTAAAATGTTGAAGCAAGAGATTGTACCACCACACAACAGGCTAGGACTGGAATTTTGAACATTTCTTAGCTAGTAAATAAATAATACATTAACAATTCTTTATTACAGCCATTTGGCCAGCACATAAATAATACATTGTTAAACCAGCAGATTTGAAAACAAATGGTTCAGTCCAGCCTGCTTCCTCCTGTTTTTTCTGTACAGGTACTTTTTATTTTAATGTAGAAGAGTGTTCAGAACTGTGATTCCACATAATGGGGTTCTCTTTGCCATCTCAGGATTCTATCCACTCATTTCTCTGTATGGGACAACCAATTCTCAGTCAGAACTCTTCCCTTAGTAGCTGATACACACAACTTCTGTTCCTGTGCTAATATACTGGAATACATTGCATTCATAAAAAGAACTGTGTTATATTCTCTTCTGCATATTTTAAAAGAGGTTAGCTTAAAATGTGCAGCTAACAAAACAGTGAGTTGGTGGCCCTATACAGTTCTGGCTCATCAGCCACTACTCAATGCTAAATCTGGTGTGTGTGTGTGTGTGTGTGTGTTTAAATAAGACAAGTACTAGAGCATTTTAAACTTCTACCATTGAAAAATGAGGTGGAGAAATGATCTAGATTTCTTGATTTCTGCTTGTTGTTGTTAGGTGCTCTCAAGTTGGTTCCGACTCATGGCGACCCTGTGGATGAGACATCTCTAAGAATCCCTATCTTCCACTGCCTTGCCCAGATCCTGCAAGCCTTTCCCCATAACCCCCCTGATCGAGTTTATCCATCTGGTTTGTGGTCGTCCTCTCTTTCTTTTACCCTCTACCTTTTCTAGCATTATTGTTTTTTCTAGTGATCCATGCCTTCTCATTATGTGGCCAAAGTACGACAGTCTCAAATTGATCATCTTTGCTTCCAAGGAGACCATAAACTTTCTACTTACCATAAACATTTTCACTAAGGTCATCAGTGAAGGCTTTCAGCAAACTCTGTGGGAAGATAGCAGTGCCTGCATGGTCAAGGTAAGTAATTCCTGCAATGGAATAAATTAAAATGTATTACATAACAAATTACTAGATTGTCATATTCTCATTCCATAAATCTGTTAGCCTAGTTTTCATCTTGTATACGTTGTTTCCTAATTATGCAAATCACATGGTAGCTTGATAGAGAGCTAAGTAACCCTTCACTGTTTCCCCAGTCCACATCATGAGTCACACTCTGGCTAGAAACACTGAAAGGTAGAAGTGGGCTCACTTCTCACAAAACAATTGTGCAAAATGATACCGGTATGCACATTTTACCTGCATTTAATTGTTACCATTATTTTTAATAGAATCTGGGAATCAAGACTAGTTAGTGATGCAAACAGGCACTGTGTGTTCTAGCTAAAATCTGGATCCAAGCAAAATAGAATCCAACTTTAAGGAATTTCAGAGAACAGAGTGCAAAATATGTAATGTAAACCAAGGATCCTCAAAGTGGTGATCTATGGACTGGTGTCAGACTGAAAGCCATTGTCTGCCAGTCCACAGTGAGTTTCCAGGAAAGAAAGAAGCAGTTATAGCCAATGAGCAAAAGTATGGTATCAGGTTGTGACACATTAGAAAAATGTCAGTCACCACATCAGACAGACCAAGAAACATGTAAACAATGTAAAAACAAAGTTAAAAAGCAGAACTACCCTGGCTGTCATGCAGTGCTATCTAGAAATTGCTAGATTCTCAAACTAACAGATTTTTGTTGTTGTTGTTGCTGTAAATCCCAAGTGACTAACCTCTATATTCTTGGAGCCCACTCTGATCTCAAGACTGAAAGCTGAAAGGTTTAATAATAAAATTAGCCCTATCTATCACTGATATCCGATCCCAGATATTTTGAGCACATTCACTCAGGCATGACATGACAAGTGTATACCTTTACACATCAAGTTCATTTTACAAACAAAAATCCGAACAGATGATATAATGCTGCAGAAGTGTAGAATTTCTCTATTTCTTAAACATATTTTTTCTTTTCCTGGTGAATGAAACTACCAAAATAGTTTACTGTACTGACCTAGATATCTTGTTCAAAAACAAAGTTTAGAGATAATTACTTTAATCGCATTATGCATGGGTGTGTGACCTGCAGCCCTCCTTTGTTGTTAGACTGCAACTACCTTCCTCTGTCATCTTTATGCACCTTTGGATATGCTAGATAGAGCAGGAGGGATTTATAGTCTGATAACATCAACAGAGTCACAGATTGTCTGTTAGGGTTTATTAAACCTACTCTGAGCTAGGGTCTCATGTTTCGACAGCAGAGGATCCATGTTTAATTTGGTGGCAATCGAACATCTATTATTTATGTCACTGGGTAGTTTTATTTCTAGCAATATGCATTGGGTTTGGCCAAATACTGAATTTAACTGAGCCATTGCAAGGAGTTTTATCTGCTGTCAGAGGGAAAGTGGAATTCCCTCTGAAATGACCTGCCTGTATTACTGCTGTTTTTTAGTCATGAAAGAATGAAGCCTTGTTGATATAAAGTACTCACCAGTAGCCTAACCCACTTGGACAGTTCCCTAGTTGCTTATATAAGTCAGCAAAAGCAATGGTCTAGAACCACACACATGGTAGGTTTTATCTCTCCATGCATCCTGTCTGCATTCTTGGACTTCACAAATTGTAACTTATCAGTTGTAACTGGACAAGCAAGAAGTCAATTTTACATCCTCTGGACCTGTACTAACAATGTCATTGAAATCAGCAAAGTATCATGCAAAGCACAATAGGCTATCAATTTGCCTTTGAGAATGGATTCAGCTTGTAGACACCAATTAACCATCCCATTTTCTTCCATCAGGCAAAATTAAATAGGCCTTTTACCAGTGCAGATGAAATAGGAGTGGAGAAGAATGATTTCTTTGCACCATCAAATGTTCTTATGCCAATCCTTGATTAGAATTCTGAATTTTCCACCAATGTTTCTCTAGCAATCATCCTACATGCTTCATCACCCCTAGTTCCTTTGAATAAGAGGGAACTTGTTTAGCTCTACTCATTAGGAAAGAGAGTTAACTTGGCCAAATTTCAGATAGATAGCTCCACAGATATTTGTGTTGGACAACAGTGATGTGTGCTGCTTTTAAAATAATATTAATTTTTAGGAGGTGTTGGCTGCTCAGTCCTGGCATGTCACACTTCTTTTATTCCCCTGGTGTTTGAACACTTTCTAAGAGCACCAAAAGCAAAGATAGGAACAACACAACTTTCAAGATGTTCTTAGATTCTAACTTCCAGCATTCTCCACCATTTGCTATGTCATACAGTTAGGGCTGCTAGGACTGTTAATCTAGCAACATCTGGAGGGCCACATGATTACTGTTGCTGACCTAAAGGATCCCCACCTCTACAGCTGAACAACTTCACAGAAGAAGAGCCAAGGCTGTGGAACATCAGGCAAGCAGGCAGCAGCACTTGGCAGAAGTAGGCAGAGAAGTAGGCAGAGAGGCAGTGAATTGCTCTTCAGATGCGTCTCACTCCTTGAATCAGGGCAGCAAGCAGAGAGCACCAGTCAGTTTAAGCCTGTTAAAGTTTGACTAATGAAAAAATATAGTATTGATAGTGAAATGACAACTAATTTGAGGAGAGGGTACTTTTCAACTGATGATATTCAATGACACAGCAAATGGAAACAAGAGGTGATGAGAGGATGCATTACCACCAGCCCAGTTGTAGAAATCCCCTTGATAATCTCCTTAATCCCTATGAAGGCATTTAGTGAAGCCTTATACAGGCTGACAATGGAAACCTCTATCTCATGTTTCCATACACCCTTCAACTCATATTTCCATAGTTGCCTGCCTAAGCCACTTCAGGAGGAAAAAAGACCAAGAACTGCTTCTGCCAGAAGATTCAGC
The DNA here is from genome assembly GCA_020142125.1 of Phrynosoma platyrhinos. Lineage (NCBI taxonomy): Eukaryota > Metazoa > Chordata > Lepidosauria > Squamata > Phrynosomatidae > Phrynosoma > Phrynosoma platyrhinos. The sequence continues at coordinate 47,331,839 of CM034710.1, forward strand.
ATTCATTCTTCCTGCCCTTCAAACTAGCTACTGGGACTATTCTGTCTCTGTCCAATACCACATGGTGCTTTCTCTTAAGATGCTTCAGCAGGCTGCTGCTTCTTTAATGCCCTGGCAATTTACCCTTGCTCATTTGTTCACTACGATGAATGAAGATAGTAATCCTGAGATCTGCCCCAAGCTCACAGAGGTCTTAGACATCAGTCTAAATTTTCTATGGCAACTCAGAACCGACACAGATGGGCCAAAAGGAATGTCCAAAGGCTGTTCCAACCCCAACTGGCCAGGGACCGTGGCCACTGCACAGTCCATTCTCAAAGCAGGCTGCCACCACAGTCCCAAATGGGCTGTCAGTAGGAGTGGGTTTTGCTACTCCTTTTACTGGTGACTTCAGGCTGCCTTTGGCGGCTGCGGTGCAACTTCTAGCCATATTGGGGGCATGCATCATCTAACGCCACACTCCCAAAGCAGCCGGAAGCTGCCTTATTTGGTCCATCTGTTTCGGTCCTCAAACTGCCTGCCTGCCATTTCAAGGCAATGTTGTTGTTTGTTGCATTTTGCCCACTTCAAATACAGCTCTCTTGATAGTGGAAGCAGTCTTGCTCCCAGTGCCAACAACTTCTTATGCCTTGATGAGGCTTTCTCTCACTATAGCCAAAACTACCACCTCTTACTATTCTTACTGTAGGTCAGGGGTAGGCAACCTACGGCCCGGGGGCTGGATGCGGCCCCCCAAGGCCTTTGGACCGGCCCCAGGCCAGTCCTGCCGCTGCCGCCCCCCGCCGCCGAAGCACCAAAAAATAAATAAATAAATAAAAATAATTTTTAAAAAATATAAAAAAATATGCATGCACACTCTCTCAGCCCCAGAAAAGCCATGGCAAAACCCCTGTGGAGATTTTGCCAAGAAAACCCCAAGAACAAGTAATAACAACAATAATATCATCATGGCAGGTGGCAACGGCGGTGGCAGTAGCAGGAGCGGCCTGGGGCCGGTCCAAAGACCTCAGGGGGCCGCATCCGGCCCCTAGGCCTTGGGTTGCCTACCCCTGATCTAAGGAATCATTCTTTTTTTCTTTTCTTTTTTTAGCAGCACAATGCAAATAACCTCACTCATGGATTCCGAATTTGTTATTCACACTATGGAACTGCATCTCGGCAAGCTTGGTTTCTCATACATGCCAGCACTCGAATAAACTTGGAGTTGACAATACTAATGTAGTCAAAATGCATTCAAGGAATGCAGAGTTTAATTTTGGGTCTATTCACATTAGTTATTCACACTACCAAAAATGTGAATCTTTTTAAAAATTCAGAAATAAATCCAGTATCAATTTTCCCAGGTTAAATGGTTTTATGGCAAACCCCCCCCCCCAAAAAAAAGAAATTAATCAGGTGCATTTGGGATGCATGTGAACAATGGCGATTCAACTCGGATTCATCCTGTATTATTTTCACCATCGGAATAACCCCTCAATTAGTCTTAAAGTTGCTACAAGATCCCTTTACATACTGATCCAGACTAACACGGCTATGTCTTTAAATTCTACAACAACAACAACAATAATAATAATAATAATAATAATAATAATAATTATTATTATTATTATTATTATTATTATTATTATTATTATTATTATTATTATTATTATTTCTGTTCTGCTTTTATTACAGTCAAGGATAAAAGGAGAATCCCCTATCCCAACCCTCCCCCGAATCACAATAAAAAAACAGTTAAAAGAGAATTAAACCGAGCAAAAGTTAAAACGCAGAAATTCCTGTTGTATATTGGGTAGGATAAAAGAATAAATACTAGATTCAAATTTCTAGTTTAGAGGGAGAGGGGTGTGCTTTCCCAGGAGAAAGCAGATGCCATGATATCAGTGGTATCACTAATAATGATAATAACAATGATAGCAACTATAACAATGATAACAATGTTAATAATGAGGGGAGGGGGAACGGAAAAGGCTAGTCTGGGAAGGCCTGCTGGAAGAGATCCGTCTTAATAGCCTTTTTAAAGGCTTCCAAGGTGGTAATCTGATGGATCTCGTCCGACAGGTCATTCCAGAGCTTAGGAGCAACAAATGAAAAGGTCCTCTGGGTCACCGTAGATAGTCTGATCTTCTTTAGTTGTAATAAATTCTTCCCAAAGGAGCTAAGTGTGCAGGCTGGATTGTGTGGAAGGAGGAGCTCTTGCAGGTAGTCTGGACTCAAGCCATATAGGGCTTTAAAGGTAATAACCAACACCTTGTACAGTGCCTGGAAACTAAAAGGCAGCCAGTGAAGAGATTTTAGCACCGGTGTAATGTGGGGAGCTCTCGAAGTCCCCATGACCAATCTGGCTGCCATATTTTGTACCAATTGAAGTTTCTGAACTTGGCCCCATGTAGAGAGCATTACAGAAATCAAGCCGCGCGATTACCAGAGCATGTACTACTGAAGGGGTCGGCAAACTACGGCCTGCGGGCCAAACCCAGCCCATCGAGGCCTTGTAACCGCCCCGTGGCCAGTCCTGCCGCTGCTCTGCTGCTGCCTTTCTCTCCCGCACGTATCTCCGGCCGCCAGAGACTCGCATGACCTTTCCTGTCACGGGGCTTGCACACAACTCTGGCCACTATTTTGTGTTCCAAAATGGCGGCCGGAGACGCGCACGAGCCAGCAAGCATGCGGCCTCCTCCTCCGCCCTCTGCCTCTTCCTCCGCTCTCCTTCTCCTCTGCCCTCCGCCTCTTCCTCCACCGTCTTCCTCCTCCTCCTCCGCCCTCCGCAGCAGGCAGGCGAGCGAGCGCCTCACCCATGCAGCGCATGCACTCTTCTGCTCGCTCACCTGCCTCCCTCCCCTCCTTCGTGACTCTTTGAACATCCAGCCCCCACATAAATAGAAGAGTGGGAAGGGAGCGTGTGAGGGAGGGGAGGAGAGAGCGCGCAAGAGAGATCCAGAGCCACAGCCAAGAGGACAGAGGCTGGTTGGGGGGGGGGGTTGCCATAGCCTTCCTCTGAGGCTGAGAGACTGTGACTTGGCCAAAGTGTGTTTGCAACACCACAACAATTAATAATAGAAATTTTGCCAGTAAAACCCCAAGAAATCATCAGCAACAACAACAACAATTAAAAATGCTACCTTAAATGAAACAAACAAGCACAGGGGTGGCATGAGTGAAGCATGTGTCTGAGGCTGGAGTCTCAAGCAGTTGTTGTTGTTGATGATGATGATGATTATTATTATTATTATTTCTTGGGGTTTTCTTGGCAAAATTTCTATTATTAATTATTGTTTTGTTGATGCTGACTTGTTGCTGTTTTCTTGAGGTTTTCTTGGCAAAATTTCTTCAGAGAGG
>CM034710.1:47377089-47387793 GCA_020142125.1 Phrynosoma platyrhinos
AGAAAGACTGCATGGTTGGTGAGTGATTTTAAAAAAGTTTTTTTCCTAATTTTATCTTTTGTATTACTATTTCCACTGTTTGCTTTTGTTTTCCCCATTAATGTGTTTACCTTCCAGTTTGAGAAGGGGAAAGTCATTCATATTCTGCAGCTATTAACAAATATATGCCACTAAGAAGAGCATGTGGTGAGATACACATGCTCTTTTAGGTCTGAATGCTGAGGTAGAATTCAAATTTCTTTACTGACAAACAATAGACATAAAAAAATGTTAATTATGCTGTTATAGTGATTCTTGTTTACAAAAAATAACTACAAGAAATGCTCTTCGACTGATTGTTATAGGGCAATATAACTCTGGAATGCAAACCAGAATAGGTTTCTGAACTTTTAGATGGCACCTCTGTTGGAAGGAACCAAATTAGGTCATCATATTCTGGTGCCAGTTGCATTATTGCCATTGCCGCCAGGTTGTCCTAAAAATTGAACTACTATTGGTACAGCCAAATTTGCATGACTTTAACAGTTATTTAGAATGTAATCTAAAATATGTTTAGCTCATTGAATTCAATGGAACATGCTCTCAGGTAAATTTGCATAGAATTGGTACCCACAACAGTAATGTATTGGGGCATTGAGCTTCATGATGCTGTGCACTAATCTCATACATATAATAAGCATAAAACATTTCATTTATCCACTAATTGTGTTTTGGTTTGTTCTGATCATTTTATTATATCTGGGGATGACTGTGTTCCTTGTAACTGATGCTAATTTTCTTTGACATACAGACTAATGGGTATTTAATAAACAGAAAATGAAGTGACAGAACCAATTAAAATCCATCTGTTCAGCTGAATAAAGGACTCTGCCTAAAGGTTCAGATGAGACTTTGGTCAGCAGTAAAATCACATCCGCACTAATTCTGGCAAAAGAACAATCACTGTCTGCAGTGTTCCATCTAATCTCATCACTGGATACAGTGAGGTGACTGTGGAACCTACAGCTATTACATAAAGATATCTGCACATATAACTTTGCGGACATGTGAATAATTTCATTAAGGGCTGAATTCCATTAAGGCCTGTTATGTTCTAGAAGTCCTAACAGCTAGTGCCATTGAACTAGTAGTGGATAGAACAACTCTGTATTTTTAACTCAGTGCAAATCCTGCTAAAATAAAATTTAAACTAAAAGAAATTCTCCTATTACTTCAAATGGGTAGTGGTGCAGTAACAAGGGAAATCCTATCTGGGCAAGATATAAAAACTTTATGACATCTCTAAGATATATCTTCTCCTATTCTAGTCTTGACAACTCTGTGCTTTCTTAGCTCCCTATTCTGTGACCCTGAAACTTTCCAGTTCTCTCTTATTTCTTGATTCTAATTATGCTAGAAGGCAAGTGGCTGTTTGCTGGACCAACTGCAGTTTTATCTTGATCTTTAAAGGAACCACATGCAACATACTTCACAGCAGGGTTTCTCAACAACCCTTCACTGGAACTCTGGAGTTCCATGACAGGTTGCTGGGGTTCTGCAAGAGACTATGATTGGGGGAAAAACATTTTTTGAGATGCAGATGCAATATCTTTTATGCAAAGGTTCACTGAAGTGACAATTCTTTCAAGGGTTCATCCAAAATAAAAAGATTGAGAAAGGCCGCTTTACCACTAAAGGCCACTTTAGGAGCCCTGGTGGCACAGTGGTTAAATGCCTGTACTGCAGCCACTGACTCATAGACCACAAGGTTGCAAGCTCAGTACCAGCCAGGGCTCAGGTTCGACTCAGGCCTGCATCCTTCTGAGGTTGCTAAAATGAGTACCCAACTGTTGGGGGGCAATGAGTTTACAGTTGTAAACCGCTTAGACATCCCATAGCATGATATGAAGCGGTAAATAAATGAAGCTGCTTTGCTTTACCATATTTAACCTCCAAGTTTCCAAAACAGAGATGAGTATTGCACAAAAGCATTACAACCATCAGCCATTGCTCAGCTAGGATGTTGCTATCACATCCCTCCCACTCCCAAACCTTTCTGCTTCCCTCGGATTCTCTAGGTCAGCTATCTGCTTCGAGGGAAAGTTGCACAAAGACATACTAGATACACCTCCTTGAACAACATCTTCAAAATTGCTTACATTGGCATAACCCCAAATAATTCCTGCATACGTTACCCAAAGGATTTCAGCTTACATACGCCTACATTTTTCCAACATGGGACATCCACTACACCTTCTAGAAAATTACCATCTAGTCTCAAAGCACATGCTTCTTGCATGTTCATTCTGTAGGTTCATGTTAGGCCCTACTTAAAGCTTCTCATGGCTATCCCAGACAAAAGATCATCTATTCCCCTTTGATTACCTGCTTTGTTCTCACAGTGTCTATTTTCTGTTTCTGACAATATTAAGCTATGATACTTTCTTCACTCAAGTGTAAAAGAATGCATTTCCCACTCTACTAATTACAATTTCATACACAAGGCAAGACACTTTGGAAAAGCTGACAGTGTGTAAATCTAGATAGATAATATTTAATCCTGTTAACATTTTAAATTAGAAGCTTTTATTCAAAGGGTTAAGTGCTGCCTATAAGTGCAATTAATGCAAGTGGTTGGGATGTTTATCAATTTTTAAATCCAATCAACTGTGCCTACTTTGAGGTATACAGTATATCCCAATCCAACTCCCAGTAATGTTAAATGTTACATTTGAATTGAACCTAGATAAAGTAGGAAGTTTACCTTAATCACCCCTAGATACTATGCAATTATCAAGGTAATGAAATATATTAGAGCATCTTTCCACTACTATTTCAGTGACTGCACATGGTGGAACAAGGGTGCAGAGGCTTACCAAATATTTTGGATTAATCATTATGAGAAATTCACTTGCAGTGACAGCCCAAAGATTTAGGATCAGGCTGTTGGGAAATGTGACAGATAGTGGATACTGGATCTCTCAGGATGAGTAATCATATTGGCAAAGCAGAAGCTGAGCAGCCAGCAGTCTCACACTTACCAGCCTGCCCACAGGTGAAAAGAAACCAGTTTAGTCTTCTTTGTAAAAATATAAAAGTATATTTATTTATAAATTACTTGTTCATAGTGAAATACATGGTCTAAAAGAAGAGAAAGTGAGAGAAAATTGCTTACAGGTTAGAGCAGGGGTCCTCAAACTATGGCCCGCAGGCCACATGGGGCCGACCGAGGACATTTATCCGGCCCGCCGGATGTTTTTGCCGCCGCTGCTTGTCCTGCTTAGCAGCCGACTTGTCCCAGGCCCGCAGTGTGCATGTCCAGTAAACTGGCCCCCTGTTTAAAAAGTTTGAGGACCCCTGGGTTAGAGTGATGCAGGAAGAGAATAGTGAAACAAACAACAAGTCTGCAAACATGCACACTAGCAGTTACTGAGTATAAGTATGCAAACACTGCTAACTCTAACAAGGCAGTGCAGTCTCAATTAAAAAATGTATTGGCTGTAGCAGATTAGGATTACGTGCAAGATTGCTCTCCCAGCAGATCTCAAACAGCAGCCTGCCAGCAGAAGTGTCCTGCTGGTTAAGATCTACTAGCAGAAGTTCCAAAAAAGGGATTTAGAGTGGATCGGGCAAAACATCACAATTGTGCCAGGACTGCAGCAACCTGAAGTGGGCTACTCCTGCAGTCCCAACATGCCAGTAGCAGGAATGGATTTTTTCACTCTTTCTGCTAGTGAAATGGCTTCTGGCCATTTTAGGCAGCCTCAGAGTGGCTTCCAGCCACTTTGGGGGCATGCATCATCTGCACGTTGTGCCCAGAAGCAGACAGAAGCTGCTCCTTTTGGCCTGTCTGTTTTGAACCAATGATGAAAGAGTCAAATTACACCTTCTGTAACCCAAGGACATAGCCATAATACTGACAGCAAGGTAGATCAAGGGAGAGTAGCCTTTCTGAGTAACATCTCTAGACTGGGGTGGGGGATGCTGTTATATTGTGGCTAGCTAAGTTTTGTAACTAAGCCTACATCACAAATTTGTATTGATTGATAGGGTTGCAGTTGTAGGCCTACACTACAGATGAGATGGATAAATCAGATTCAGCCATTGTGATTTGCAATAGGTGCATGTGTGTTGGAGGATAGTTGCTATGGCTTATAATTAGAAAGCTGCTCTATGAGTTGATCTGTAACCTGGCAATCTGTGAGTGGCGTATTTTTAGGACTTTAGTCAGGAGAGTTACTTTTTTGGCAGTTGTTTTTTCTCATGGACTTTGCTGTTGTTGGGCTTTGTTAACCTTTTTTGCATATTATACAGGGTGATATTGCAATCCATAGAAGAGAGCTGCTGTGAAGCAGGAGTAAGATACCTGGGCATGATGGGAAGTTTCTGGGTGCATTGTTATAATCACCAAAGGCCTTTAGCCCCCCCAATACTAGTTGGGACCTCCCAAATGTCAGGCTGTGTCTGAAATGGGAGTACCACTACATTTGATAGTCCTGCGAAATCTGTATTTGGGACAAGAGGCTACTGTCAGAACAGAATATGCAGAACAGAATGGTTGGCAAAGGGGCTAGGCAAGGATGCATTCTTTCACCTTATTTGTTCGACTTGTATGCAGAAAATATCGTGTGAAGAGCAGGTTTAGAATTAGGAGGAGTAGGAGTAAAGATAGAAGGAAGGAACATCAACTAAGATATGCAAATGATATATTACTAGTGGAAAGCATCACAGTCTTGGAACAATTACTAAGGAAAGTTAATAAGGCAGACTTATTACTGAACATAAAGAAACCAAAAATAATGATCATGGAGAATTTACATATATTTAACCTAGATGATATGGAAATTTAAGTAGCTAAAGATTTCCCATACCTTTGATCAAACATTGATCAGAATGAAGACTGTAGTCAAGACATCAGAAAAAGATTAGGAATGGGAAGGGCAGCTATGAAAGAACTAGACAAGGTCCTAAAGTGTAAAGATATACAACTGAATACCGAAGTCAAAATGGCCCAAGCTATTGTATTCCCAATTACTCTGTACAGTTATGGGAGCTGGGCAGTGAAGAAAGTGTATAGGGGGGAAAAATCAACTCATTTGAGATGTGGTGCTGGAGAAGATTGCTGGTGACCAAAAAGTCAAACAAATAGGTCCTAGAACAAATCAAGCCTGAACTCTCCCTAGAAATCAAGATGACTGCTGTACTTTGGCCACATCATGCAAAGGCATGATTCATTAGAAAAGACAATAATGCTGGAAAAGATAGAGGGCAGTATAGAATCATAGAGTTAGAAGAGACCACAAGGGCCATCCAGTCCAACCCCCTGCCATGCAGGAACTCAAAATCAAAGCATCCCCGACAGATGGCCATCCAGCCTCTGATTAAAAAACCTCCAAAGGAGGAGGCTCCACCACACTCCAAGGGAGAGTGTTCCACTGTTGAACAGCTCTCATTGCCAGGAAGTTCCTCCTAATGTTTTGGTGGAATCTCTTTTCCTGGAGCTTGCATCCGTTGTTCCGAGTCCTATTCTCTGGAGCAGCAGAAAACAAGCTAGCGCCCTCCTCAATATGACATCCCTTCAAATATTTAAACAGGGCTATCATATCCCCTCTTAGCCATCAGTAGAAAGAAAGAAAGACTGCAGACCAGATGGCTGGACTCAATCGGAGGTCATGGGCCTGAACCTGCAGGACCTGAGCAGAGAGGTTGAGAATAAAGGGTCATGAAGATGTTTCATTCATGTCACAAGTCGAAGATGACTCAAAAGCAGCTAATATCAAACAACAGCAAATCTGACGTTTCTTCATTCCAGCAAGCATGCCATGCTGTCCTGAAGAATCACCACATTAAGACCTTTTTATGCAGGGGGCAGCCATGCAAGACTGTCAAAGCAAGAAGAGATAAAACATATGAAATGATCACTCATTTGTCACATATTTCTACACATCCTATGTAGGTGTGGGGAAATAGAAATGCAAACTGCATTGGACAAAGTAAACTCAGTGTATTGCTGATCTTAATTTAATTTTGCATATAGACTTTAAGAAATAGCAAGGATCTTTGAATAGATATGTTGATTTATGTTTCACACTAATCTGAACATCATCTCATTAAACAGTTTGTATAATGTATGCTATTTGATTTTATATCCAAACCTTTGTCCAACAGAGTACTGGGCTCCTCTGGCTTCCATTTAGCACTGCAGTGCATGGAAAATGTAAGATGTTGTGCCTGAAGCATAGTTATAAAAATGAACTGACATATTTTGCTCTTTGGGGATATGATATTATCTGTGAAACTTGACTGAAGAAAATGTGTGTGTTAGTATGCATTCTTTGCAAACAAAAGCATGTGGTGGGAGTTGAGAACTACAATTTCCTCTTCTATTTTTAAAGTCGGTGCTGTGTTGTTAGAGCTTTCTGATGTTTTATTTCATTCAGTGGCTGTGGCCTGCTAGTTTTATAACATAGATTATTACTACTGACATGAATAATTCCTGCTCATCATATTTTCATCTGGAGAGAGCATTTAGTTGGAATTTCTGGAATGTTGAAACCATTAGGTCAGCACAAGATTTCTTTTCTTCTTTCTCTTCAAGTGATGAGTGCATGGACTGATGTCTTTTAAAAAGTTCATATCCTCATTATTATAGGTCCAATATTGCATCCCTTTCTGAAGCACAAGAAAAATCAATCATATTCCAGCATTATAATCATAAATAGGGAGTAAATGCTACAGGCTATACTTAGAAAATTATTTAGTAGGTTTTTTTTTTTTTTACAACTTGGCAGTGTAGAAGAGAAGTATCTTCAAATTCAGGAAACATTTTCAGGAGTAGCTGTGTTGACCATGTAGCAAAATAAAATGAAATCCAAAGTCCACGAAAGAGCAATACTGTTTTTGGCTAACAAAATGCACAAAACACATCATGCAAGCTTTCAAAACTCCACTGGCTTCTTCATCAAGCAAAAGGTGTTTAAAATGTTTAAAAATTATGCAGGAGATGAAAAGTGATGATATTAGAGTCACAGGCCTACATTTTGAATCAGATGTTGCTGTTGTAGGGCCTCGGCAGACGGGTAATTGGGCCGTCTCCGAGGCCCGGAAGAGGAGGAGCCGCCGCACGTTCGGCGGCCCTTCCTAGTAAAGTAACTCCTGTTGGGACCCAAGCTGTCTACAGAGATTTAAATTTTACTGTCTCTTGTCTCAATCTACACATAGCCAAGAATATTCTCAATATGCAAAGTGTAAACTAAATATGTAAAGATTATGTTAAGTAGCACAGCCATAAATACCATGAAGGCACCAGACCCTATCTGATCTTGGAACCTAAGCAGGGTGAGAACTGGTTAATATTTGGATGGGAGAAAATGAAGGAATACCAGATGCTATAGGGCGGCTATATTTCAGAGGAAGGCAAGGGCAAACAACCTCTTGTCTAAGAAAACCCATACAATTTATGGGGTTGCCATGATTTGACAGGTGACTTGAAGAGGTGCATGCGCACACACATAGACACACACAGACAGAGTGTGTTAAGAGGGAAGAATCAACTCTCCCACACTGTTTTGATACTTGTTTGGAAATACTTAATACTCTTTCCCTTTCTTATACAAAAGAACATTTTCGATATAATCATATAGTATATAGTACAGTTGTATAGCATATAACTTTTTCACACTAAAAAATCAACAGAAGAAGATTTTTAAGAACACCAATTCAGGCATAAAATGAAGTGTCCTACTCAAAACCATACTAATCATGTGTTGTAACAGCACTATACATAGTGATTGTACATGTTTCTTTTCTCTCCATTTATCCCTAAAACAACCTTGTAGGGTAGGTTTTGGCTGAGAGGTAGTAAACGATCAAAGCTCACCAAATAAGCTTTGTGATCAGAGGGACTTCAGCAGGGGTCTCCCGGTTCCAGGTTCAGCATTTCAACTGTTACACTATGCCAACTCTCTGATCAGTGCTTCCTATATGAATAGGTCTAAGGCTGAAACATAGCAGTAGAATCTACTAGAAAGACAAGCAGTGCCATAATTAATATGTGTCATTTGCATATACATATTAATTTGCATATTCTGTCCAAATCTGGAAAACCAAATGTGGCAACCCAAGATACCACACTCAGTGAAGGTCCTTATTACACACTTCCAGACAACTCTTTTGCTTTACTCTTGTGTTGCATTACAACTCAATAGGAAGCTTTTCCTGACAATTCCCTTTGTCTACAGATACCAACACTCTTGTGAACCTCATGTGCTGGCTCAGGCCTGACTCTGATTTTTCTTTTTGCTACTTCTTTGAAAATGTGTAGCTTATTGTCTTAACCCTGTTGGGGCACTTTCAGCCACAGAACATGACATATATAACTTTTAACCATCTTGTCTGTTATTTATTTCAATAAATTTGAAATCATTTTATTTTGAATTCATTTTTATTAAATACAAGTAACACAACAACAAACACAAATATAATTTATATATGTATGACTAAAATGCAAAAATGTCAGCAAACAATTCTGAGCATAGACAATTCTTGCTGCTGTAATCATATACTGTAAAGTCAATCCATAATTCTTCTCGAGAACATCATCCATTAGTCCCAACATGAAAGTCCGTGGGTTCCAATGAATTTTTATCTTAAAGACATCTTCCAGCATTTTGTGTATCAGAGTCCAATATTTCTGTGCTTCCCAGACAAAAAAAATTTCAAATTTTATTCTTACATTTTCAATAGGCATCTGAACTATTGTTAAGCATTTTCAATAATCTATCAGGAGATATATACCATCTATATATTATTTTATAAAAAAATGCTCTAAGAAAGTTGAGATGTAGTAGTGATGGGTGACTTCAGCTATGCCAGTATTTGCTGGAAGTTAAATTCAGCCAAAACTTTAAAGTCTAGCAAATTCCTCACTTGCTTGGAAGACAATTTTATTGTTAAAAAGTTGGAGGAAGCAATTGACCGAACAGCAACAAAACCAATTAGGAAGGCCCAAGGACGATTACCAAAAGAGTTTTTTAATTTAACGGAATTGTTTATAATGAGGGATGTGTTCAGAGTAAAGAAAGACAAAGAAAAGGACTATACCTTTTATTCTAATCGACATCAAACCCACTCTAGGTTAGATATGATTTGGATGTCTGATCATCTGTTAAACAAAGTAACAAAAATTAAAACGTTACCAAAAATTTGGTCAGATCATAACCCAATAATTACAGAATTAAAATTTGGTTACTCTACGTTTCATTGGAAATGAAATTCGAATATATTGAAAAACAATGCAATTTGTGAAGAAATCAGAAAACAAATAACATATTATTTTAACGAGAATCTGAACAAGGGTGTACCTATCCACACAGTTTGGGACGCACATAAAGCCGTAATAAGGGGGATTATCATACAAAAAACAGTAGAGTGGAAAAGGCAAAGACAACAAAAGGAAGAAAACCTTACTAAAGAATTGGGAAAATTAGAAGTAAAATTGAAAGAGGACCCAAATTCAGCTGAAATAAAAGATAAAATCCAATATATTAGGAAACAACTATCAATTTTTACCATGGAACAAATTGAAAAGAAAATTAAATTTATTAAACAAAAATATTATGAATCTGGAAATAAGCCAGGGAGATTATTGTCGTATATGGTTAGAAAAGAAAGGGCCAAAAGAACTATCACAAAAACCAGGGAAGGTTCCGAAATTGTTTCAACACAAACACAGTTTAAAAAAACTTTTGCGGAATTTTTTGGGAATTTATATAAAGTATATCCGACACCAGATATAGAAATTAAGAAATACATAGATAATATAGAATTTTTTAAAATAACTAAGGAACAACAAGACTTACTTAACCATCCCATTACGTATAAAGAATTGGAAAGAGCAATTGGGCAAGCTAAATTTTCTAAATCTCCAAGACCTGATGGTTTTCCAAATGAATATTATAAATCCTTTGCATCGGAGCTAATTTCATCTTTATTATCTACTATGAATAACATTGTTGAAGGGAACATTCCCCAATCATGGAAGTCCGCAAATATTTCATTAATATTAACACAAGATAAAGACAGATTAGACCCCAACAACTATAGATCAATATCATTATTAAACACTGATTATAAACTTTTGGCATCAATTTTGGCAAATCAATTGAAAGACATATTAGTGAATTGGATATGTGATGACCAAAACGGCTTTCTTCCGTTCAGGGGGACAAAACAAAATTTTAGAAATTTATTGAATATAATTGACCTACATCAAAAAAATATACAAAGAAAATTGGCATTAATCTTCCTAGACGTGGAGAAAGCCTTTGATAACGTTAATTGGAATTTCATGATTGGGGTTTTACAAAAAAATTGACGCAGGAGGATTGTTTATTAAATGGATCAAAAAGATATACATGGAACAGGATGCTTCCATATTAATAAACGGGGATATGACCCCTAAATTTGCAATTCATAAAGGAGTGCGGCAGGGATGCCCACTGGCTCCACTGTTATTTATTTTGACCTTGGAGGTGATGCTTAATCAAATTAGGAGTAATAAGGAAATTTATGGAATAGAAATTGGAAACCAAAATTACAGGCTCCATGCATATGCAGATGATTTAGTTTTAACAATTGCAAACCCTTTAGAATGTGTCTGGACAGTAATGGAAGTTTTAAAGGAATTTGGGAAAGTTTCAGGATACAGAATAAATAAGAATAAGT
>CM034710.1:47432268-47451137 GCA_020142125.1 Phrynosoma platyrhinos
TTATTATTATTATTATTATTATTATTATTATTATTATTATTGGTACAACAGTAAATGCCCTGCAATAATATGTGTCCTCATAACATTACTATCGCATTATCAATAGTCTAATGCGGTAACACCCATTCCCATATCGTTATGTTCCAGGGACTCGATGGGAACGTTACAGGTACTGGTGCAATAAGCTTACCAGAAGACTCAAAGAGACTCTAACAAAGGGATGTCTGAGGCAAGGAGCCTCTGTCCCATCCTGGGGAAACTGGTCAAGACTGGACAAAGGATTCCAGATTCCCAGTTACCCCATGAACATCAAGAAGTACAAATCCCATCTATGAGTTGAATAGGAGAACTTATTAGCTAGCCATGTCAGGAATGTTTATTACTTTTCCTGACTTGACTGAAATTATCTAATCTGTCTATAACCTGTAACTTCTAATCTTGTGCCTGAATGAAAAGATCCTTTCACTATGGAGATTTCTTAGTTAAAATAAAATATTTTCCTTTAAAATAACTGTAAATGTCATGCTTCTCTTTCATGTGTCTTTGCTCAGTCTAGTCCCTTCACTAGGTGGGGGGTAGGGGATGGGGGAGCATCTCTGAAGAGATGGGAAATGCCAGTAAAATCCTAGCAACATCCCACTGTAGTGCTATCAAGGGACAATTAAAATCAATGGGTAGTGGCAACTAGTGGCTCTCTGGAGGTCCCATTCTACTCAGAAGAAGCAGGAAGAGGGTACCTCAGAGGCATTACACAGATAAATTGCAGTTGCATCATGATAACAATGCTTTGAATTGGGGCTTACTGCTTGACATCTTCCCTCTTCTATGTTCTTGCATTAGAGACCATTTTAAAAGTGTTTCTTTGTATTAACACAAAAAATCCATGATTGACTTCCTTTCTCAATTTTGTTGTGCTATGGTTTCTTGTGTGAAAGTTCAATAGCACTTTATATTTGTGGGGGAACTGTGCGGGTGTGCCAAACAATGAAAAGGGACGGGGATTATGTTTTGGAGGAAGAGTAGGTGGATGGTCCCAAATGCTATTGTGTTTGATATGAAATATGGAAACTTTGGTGCAAGCAGACGCTGTAATCCAGGAGTGGCTCTAAAGATGTGCAAGGAATGAGAGCAGTCCCACTCGAATAGCTTTTTCACCCCCCAGATAATGCTGTTGTAGCAGGAGAAGAGCCTCATGCAATAAGGTCCTAAATAATTAACAAAGCCACTTCAAGATTTTAGAGAAACAGCTATTGGTTGTCACTAAAGAACCAGTACTTTGTCAGATGGTTTATTGTTTTGTTGGCTGGTATGTTATGTATATGTTAGGAAAACACACACACACACCACTTCCCAAACACAGAATTTCTGAAGGCTGGTTTCTTGATAAGTAGTGCAAGCACTGAAGATTTAACGTACCTGTAATATTTGCAAATATGCATGCAGAATATATAAGAATTCCTTCAGTAAACAACATTCAGCTAACCAACCCTGTATCTGATTCACAGAGAGGAATCTTGAACACATTTCAGCTTTTTCTGCCTCTCCTTAATGGGGGGCAAAACACTTAGTATCATTTTTAATGCAGAAAGGTTTTATCTACCGCAATTAGAAAGTATTTGCTTTTCAAAAATCTACTGGGTATCAAATTCCGCAAACTCAAGAGATCTCCAGCTGTTAAGAGAACACCTCTTGTCATTAGTTCCTGTTGATGAAACATGAGCCAATCTTCTTGGATTATTAGCATTCCATCAGTCTAACAATGATTTTCCAGAATCTGTTAACAATACTTGGTATGGTAAAGGATATCTTTAAAGGGGAAATATTTAAGCAATCCCTCCTCTCATTATTCCTCTTCTTGCATGGTTTTTCACTTGTGAGGTGGGGCACTAGAAGACTGTTATGTGTGTCAACTATCCAAAACGCTTAAAAATTGGCTGGCCATACATAACGTTTAAAGCAAGACAGTACCACCATCACCCCACCATTTCTGACTATCCTGTCATTTTAAAATAAATGACAATTTTGTCCCGTTTTTAATAAACCTTGGTCAGATCAAGCTTCCTCAGAGATGCACACTGTCCAGCCACCACCCCCAGCTCCTTTTGGATTTGGATGGGCTGCTGGCCAACAGGAAAGTGAGGTGGCAGCAATGGCGGCACCAGGGGTGGCCACACACTTCTCCCTTGCCCTCAAAGAGTCTGTGAACATGCTGGCTACCACTTCCTCACTTTCCCGCTCAAACAAACCTAGAAGGAGTCGGTATTCTCCACTGCCCCCTCTCCACTCCACCTTTTCTTTATTTTAACCCCTCCCTGCACACATTACCATAATTCTTAATTTCTTATCATTATTTCATCTCCCATAAGGGCATTATGATTTTTTTAATTTGCCTGGGCAAATTACTCCCCCCAGTTCTCCTTTCCTTTATTTTATAGCACCCACAGGTAATTTTTATTAATAATTTTGTTCTACTTCATCTTCAAGTCTCATTATTATTACTATTACTGTTACTATTTTACCTTTCACTCCCCAGTGCCAGTCACGACCTACAAGCATTATTTAATTTACCTCCCCTGAAGATATTGTTATTGTTTTTGATGATATATATATATATATATATATATATATATATATATATATATATATATTGCCCAACACACCCTACTTTCAAGACTTTTGAAATATTGTAGAGTTTATTCATTGTCTTCCAGGAAGTGCCATTGTTGAGAGAATAGTTTCTGTTATGAACAGTATGTGGTCAAAAGAGAAATGTAGATTAAGTGTTGAGACAATGAGGGCTATGTTAGTCGTAAAACAAAATTGTGTCACCATATGAGAAGTTTTATGATTAAGTTATTGAAAGACTGAAGTTTGCCACATAAGATTACTTCATTGGAGAAATATTCATGGTACAGTTGTGATTAAATACAGTCCCCCTTCATGCCTACTAATTATTTTTTTATGAGTTATGTCACTGAGAAATAATTGTTAGCTCAATATGTTCATGTAATAAAACTTTTGCTATCATCTTCCTTTTTCATGAAAAAGGACTATTACTAACCCCATCCCATTTTCACCATCCCAGTGTCCCATTTTTCCTCAAGGAAATATAGTCAGTCTACTTAAAAGAACTTTGAGAGCTACAGCATCATGCTTACTAACTGGAATCAGACTTATGTGTGCATATCTTGCATCAGGTACACTAGCTGCTTTTGGTCCATTTCCATTTCCAGTTCTTCATCTTGAAGAATTCTGTGAAGCCTTGTTAGTTCTGTGAAGCCTTGCTAGTTCTGGGACCAGGTTACCTAAAGGACCATGAGCTCCTGCATGGCATTAAAGTTGGCTTCCGACAGCCTGCTACATGTCCCTGGTTGCTTGAAGAAAAATGAACGGTTACTGGTTTAGAGTATCTTTGCAGTACACTGTCTTTAGACTTTCTGGTTTTACTTGGAAGATTACCTGGAGATGTTCTCATTTTCTTCTTGGTGACAATTTGATTTTTTAAAAATTGCACATACCTTTTGTTTATTTTATCCTGGAATGTTCTCTGCTCTCTGCAGTCCATTTTATGCACAGCTATATCCTGTGTATGATGGTTTTCTAATGGTCAGCATCTCTGATAGCCTCAATTCAAGAGCAGGTAATTTTTTTAAAAGAAGGAAATTCTCCCTTGTCCCTTAGAAAGCAAGCATAAAAGAAGTCAATCCAAGTCATTTAAAGTTGTAATTTGCTTTCACTGTGTTACATTGAGGTTGAAAGAATGCAAACATTAAAAGATGAAACACTATTACAATTGGAAGACCATGAGTTACATTTTGGATGGCATGCTTATGTGAGGACAAATCGACTATAATGTGATTAAAGAGAAGTCTGAAGAATTTTTTTTTTTAAGATTGGGAACCATTTTTAAATTATATTAAAAAGAGAGAAGAAATGTTAATGCTCCTGATTTTTTAGTATTAAGAATTGTGAGAAAAGAAAGATAGTTAGAAAATTAACTAATGTTATATATATATATTTGGAAGAAAAGATTAATATATGTATGTTTATGTTTTCAGTTTGCTAAACAAAGTAAAAAATATTATATGTTTATGGTAAAAAGAAGGAAGTGCTATAGTCTTAAAATCTGTCTAGTTGGTATGAGTGTATAGTGTGTATTGGTTCTTTTAATGTGTACAGTTGGTGTGTAATAACAGTAAGGATAATTTTAAAATTAATTTTAAAAAGTAGTCCATCCACGATTTCTCTGGAATTTATTTTTTCCCCTGAAATTGTGAGAAGCCCTGTTTCAGTAGTCATGGGGTGAAATCATGAGAATATTTTATTAGAATTATGTGTGCAATTGTGAAAAAGCTACTTAGAGCCTCAAGTTCCTTTCTAGAGGCAGAATTTTTGTTCTCTTTCCTTGAGATGAACAAAATAGCTTTCTATGATGATGCAACCTTTCTGGGAGCTTTTTGTCAATGATGTCTGAGCAAGTTGCTGTGTTTATTGGAGAGATGTGAAGTGAGATTGAATGCAGTAGTGTATGAATATGGCTGACTTTTGACTAGTCATATATAAAGAGATGAAGGTTATCCTTATAGAGTGCAGAAAGATCTTGAGAAAACTAAGAACTCATACTTCAAGTATCTCCTTGAGATCGGTGTCTCTCGCTTCATATAACAATGATAAATCTAAGTAGGATAGTTAGAATATTGAACTTCTTGAAGCTCAGTAATTTTGTTCCCTAAATGTTGTTTTATTTGGTAGTGTAACATGCATGCCAAATTATAACCAGAGAAAAATCGTCATGAATACCAGCATGGTTATCAGCATGTTCACTACTCGGCCTGTAACAGGCTGAAATGCATTACATAGGTCTGTAATTATGGGTAACAGACAGAGCAGCCACAATGAACTCTTCAGCCTGACACCTAAACATTGCAGCACAGCTAAGATTGTACTCTTTCAGATGAAAACTAGTGGGCTTTCACTCTCTCACCTCTTGGCCTAGCTATGGGAGACAGAGGAAGGAGAGGAGTTGGCTACAGTTTCTCTGTATCTCCTTTTCAGGAGCTTCTAGAAGGGAAGGAGGATGTTTAAAAACACTAGATTTCCTATGCTGCAATGGCCTTTTTCCTAGGCAGGGAACATGTACATGCACTTGGGAAATGGTTTTTGCAAATGGTTTTGGGGAGTAATACCTTTGTGAATACCTTGTTTTAAACATTCCATCCATAATTCTAAAAACAAATATCCCAGACCCCATATTCCGTTCCCTCCTCTTTATCTATGGGTTACTAGTAAATTCATTTATTTTTTCCCCCATTAGAGGCCATATTTGCTGATGTAACTCTTGTATTTGAGACACACTTCCTCAATGTAGCTTTGCTCCACTAAGGCCCTGTAAGAATGTAATAATGAATATTTTATACTTATGAGGTATAAATTTATACTTAGCACTCATCTTAATACTAACAGATTCACATGTGAGGAAGCCCTCCCCCAACCTGTTATGCAAAATCCAACTAAGTGCCTTTCAGATGTTTTTGACTTGAAAACTCATCAGTCCTGATCATTGGAAATGCTGGCTGTGGCTTATGAGAGCCATGGTCCAAAACATAGGGTTGTGACATCAGGATAGGGAAAGCTGCTCTAAAATGGCTTGCTTCTACTGAAAAAATATTGGTGGAGAGACTGGTGAGTAAATGTACTGCTGGGATTGTCTTTTGGTAGAGGGAATTCAAATGAGTACCATGAAGTGGGATTCTAAAGGGTCAATTAATTTTCATATTAGCATCAGCCACTTTACATCAGCTAACATAATATGGTTTTTGCATGACTTGAATTTTTGGACAGCACAAATATACATTTAGAAGTACTTGTACTAATTGTATATAAAAAGTTATTTTCTGAAATCTGAGGTAAGTATGGGAGGGTTTCTTTTAACTTAACCTATATAGTTACTATGACTGTGATTAGATTGCTTAGATTATATTTAATAACTGTTTGTAGAACTTGTCCATGCCAGGAAACAACAAAGAAGTGTGATGTGATTTAGAATTGTTAAATGAGGTCTACTAATATGCACTTTTGGAGGGGAAGTACACAATTTAACAATAAGGTTATATTAATTTCATTACCAAATGTTGAGTGGGAGAAGAATGTCTAACCTTTCATTAACAGTGATACAAGACATAACTTGCCTGCTTGACTTTGAATACAGCTTTCTAATTTAAAAGCTTTGCTGCTAGAATGATCCTGAAATGAGCAAAGCCGAACCAGAAAATACAGTTCAGTATAACACTAATTACAGTGTTTTTAGCTCAGTCTTTATATTCAATTTGTTTTAAATGGAAAGCATACAGAAGATATCTTAATTATTTGCATCTCATAGAAGCATCTAAAATCACAGAGATTTACAAATTTGTTTTCTGCAGCTTTTGTCAGAAGGTTAGGTATAATAATCATATAGCTTTTGTAGATGCAAAACTTGTCATATTACTATGTAAATCTGAAAGCATTTCATTGATGTTAGCTGTTGACTGAATCAGGCACTTTGACATTATCCAAACAGCAAAATTGGGCTCTGGTTGACTTCACAGAGAAAACTACATTCTGAAGGTTTTGAGGCTGAAAGAAAAATATGTCTCTTACTCTGTGTAATGTTCAGATAACTCCCCACCTCCTATCAGTGTCATCAGTGTGCTGCTATAATTCAATTCCAATTTCCATTAGCCACTAATGCCACATTAAATTGGGCTGGCTAAATTAGATCCTCTCTAGTTGTTTGCTCTTAGCTCTCATATCATGTGTAAGAGCAGCAACCTGGTTTCCTGAATTTGCTTCTAATGTACTCTTCCCACCCTGTTGACTCTGTCTAATCAATTTTATTGTCTATATTAGTGGTTTCCTTGCCTTAACATTTTAGGGCTTGAGATATACCTTATTTTCCTGCGTATAAGACTACCTTTTAACCTGCAAAATCTGTGGTTAAAGTGGGGGGGGTCGTCTTATATGCTGGGTATAAGGATAAGGAGGATAGAGGTGCTAAAACTATATTTTGACTGGAAAAATGGGGGGTCGTCTTATACGCCGGGTCGTCTTATACGCTGGAAAATACGGTAATTTTTTTAAAAATCCCAAAGCGATAAAGAGCAGACCCTTGGAATTGATAAAATTCCACATTCTTGGGATGGATGAAATGATGGCCTCTTTCAATACTTTATGTATATATTGTTATGCTAGCTGTATGAGGTGATCTAAAATGCATGAAATAATACCTCATGCTAAACTTTTGAATCCCAATGACTTCTTCTTCAGGTAAAGATGGTAAAACACTATGCAGGTCTGCTTCAGCCCCATGTTCCTTGCATTTTGCTGGGTTTTGTCATCTTTGCATCTGCTCATTCCAGTCTTTGGGGAGGGGGGATTATTTGTAGCAATTTCTTGGAACTTGGCACTGGGGCTCTTCTGAATGTTTTTTAAATTGAGGCATGGTTTGCTGAAGTGGTCCTATGGTTTGAAGAAACTTCCCAGATAGCGAAAACAAAAACAAATACACCATAAATGCAGCAAGAACACTTGTAATTTCACCCCAGTGGTGTGGGACTTTTGAGCTGTTTCATTCATGCATGTGAGAATGGAATCAGAAATGATCTGTATCATTGCTTTGAAAGCTGGTTTGAGTGCTTCTTCTAGCTACAACTCTTTTTATAATCTTTATTTGGAATGGAGCTGATTCCTATCTGAATTCATATTGAAATTATGAGATGCATCACTGAGAGCAAACCTCACAAGGAAGAAAAATTAAGCAATTTGCTTCACCTGGGATGTCTAGAACATCCTTTTATTATGGACATATTAATGCTTCTAGCCAAAGGATTCCTTGCACTACCAATCAAAAGACATTGTGTACCCATTCCCTCTTTTCCTCCTTAATGCATGTCTTCTGCTAAGATGAAATATAAGCAGTCAGGCGAAAGCATGGAAGGATTACACATTCTAGCTTGCAGTATCTAACTCCCTGAGCCTCCATGAATAAAATTCTGTTTTTAAGGCATATGATTGAAAGACAAAAGCCTCATTCTATATCTCCAACTGCAAGCCAGTCCTTTAGCAAAACTTTACCATATGGATTTACAAGCCATCATATAGCTCTTCATAATGACCAAATGAATGGAACTAAAGAAACTGTGAAATTCACAGATGCTATTTTTCCGTGACTTTAGTGACTGCAGCTACATTAAGTTGTAGAATTTTTCTTCCAAATATTAAGAAAAATGGTCTGGAAATGACAATTGCTCTAAAATAGAGCCCCTAGAGTGCTAACTAATCATATCATGCTGTTCCTTCAAAACCTGCAGTCCATATTTGATCCCAATTCAAAGTCCCAGTTTTAGCCTTTCAAGCCCTAAATAGCTTATTTGAAGAACATCCCCTACCATACTCAGGTATCCAGACCATAAAATCATAATCCAAGCCTTCCTCTGGGTGCCCCCATGAAAGGAGGTCCCTACAGGTACAGCCTTTTCTATAGTAGAATGCCATCTATGAAAGACTTCCTGGAGTAGCTCAGCTTATGACTACATTTGAGATTTTCCAGTGCCAAGGGAAGATTCTCCCCCCCCCCATTTTCTCCAGCTTTTAAATGACTTTTCTGAAGACTTTATCACATACAACTTTTAAATCACTACATATCCAATTCATAGTTGCTGTGTCCCCAAAGCATGATTACACTGTCCCTTTTCTTTGACGGGGAAAACCTGTTAATGAGATGGCAATTGCACTAGTCCCCAGGTACAATATTGGTGTCAATGCTTGCATCTGCATTGCAGAAATAATCCACTTCCACAACATTTTAACTGCCAAATGCTCAGTGCTATGGGATTCTGGGATTTATAGTTTTGTAAGATATTTAGCCTTCTCTGTTAGAAACCTCTGGTACAATAGACTACAATTCCCAGGATTCCATAGCACTGAATCTTGGCAGTTAAAGCAGTATAAAACTGGATCTTTTTCTGTAGTGCAGATGTAGCCAGTGTCTACTGCTCTCCCCTATCCCTCCTCCTCCTCTCTACTAGGGCAGGAAGATGAGGCTAAGAGGCTGGCAGGAAGACAGCATGTTGGCAGAAGCAGCACCACTTATGCGATTCAGAAGATGTGTGATAATGGCTGCTCACAAACAGATATAGTTCTGTTTTCTTTAACAAGCATGGTTGCAGCAAGAACACGGCTCATGCCGTAATGTCCTGAGTATGTTTTCAGCTTTGCATTTTTATCCTGCTGCTGATTTTTAATCTGTTTTAATATGATGCTGGTATTATCTTGGAATTATATTTTCTTCAGAGGTCATTGTGTATATGCTTCAGAGGATGATTCTGTTCACAAACAAGTAGACTTTTTTGTTCTGACAGCGATTTGATATACAAACACACACACATTGTATATTGCCCAGAGAACTTCAGTAACTGGGTGGTTAAAAGTGCATTAAACAACAAACATATAGATTTGAAGGTATACACCCTGGTGTCTAAACATCATTTGAAATGGATTGCATAGCATTATAACAATCAAAAGAGTCAGCATGGTTTAGTGGTTTGAGCATTGGACTAGGACTTTGAAGACCAGAGTGTTAATCACTGCTCAGTCATGGAAACCCATGGGGTGATCTTAAGCAAGTCACACTCTCTGAGCCTCAGAGCAAGGCAAAGGCAGACCACTTCTGAACAAATCTGTCAGGATCTGGGAAGACTCAGCAGGGCAGATTTATCTCTTGACAAGGATGGCTTTTGTTCTCTCCTGCCAACCATCACTAAAAACTCTCAGCCAAAAAAAGTAAAAGGAAAGAAAAAGACTGATGCTGATCTGACTCTTATGCTGGTGTAAGTCACCAACAGAATTCCAGCAATAGCAAGATGGACAATCCAGCATAATGGAGGCTACTTTTCTCCAGAGAGCCATGATGTAGTGGTTTGACTATGGAGATTATTTCACATGCATTTCATCCTGATCTGTGCACAGGACGGGATCGGGTTTGAATGGGGAAAAATGGGTGTTTTTGCACACAAAAACACCGCCATTGCCACTGGCTGACTACTACCCATTCCTGAGCTGGCCAATTTTGAAGGACAGAAAGCTTCCATCCTTTAAAATTGGCCAGTTTAGCATGGCTTGGGGACAGGCAGTGATCAATCGTTGGCGTTTTTGTGTGCAATAACAACCATTTTTCCTTGTTCATGCCCTATCCTGTCCCGTGCATGGATCGGGCTGAAAAGCATATGCGATAATCTCCTCTGACTCTGGAGATCAGGATTTGAATCCCCACTTAGCCATGGAAACCCATTGGGTGACCTTGGGCCAGTCACATTCTCTCAGCCAGAGGAAGACAAAGGAAAATCTCTTCTGAACAAATCTTGGCAACAGAACCCTATGATACGCTTGCCTTAGGAGCTCCATAAGTTGGAAATTACTTGAAGGCACACAACAACAATAATAGTCAGACTAATAATATCTCATCTAATCAAGCCAAAGAATGTGAATCAATGGAAAATTTGAAAACAAGAGAACGTTGGTAAGGAGTGGCGGCAATGACAGAATGATGGCTTTCATTAAGGGTGTTGTGTCAAAACCATGTTGCACCCTGTCTGAAAAATGGCATGGATGTGGCCACTGAAAGGAACTGGAGCAATAATGACAGGATTATTACAGTTCAAGGGATGGGTGCATGAGTCAGCATTTGGAAAGCTGTGCATCATGGGAGGTCTGATGCAACGTGCACAGTAGGTGAGACCAGCTAGGTATACATCATGGGAGGCCTGATGCAAAAGGCACTGGGGATGAAATCAGCCAGGTTTCATTAGTGCATGGCTGACACATGTTCCTAAGAAGAGCATCTATATACGGGAGAGAGTCAGAATCTCCGTTGTTGGTTAGTTGTGGTTGGTGGTTGGCGAAGCACTTTGTTGGTATGTATAGCTGTGAGTATTAAAAACAGATGTCTGATACTCTATATATCTTTGTAAATATTTGCAACAAAGATTAAAGCTCTCATTGAGTGAAGTCTCGCTGTCCAGCAATTGATTTTTCCAAGCTGAAAGCAGCAGCCTGCGTATGGGAGGATTTTTCCTGTGCCATCTGAAGCAAGACTCTTCACAGAGACCTTCGAAGTGTTCTTGCCTATGTGCATCAACTCTGCATGTGTGTATGCTAGATCCCACTTGTCTGCATACCCCAACACGTCGGCATGTCCATGTTGTTCTATTTACTCATTAGATAACATAATAATGATATGGCATGGAAAACCCAAAGATGTTCCTGGCACTAAAAAACAGACTGACTGAAAAGACACAGAAATACTGTCAAAGTAACACAAAGCTGTTTTGAATGCTATGGTGATATTTAATTGATGAAGCAAAACAGGTTGAAAATAATAAGAGGCAAATTGATAAGCAAGTTTTCTTTGTCTATAAAATTGTATTCTACTCAAGGCTATTACATATAAGAAAAAACATTGAATGGTAAGAGGTGATGGTGCTTGTGTGTGTCATGCATCTGAAAACTAAGGGCAGTTTCAGACAAGGCTTTTGTCATGCACATCCTTGCCCCATTCGCTGAATTTTACAGGGTCTTCATACAACATCGTCCTTTGTAATGCTCAGCTTCTTCACTGCTCTTTCATCCTTTGTATCCTAAGGAATTTGGCTTGTTACAGTAGCACCATATGCCTTCTGAAAGCACCAGCTACACATCTTCATGAAGAAAAATTATCTGGCATTCATACTCCTGATGAGATAGAAGTAAAGCACCTAGATTCTACAATCTTGAACCCTTGATTCAATTTCCCAGGTAACTTACAGGAGGAGTATGTTCTGGTGGCAGTAGATTATACTTTGGCCACCAGTGTTCAGCAATAATGTACAGAAGGCTCATATATTCATCATGCATTGATGCTGTGAATGAAGGAGAACAGAGACTTCCCTTCAGTGCATTTAAGTGCATCCCTTTGGGTCATACAAATTATTTACAATGCAAATTACTTTTTAAAAAAGGCTTTCCAAACTCTGACTCCAACGAAAAGTCTATGCGATGTCATAAGATATTCTTATTCACATATGTATAGAAATGCAGATCTGCATGTGTGTTCTTGACTGACACAGGTATTTGGGGATCATTTTCCAGTCTTGGCACCAATGTAATAGAAGGTGCACTCTACTTGGGCAAAGCAAGTAAACTAGCTCAAAGACACAAAAATAAATTTTATGGAAGGGGGGGCATGTGAAAGGCAGGATGTATAGGTTTAGAACATGAATGAAAAAGGGTGGGGGATCAGAGAGGTCATATTTCACTGTTCCAGAAGAAGAAAATGGGCTTCTCTTCCAGGTTGGTTGTGGTCACATGGAAACTGGCATGAAGTAATGATTATTTTGGCCTTCACATTTTACACATGCACATATAAAGTTCTGTTGAAATCTGTGTCTGCAGGAGAACAAAGGCCACCTTTAGAACAGTATGTCAACCATGAGCTCAGTCTCATGGATGCCAAGAGTACTGATGAATCCCTGAGCAGAATGCAGCTATAAAAATAGAATTTGTAATAGAGAACAATAACGCACTAGCAGTCCTTTGTCCTGGACTAACCTGAGAAAATAAATAGAAGGAGGCAAGGCCACTGAGGAACTCAGGCAAAAAGGAAAGCTAGCTAAGGGCTGGGCATATCTGTCTCAAGTCCCTGCTCCTTCACCCCTAAATGCGACAAATGATGCACTACTGACCATAAATACAAATCTCCTAACAGTTCTACCACTCCTTTTCACTGTGCGATAAGGCTGTACCCCAGGAGGGTGTAACTATAAAGATCTGCAACCTTGGAGTGGTCTAAAGAGTGTCCCTCAGGTATCTCTAGATAGCTGGTCTCTGTGGGCTGGGCAAGAGCACTGAAAGAAATCACTGCCTGAGGAGCTGAAGGGACCCAACAGCATAGATCCTGCTGGCTCCCCAGCCAAATTTGGGGCAGACAAAGAAGTTGTCTGCTCAGACCAGACGACTTCATAGATGAAAGCATTTACTGAGCAGGAGAAGATGGAGTATTATTCATTTGCTGGTTGTCCTAAGCAGAGACAGCAGCAGCAGTAGCAGTGGGAGGATGAAAGCAGAGAGTGGAATTGGCAGGGATTTGCAGCAGCTGCAGTCCCTGGGTAAAAGCATGATGTTGTTGCTGTCACAGGGCAGTTTCATAGAATCATGGAATCACAGAGTTACGTGAGACATCAGGGACCATCCAGTCCAACCCCCTGCCATGCAGGAACTCACAATTAAAGCACCCGAACAGATGGCGGTGACTCCCTCACACTTCAAGGGAGTATATTCCATTGTCAAACAGCTCATACTGTCAGGAAGATCCTTAAAATGTTTAGGTGGGATCTCTTTTCCTGTAGCTTGCATCCATTGTTCCATGTCATGTAACAAAGAGGGGCTGATGAAGAGACTCTTTGCCCTAAATCATCTAAGGGCGAACATGTGGAGAACTCATGTAATAAGATAGTCTTTCAAGAGAGAATGTGAACTCCAGTGCTGTAATGGGTCAAAGAAGGGGTTCAGGGGATGGACTTTAAATGAAGCACATGTGAACACATTAATGCAATGTGGTCATAGGATTTATAGACCAGGAGTTGTTTAACACTGCTCTGCTGAGAAGGACACAACACATATTGCCTAAACATATTATCAGTTGTTATTTGTTTGAACCTCTTACATCTTGTCTTGGCTTATGAGGGTTAATTCAGCAGGCTTAGCCATCAGGCTCACTAGCTAAATAAGGAAAGGAAAGAGGGGTGGTGGAAATGGACAAATGAAGTTTAGTAGCAGCAACTAGGTCTAGGCAGGATAAAAGTGAGCCTGGCTGCTATTGCTCCCTCTGTGATAAGAGCAGTGGCAATTGGAAAACTGGAGAGCAGGATCTGGGGCCCAGGGACAATGCAAGTTAGTCCTAAAGACACCCAGAATGGCTCATAAAGTAAGCAGTAGAGCACCCCTGTCCTTTTACTTACAATCTAAATTTAAAAGGGGACACATAAGAAATAAAGAATGGGGCAGGAGAAGGTGGACAATAAAGAGCTTAGAATGACCAGCTTGTTCTGGCAGTCTTCTTGATTAGCTTCTGGTTTTTAATGGTTGAGGCATCTCTCTGCTCATGCTCATTGTCTTCTCTGTTACTGCACTTAAGAAATGCTACAGCAGACATGTAAAATGCTCACCCAACTTGCTGCACAAGGAAACAGCTGAAGGTCTGGGCATAATGATTCATAACTTAATCACCTCAGTTTCAGTTACTGTAATGCAACTCTGTGCAGGGTTGTGTTTCCTTGAAAAGTGTTTCAAAATGTGGGAGCAAGACTGAGCAGGGACATGCTTTAGATCACTTTATTCCTGTTTGGAAACAACTTCATTGAATCCTGCCTGTTTTCCACATCCAGATCAAGTCATTGGTTTTGACCTTAAAAACTGTAAATAGTTTGGGTTCAGGATATCCAAAGATTTGCTTTCTCCTGTACAGATATGCCCATAATTTGTTATCCTCATCAGCACTCCTGTAAAAATCCCATTATGTAGAAAAGTTCATGTGGGACATAGAACCTTTTTAATTTGTGTGCCTTCAAGTTGTTTCCGACTTACGGCAACCCTGAGATGAACTGATCACAAGGTTTTCTTGACAGGATTTATTCAGAGCAGTTTTGCATTTTCCTTCCTCTGAGTTTGTGACAAGGAAGCAGTAATTCCTTCTTTGGCAAGCTGGGTGGAAGTGTGGAGAAGATGGCACTGGAGTAGGAATGGGGAGAAAGAGGGGAGGGAGGTGGGGACACTGAGCCACATGATGGCCTAATATTGGAACAGCCATGCCAAAAAGTTACTGCACTTGAGAAATGCTACAGCAGCAAGTTTGGGAACTTATTGATGGGTGTTTCTCATCAATGAAAAGGGATGCTCTAAGAGTGAAGAAGCAATGAAATGGCTACAATATCATGTAATAAGTATTGCCAAAGATGCTACTCTCTAGCTTTGATAGCAGATTTAAAGGCTCATTTGATAGTCAATATAGTTTAATCACCAGGGATTGCTGTGTTTGTTTGTTTGTTTTTTTACCAAAAATACGTATGTATTTTTACTATTGGTGTGTCTTTTGACTATATATATATATATATAAAACAACTATTTGGGTTATTAGCCGAAGAGATTATTGTTCCTATAATGACATGTGTTCTGAAACATGAAGGACAATTCTTCTGCTGGGTCCTCTAAATGACTCCTCCTTTCATCATTGTTTTGATGAGACTTTTATGGCAGTCTTTGGTTCACATAATTAGCATGTGTCAGTGAAGAGTGAGAATGTTGGCTTCTTAATGCACTGCTACATCTCTTTATGAAAAGCCAGCTCCCGAGTGGTTATTGAAACAAAAGAATGGGTATTAATGTAATGGGTATTACAGCTCTTTTTCAGTTCCCTTGTTATTGAAGATTAACAATTAAACACAGGCAGCAGTATTAACTGCACCCAACTTATTCTTGCTCAGAAGGTGCAAGGAGAATTGTTATGTTGTCTAAATGTCATACTGAGCAGAAGGTTTCTTAAAATCTGTCAACTATCAAGGATTCCTCTGAACAGCTTGAGAATGACATAATAATGTTCAGGAAGCATGTTAACTTTCTACTCAGTGTGTAGTGTCAAGAATTTTATACATTACTTATGTTATAAATTATATTTGCCTTGAAAAGGAGAAAGAATAATCATATCACATTCTTGAAAGTGAAAAACCACAAGAAAACTAGGACTTGGAAGGGCAGCTGTGAAGGAAGTATGCAAGCCCATGCCATTGTATTTCCAATTTCTATGCATAGTTGTGAAAGCTACAAAGTGGAGAAGGGCAATAGGAAGATAATCAACTAATTTGAGATGCCCTGCTGAAAGAGAGTTCTGTAGATACCCTGGATTGCCAAAAAAGACAAAGGGGTCTTTTTCAGGGCATCATCATAGAGCAAATAAAGCATGAACTATCTCCAGAAGCCAAGGTGATCAAACTGAGACTGTCTTATTTTGGACATATCATGAGAAGACATAACCTACTAGAAATAAAATCAATAATGCTTGGCAATTTGGAAGGCAGTGGGGAAAGTCTGATATACATTTACTTGTCTTCTCACTTGGTTTACAGTGGATGTTGTTAGTAATTGTTGCAATTGTCTTTGTTTAAATTGACTTTTATTATTCTGCTCATTGTTTTAACTTAGATTGTACACCTCTGGCAGGTTTTATTTGTTTTGTTTTATTCTTGATTGTCTTTTGTACAGCGCTGAGTACACTGACAGCGCTCTAGAAATAAACTTTAATAATAATAATAATAATAATAATAATAATAATAATAATAATAATAATAAAGTGGGAGATCACATTACAGATGGATAGACTCAGAGAAGGAAGCCACAGCTTCCTGAGCAGGGCTGTTGATGAAAGGGTGACTCAGAGGTCTCTCATTCATGAGGTTGCCATATGTTGAAGTTAAAGTCTCTCATTCATGGGGTTGCCATGTGTTGAAGTTGTCTTTATAGCATTTAACAACAACAACAGTTCTTTATATTCCTACTCTTCATCTGTACAACCCTGCTGATCATTAAAAACTCATTCAGGCTGGACAAATGTGTAAGGAGATGGCAGTTTTTACTACTGCTGCTTTTTCCAAATGACATTTGGTTAATTACAGGGTATTTGGGACTTTCCCTCTTCCTATCCTGACTTTTTTTATTCCTACCATTTGGATTTTTTTTAACAGGCCAATACTTTTGCAAAAAGACTGATAGTAGTAGGTTCAATATGGGTGTCTCTAGTCCTATCACCCTTTCCTGTTTACCACGTATTCTTTGCAATACATGGTTTTATTCTGCTTCTGTCTCCAAATGCCTCATTTTAATTTCTAATTTTTTTCTTTTGTAATCTCTCTGCAGAATTTTCAGTATATCAATAAGGCCCAATTACATTGTTGCTGTGCTTTGATAAGATCAGTCCATCCCTGCCAAATGCACCAGTTGTACATGACCCACTCAATATAACAAGATTGCAGCCCAGAATTGTAAGTGCAGCTCTGGAGCAGGTGAAATAACCAGTTTTGTGGCAACTCACCCCTTCCCCTCCTTTGGCCAGGCTTCTTCTCCCATTTGTTCCCTTCAGCATTCTGTTGTGCATTTTGACTTTTAAGTGTGTTTTATCTATTTTAGGTGTGATGTGTGTGAAAAGGGAGTCGGGGAGAGAGGCCACCCATAAGAATCCCCATTTGGTTTAAGGTGCCTCAAAACATTTTTTGTTTGAGCTATTTCAGAGCTGAACTTAAATTTATGGACCCGAGTCCCTGATTTATATGGAGTGGGTTCCTGGAAGACTGCTCTGTATATGGAAGTGATCTCATCCACAGCAACAATTGCTTTGGAGATCTGTGTTACAATGATAATGCTCCAGAGCAGTGATTCTTAACTTTTTCTTTTCCACAGACCCTTTTTCAATATCCTTTGTTGCCACAGACTGCCAAGACTGAACTCAAGATTTAAAATCCTAAAGTGCATCAGATATTTATTTAAAGTTTCTCATCAAGAGTATTAAAATTTAGAAAGAAGGGAGAAATAATGCACACACTCCTCTTATAATATTTGTATTGGAATGATTCCATATAAATTTAAAATAACAACAACAACAATACCTGAACATGGTCTAATGTTATTTGTTAATTTTAATTAACTAATTAGTGAGAAGGCTGGTGCTGCATTTCACTTGCAAGAGTTGTTATATTGTTCCTGATAGCTGAAAGTTATATTCTAACTCTATGTTTTTAAAATAGTTTCTAAACTTATTTTTAAGAGAGCAGAGAATGATTTTTCACATAAGTATGTCATTATGAAAGGCATCAATACTTTCATAGCTCTCTTTGATAGTTCCGGAAAATCTGCTTGTAAGTGAGCCCAGAAATTTGGAAGGGACTGATCCTTGAACTGCAGTTTCAGAGCACCATCCATGGATATTGCTATGAGCTTGTCTCCATCTGCTACTGTGAGCCCCTCTAGTTCATACACATTAAAAATGGCTCTCTAATCCAGTTTTTGCTTGCATCAGGAAGAAAAAAATATTCACAGAAACTATGTTGCAAATCTTTAAAATGTCATTGTCAGGAGTTGAGTCTTTCAGCTTGACTGTCATGGTTTTGAATGTTGGGCTAAGAAGGTATAGCTCTACTTGCTTGTTATTTGCTTGCATATAATGGGTTATACAGTAGTTGAATGATGGGACATCATTGCAATTGAATGATGGGACATATAGTAGTGTATTAACTGATAGACTGTTGACCACATTTCTTTGTGGTTAATGAGCAAATAGAAAGTAGTTAAGGGTGTGCTGGGAAGATCCAGGGTTAATCTCTTGGGAATGTTTGGAGTGGAGAAGGGGGAGGGCTCCCATGGGAAAGTGCGAGGAAAATCATGTTTTGTTTTTGTAATGAATGGAAAGGTATTCTAATGATATTAAAAGAACTGGCAAATGAAATCTCAGAGCCACTGGCAGTAATCTTTGAGAACTTCTGGAGAACAGGAGAAGTCCCAGCAGACTGGAGGATGGCAAACACTGTTTCCATCTTCAAAAAGGGGGGAAAAAGAGGATCCCAACAACTATCACCCAGTTAGTCTGACATCAATACCAGGAAAGATTCTAGAACAGCTCTTTAAACAGAGAGTCTGTGAACATTTAGAAGGGAATGCCATAATCAATAAAAGTCAACATGGCTTTCTCAAAAACAAGTCATGCCAGCCTAACCTGATCTCTTTTTTTGATAAAATTACCAGCTTGCTAGATGAAG
>CM034710.1:47510272-47532207 GCA_020142125.1 Phrynosoma platyrhinos
TTCTGGTGCCAGCCATACTGTCACCAATTGCCTCCAACAGTCTAGCAGAGAGGCAACACCCTGGCCATACAGTCAGCCTCCCATATTCAAAGATTCTTAGCATTTTACTAAACATTTTATTTAATAGGACTTGGGCATCCATGGATTTTGGTATCACTAGGGGTCCTTGAACCAAACCCCAGCTGTTAGAAGTGGCAGCAGCTTGATTAAAGAGGAGCTGTGCCCACTCAAATCCCACATGATAGCTATAGTGCACCACAACTTATATGCCTTTTGGGGTACTCATTCTATTTGAGGCTGGGAGCCTATGAACAGCTTAGCCAATTCTGCCATGCTCGCCACCATCCTCTTCCATGTGTCATCCACTACGGTTGCTTGTGGCTCTTTTGCTCTGAGCCCCTAGTTCTCCATTATTAGATTTTCTGGCTATATCCAGAACATAGTGAAATTGAAAGATATAGCCATGTTAATATGTAGAATCAGTATGTAGAGAGACCTTGTAGCACCTTTGGGACTAGATGAAATAAAGAAGCTGAGAGCATGAGTTTTTGTAGACTTCAGTCTGCTTCACCAGATGCATAATGTACCTGAGGAAATAGACTGAAGACTACAAAAGCTCATGCTACCAACTTCTTTATTTAATTTAGGGCTGATGTACACAGCCTGTTTGGGGTGGCAGAGAGCCGCCCTGGCATCTGGCCCTGATCCTTCCTTTTGCCGCCCCTAAGAGAGTGGAAAAAGGCTGCCCTAAGAGTCGGCGCTGCGCCAGAAGGGCTTCCTGATGCTGCGCGCCGTGATGGTGTTGTCGGGGAGGGTTTGAGGCGGCTGGCGTGTGGCTGGCCCACCCCAAATCTACCCCCAGGCTGGCCCTTTGGGCTGGTCTGCAATGGCCCTTAGTCTCAGTGGTGCTACAAGATCTCTCTACACAATGAAATTGTTTCTTCTTGCATGATAGAGACACTTTGTAACTCAGGACAGCTCCTTTTGATGACTTCTTTCTGATGACCTGGGCTTCAGCACCCATCTCTGAAATTCAGCTCCTCCCACACTGTTCATTATGCTTTGTTCACTGACTGAATAGGGAGATGGGACATCAAAGCCAACGTGCTGAGGACTTTTAATTGTATTTTAATTGTTGTGAGCCGCCCCGATTGCTATGCAGAGGGGCGGGATAAAAATAAAATTTATTATTATTATTATTATTATTCAGGCATCCCCTTCATGCCAACAGCCCAACAGTGCACCAAGGTTGACACTAGATGGCACAGTCACATAATGCTTGAGGGAGGGAGGAGAACTGTAGATGGGTCAACTCCCCAGCAAGATCAGGCACAAAGGCAGACTTCCATTCTGGATTTAAAAGCA
This sequence comes from Phrynosoma platyrhinos, assembly GCA_020142125.1. NCBI lineage: Eukaryota > Metazoa > Chordata > Lepidosauria > Squamata > Phrynosomatidae > Phrynosoma > Phrynosoma platyrhinos. Next base: position 47,511,638 of record CM034710.1, read on the forward strand.
AAGAATGAGATGGAATTCAGTTTCAAGAAGGTGGCCTTGTTTTAAACACCAGAGAGGACCAGGGATCATCCAGGGTTTAGTAATATTCAATATTTGCTGGAGACCCTAGACATGCAAGGTGTCCACTCACTCTCTTTCCTCATTAGCACCGCTGTTTCCATTCTTCACAAAGCACCCAGAAAGGTATGGTGAGATAGTTCTTAATTAGCAGTTCACATCACTCCTCTTTCAGATCAAGGAGGCATATTGGAGTGTGTTAGTTCAGTAGCTCAAAAGTCCTGGAACCAGCCCTAGGAAAGGCATCCTATCTATTTTGAAAATGTCAGCTAATGACAATGTGTCTCAAGACCAAAATACAAAATGACACAACTCAGCAGCATGTGACATTACTGTGCAGCTCCTTCCTGCTTTGATAAGTTTTTGTTAAGCTGCCTGGCAATCAAGCAGCAGTCTACCATTGAAGAGAGAGAACAAGTTTTTATTTTATTTTATTTTGTTATTTTATTTTTATTCCATGGAGTAGCAATTTCAATGCCCCTATTTGCAATGCTGGTTTTAGCCTTTAATAAATTATTGTTATTACTAGACTGCAAGACTTCTGTTTGTGAGCTGGTTTAAAAACCCATCCCTAGTTACACAGATGTTTAAACTGCCTGTTGTGTCATGGCTTCTGTTAGATGAAAATTATGTCTTTGTGTTGAAAGGGGTGCAGAAATAGTCGATGATTAAATGCATAATTAGAGGTTTCATATTTAATCCTGTCACTTCAATGACTCACAACCTCTTTTATTATGTGTAAGTGATATATATTAGGGTTGAACTGCTAAAACCTATAATCTTGGACTTCAAACACAGCTTGTAGGTATATTGTATCAAACCCAGTAGGTAGGCTGTTAAAGCCTATAATCTTTGCCTTCAGTCACAGCACATAGGTATGCTGTGTCATAATCTAGTATGTAGACTAGGAAGGCGGCCCTTGGTAGCAGGGGACAAGGGGAAAGAAGACTATCTGAATTCTCTCTGTATTTGGCACCCTGGTCTGAACTTTAAATTGCCTCCAAACTGGAGATAATGCAAAGCTCTTTCTGTCATATTGTGGTCAAATCAAACAACCTTTTTGTTCTTGACACACAAATGCCCCAAAGAAGGTGACAGAAAATATATAATTACATCAAAACAACAGTTCTCATATGGAAACAGTACAGTACAAGCAACACAATATATCTAACAGAATTTATGATGAATGAAGCAGATACCAGCCTCTCATCCTCACTTTCACCACAACGCTTCCTTCCTCTCATTCCCACTACCAATCAAATCATTTTCCAGAACACAATCCACACTTGTCACTCAGCCTTTATATATATATCCTTAGCCTTACCACTAAAGCATCATGCCTCAAAGAGGAGAGAGGGTGGACTCGGGAAAACAGGAGGTCCCATGGACTCCTTTGGGGTATTAGTTGCACATCCAAGGAGCAATGGTAAGAACTCTAAGGCTGTGAGAAGCAACTTTGATATTCTATGCAAAGTAATGGTTTGTTTCCCTAGACATAGTGTATCTCTGCTGTTGCTTGTGAAATAAATGTACAGAGAATAAACTTGAAGAGAGCCATAGTTTCACAAATGAACAAAAAGACAGAAAAATATTTTCCCTGCTAATCCTCTTTCCTTATCAGTAATCTGATATCAGAACCATTTCTCCTCATTCACCCCTAGAAATGGAAGCTTAGACTTCTTAAAAATAATACTCAAGGCATGTTCACTGTGAAATCTGCTCATTTCATATTTCTTTAAAAAGAGTTAAACACTGAATTGAATGGTGTGATGATTCTACTTTAATTACCATGGTTGTAATATATGTAATATGGGGATTTGTAGTCTGGGGAAGGCATTTAGAATTTTCAGAGTGTTTTAGTATCTCACCAAACTACACATCCCCAGATCCATAGGATGCAGCCATGGCCGTTGAAGAGTGGAATCACTGCACTATAGTTGCGTAGTGTGCATGCAACCTCTACTGAGACAGATGTAGGAAGTAAATAAATCTTACATAACATCACAGGAGCTGTGGTACATTTGAATGTATTCAAATAGGAATAAATGGTACAGCCAAAGACTATGACTCTGTAATTTGGGAAATGAAGGAAGTGAAGGGTAGAATGGTGCTTTGGTCATTGCTGCCTTCTGTGAGCCAAGACACTGTAAAAGAAACTTTATCCAGGAAGTGAACAGTTGACTATGCATAGAGTGTCATTGGGAAAGGTTTGGTTCCTTGGATAGTGAATTTCACTAACAACATGAAAGATTTTGGGAAGGAATGGGTTCCATTCTGAAAATAATAATAATAATAATAATAATAATAATAATAATAATAATAATAATAATTTATAACCCACCCCTCTGAGTACAATCGGTAATAATTTGTATTTTTGGGAAAGTTGAAAGAATGCCAGATCAAAAGGGCTATACATTAAGTCCTGTGTTAGGAGGAGGCAAAAGACCAGAGCTAAGTACATTAGGAGCAGGAAAATGTGTGACAAAGCACAAAGCAGGACCATGGAGGTAGTGCTTGGTCATTTGCAGATACAGCTGAGAAATATATAAGGTGAAACACTCATAGCCTCTAGTGTGTCCTGTGAAATGCCTGTGGCCTTCTGTGTATTAATAGGGACAGATGTACCGGTAAGTTTATAACAGAGTTCACATAACTGTAATAATTGATAACCATAATTGATATAATAATAATAATAATAATAATAATAATAATAATAATAATAATAATAATAATAATAATAATAATAATATTTATTTATATACCGCCCGGTGGTGGACCAATCTAGGCGGTTTACAAGGCTAAAAATATACACAGCTTAAAATAACATAACTCCCTCCCCACATTAAAAATGAATTAAACTAGATATCAATTAAAAACAATAACTGTTAAACAACAAAAACAATAAAACCAATTAAATAGAAACACAGACCTCGTACGACTTCAGATTCTAATAAGGGCTGAAGAGACATTCTTAAGAGGAAACAACCCAAGGTGATGGAAGGATCAGAGCTAACAGGAAGAGAATGGAAGTGATAAAAAATACTGAGTATGCCTTTAACTGTAGGGATGGAAAGAGTATTTGTATAATACTCACATGGAGAATGAAAAAGGGTTTTCCACAAGATTTTGAAATAAATACATAGATACAAGGTAATAGGGATCCATAGCGTTTTTCATCAGGGGTAGGCAACCTTTCCCCTTTAAGGGCCGAGGGACTTCAGCTCCCAGAATCCCAGGAGCTATTGGCCAACATGGGACTATTGGCCAACATGGCTGAGGCTTCTGGGAGCTGAAGTCTCTCGGCTCTTAAAGGGAAAAGGTTGCCTATCCCTGTTTTTCATGATCTACCATTTACCCTTTTGGGTGGGTTTTTTTTCATATTAATGGTCTCATCTGGACCTCTGGATCTCAGTAAAGCATACCCTTCCCTTGCACCATGGAGGGATGTATGGGTGAAGGATGCTCAATAAAAAAAGAATAATTTATTTAGGGTCAGTGCAAGAAGAATATCAAGGAAGGACCCATTCTGTTGCTTATGGAAGATGGTAAAGTGTTAAGATGCTGAAGAAGAAAAGGCAGGATAGCTGAACTACTATTTTGCTTGACTTCTCCCAGAAGGAAAACTATGCTTGACACAACATACACAACAAAAAGTGAGGGTGAGCTTTCAGAAGGACACCTCTGGGGAACACTTAGCTATCTTTAGTGAATTCACATCCTCAGGATCAAATGAATTGTACCTTGGAGTGCAGAATGAATTTGCAGACAGTTTAGGACTGCTGGTCTTAACTTTGAGAATTATTGGTGAATAAATGAGATATTAGGATGCTGGAGATGGACACATCCTGATCTTCAAGAAGATGGAAATGGTGGACAGACTCATCAGCTTGACACTGATAGTGGGGAAAAATCTAGAACAGTTTATGAAATAGTCAATATGTGAACTTTTAGAAAAAAAGTAGTGACTATTAGTCACCAGCATGAATTGAAGGGGTGGGACTTGACCTAGAACAATCAACTCCCTTTTTCATAAAACAGTTAAATAGTTAACTTTGTTAGTCAGATGCAGCAAAGCAATCAAGATTCATGAAGTACTCTTAAAACTAGCAGATTTATTATAGATGAGTCATTGTGACAGGGTCAGCTTCACTCATAGGTAAAGGTACAATGTGTCATAACTATGAGCATCCTAAACAGAGAGATTTTACAGATTTATTGTGGTTACATCTCTGTCATTCCAGCTTACCAGCACCCAGCACAAGACACATGCCCACTCTCCCTGAGAAGGATCCGACCTCTCAGTACATTCCCCACAAGAGCAGGTTCCTAATCACCAGTAGTCCTGCAGGGTTACAATCTTGGCTGAAATTAAGTAATGCAGGATCAGGTCCATAGCTGTTGTATAGTCAAGATTAGACCCACAAGAGACATGAGTAGTGCAGGATCAGGCCTGGGTACCACTCCTATCTCAGAGGCAGGTAGTGTGGCACAGGCTCACTCTAGACTAAGATTCTTAGTTGACCCAGGAAACTGTTAACAATAGATGGTTAATTGCTCTGAACACTGCCAGGGTCTATTTTTCATCTCCAGGCCTTTAAGCTAGGCCAGAGTCTGCAAGCAAGGGGAAGAGGAGGAGAAGTTAGTTCCCTGTGCAAGAAACCTTTGGATTGACTACCCCCTAAACTGTGCTCCCTTATCTCTCAGTCTTTTTCTCTCTGTTCTCTCATTCCTGTGGGTTTTCTGTAGCATTGGCCACAGCCCTACTTATCTCCCTTGAAAAGGAAAGATTGAATGACATGATTTTTCTTTCTGCCACCCTCTGTCCTTGGCCTCTACATTCTTTAGCCTCCCTGAACTTATTTTGCTACATCTGTGCCTTCTATTCCCCTAGTCCCTCCTTTCCCCAGCCAACAGTCATTCCAGCATCCCTTGATTGCCAGGCAACTGGCTGCAAACTGCCATCTCTGCCAGATTTCTTCCAGCTGATACAGAGACTGCTGGAAGCATCACTGAGGTCTTGGCAGAGATTGAAAGGTAAAACAATGCAGCAGGGTCATGGTGACTCCCTACACCCCAATGCAGTCATGCACAAAAGCTCAAAAGATTCTGTTAGGAGTTTATCACACAGGACGGATCCCATGCAGAAACTGGATTTAAACTGAAAAAACTCTGCAAAAGTGGATAGTTTTTTAGACAACGTTCAGCCTTAACCCAAACAGAAAGTAGAAAAAACCTGCAAAAGTGGATTGTTTTTCAGATGATGTTAGTGTTAATGAGAATTAACGCAACATTAACTCAAATTGAAACTAGACAAAACATGCTCCTTTTTACTTTTGGAAAATCCCAAAATCCCAAAATGTGGCTTTGTCTACTTTCTGTTCTGCTTAATGTCACATTTACCCCATTGTGTGTGAAAACCTACCAACTTTTGCAGGGTTTTTTTTCCCAGTTTTTAAATCCTGTTTCTATATGGGATTTTTTGCAGTTTGCCCCATGTGATAAACTCCTTAGTCTTAAAGGTGCCACATATCTCTGCTTTCCCTAATGTTCCTTAATGTTGTAGATCATGATTTCAGCAAAACTCTTTGATTTCAGCAAAGGACTCCTTTTAAGTCCTTCCTGAAATGATGGGTAAAATGTGTGCTAGATAATATTATTCTTACAGTACTACTCTCCACGAGTAATTCAGCAATCATATTTAATTGATACTTGCTGCTGGTTTTCTGTGGCCTATCCGAGTCATTTCTGACCCTATCATGTTGTTTTCTTGGCATTTCTCAAGTTTCTTTAACCCTTTGAAGAAGAAAAGTTCTGATGTGTGGTCACTGAAATACTGGTCTGCTATCACTTCTGAATAATTTGAAAATGTTCTTCCTTTCAAACCTTTTTGAAACTGGAAATAGTCAAATGGAGCAAGATCTGGTGAGCAGGGTGGATGGTCTATGCACTCAGACCCCAAATTCTTCAAAACATCCATAATTTTGTCAGCCCTATGAGCAGGTGCATTGTCCTGCAAAATCAGGACACTTTTCCGCTGCTTCCCTTGGCATTTTTCCTTCAGTGCCTTCTGTAATTGATGCAGCATGTTAGAGTAGTATTCTGCATTAACTGTTTAGTCTTTCTGAAGATAGTCACTAAAATATCTTCCTTATCCCAAAAAACTGTGGCCAAAATAGGACAGAAAAAGAAGTTTTGACAGTGGAAAAAATCAGAAAAACATAGAAGTGAAGGATCTTGAAGCTTGAGACTTCAGTAGGTGAGCTGATGTCAGCCGGAAGCATCAGGAATCTGGGATGTACAGAGACAGGACCTTATCACACGGGGTCTAAAGCAGACAGAACCCCGTCCCATCCCCGTCCCATTGCGGGGTTTTGTTTTTTTGTGTGTTCACATGACGTCGCACAGAACCCCGTCCCATCCCCGTCCCAATGCGGGATCGTCCCCGTTCTTTTGAATGCCGGTTTCCTGGGGAATTACAATTGCGTGACCGGAATGATGCTTTCGTTCATTGCGCAATGATGCTAGTTGCGTCTGATAGCAATTTCCGTCTTGTGGGGTCTATACCGATATAGTTCTGGATTGATTCCATACCGCTTTCTTGCCGCTTTGAGACCCGCGTGTGATAACGTCCATAGTCAATCATCTGACTCTGTTCAACAGTCTCCTAGGTTGCTTGAAGGAGCATTGACCTGGAAAAAGAGGATTCAATTTATAATGCAAACTGGGGAAGGATTTTCCATTGAAAAAGGAATTTAAGTCAGTTCATAAGGCAGGTTAAGAAAGGATTGGTAGTTGGATTCTTTGGTTAGAAAAAACAACAACAATTGAGTGGTGGCATTTTTGATATATTAAACCCTCATGCCATTTTCCTTCTAATTTTGTGGTAAAGTGATTGATTTGCTACAGGCATAATAAATGTATTTTGGATTTTATTTTGTCTTATGGATCAGTGTGGTTTATTTTGCTTTTGTGTTTGCTGAGTCTTATTATCATTTTTTATTTATATCACCTGAAAGTAAACAATGCAATCATAGATAATTATTTTGTCAATGAAATAATATAACAGGTTTAATTAGTGCAGTGCTTTTTGATCTTCAGTCTCCAGACTGATATTCAACTTCTGAAATTAAATTAGGAACAGAGTTCTATATCAAATACAACAGTACTATCTTGTTAAAAGGATAATTGTATAATCAACAGAAGTAAATAAATTATGCAGTGCTGTGGATCTTTAGATAAATTATACACTCTGGTTATATAGCAGTTTCCTATTTTATGGCATATTGGTAGAATGGGATCATATTTTAGCACATAAGATTTCTGATGGAAAGTTTTCAAAGCATATTTGTGTTTAGACAATGGAATGGAGGGAATCCTTATTTCTGGATAATACAAAACTAGGAGGGAAAGCTAAAACACTGGAGTACATGAACAGAATTCAGAAGGACTTTGATAAACTAAAAAAATGGGTCAAAATTAATAAAATTAAATTCAGCAAAGACACATGCAAAATTCTGCATTTAAGCAACAAAAACCAAATGAACAAGTATAGGATGAGGGATACTTAGCTCAGCAGTACATGTGAAAAGGACCTTGGGATTATTATAGATTGTACGTTGAACATGACACAGCAATATGATGCTTCAGCAAAGAAGGCAAATAGTATTTTAGGCAGTATTAATAAAACCATAATTTCCAAGTCAAGGGAAGTTCTAGTCCCAATATATTCTACACTGGTTGGGGCTCATCTGGAGTACTGCATTCAGTTCTGGGAGCCTCATTTTAAGAAGAATATAGACAAATTAGGAGGGAGGTTTCAAAGAAGGAAAACAAGGATGGGACAAAAAAAACTATAGTGAATAGTGCTGCATTGAGGAGTTTTTAAAACCTGTCCCCCGTATCATCTTGAAGGTGTATGTTTCTCCCCCAACTGTCCATCTCATTGGACAGTTGCCATCTCATCACCTGTGATGCAGACCTTCATTAAAATATAATAGTACCTCCTCCCACCTTTTAACCTTTTGTTATCTGGGAGGGAGGATCTGATAAATGAAGGGACTCCCATTTATCACAGGAACAAAGCATGAGGAAAGGTTGAAGGAACTCGCAATGTTCAGCTTGGTAAAGAGAAGACTGATTATTATACCTTTAAATACCTCAAAGATTGTCATGAAGGAGAGGGTGCAAGTTTGTTCCTTCCTGACCTAGAGGGGTAGGACCACATTTAATGGTTTTAAATTCCAGAAGGGTAGATCTTGATTGAACATTAAAAGGAATTTTTGTCAGTAAGAGCAGTTTGGGCTATGCAGACCAGCCTAAAGGGATGGCCTGGGGTGGAGTTGGGGCAGGGCAGCCGCACGCTGGCCACCCCAACTCAAACCTGATGCTGTCCTGATCCTGTGTGCCCGTCCGCACAGCGCTTGGTGTCAGGACGCCCTCCTGGCACAGTGTACACACGCTGCACCAAAAGGGCATGGAAGAGCCACAGCGCCGGCTTAGGGCGGCCTTTTGCAGCCCCTAAAAGGAGTGGCATTTTGCTGCTCTTTTGGGGGTGGCAAAAGGGAGGATCAGGGCCACGGCGTATGGTTGCCACGGCCCCGATCTGCCGCTCCCAGGGGCAGCTCTGTGCCGCCCCTTTAGGCAGGTCTGTAAAGGCCTTTTGTCAATGAAACCAATCACCTAGAGGTCTTCTCTGGACATCTTCAAAAAGAGGTTGGACAGCTACCTGCTTGGGATGCTCTAGCTGAAGATCCTGCAGTGAACAAGGGGGTGACCTCGCTGGCCCATGGGACTCCTTCCACCTCTATAATTCTACATATAAGGGTATGGTGGCTGCTGCTGAGGAACTTCACAGTAAAAAGATCTGTTCTGTTTGTGAATCTTTTTGTTTTAAATCTGGATTTTATAATAATTAAAATATGATTATGAAGAGCCTAGTATTTTGGCAGATCTTAATAGTAAGAACCTAGTGATTTTGGCAGATTTTGAATAGTTTTGAACAGTCTGCTTTCTGCTGTTGGAAGCAATACCTAATCCAGATTACTAGTTGGTACAGTGCTTTCTAAAATCCAAACTAAGAGCCAATTCACATCACATAAATATAGTGCTATCTTCCATTTTAATTGCTCTGGCAACATCCTAGTTAATCCTGGGTCTTGTAGTCTGTTGAGCACTAGAGTTTATGGCTGAGAATTCAAAGGCCATTCCCTAAACTGCTTCTCCTAGGATTCCATGGGATGTTGCCATGGCAGTTAAAGTAGAATATAGCACTATAATTGTGTAGCGTGAATGGGCCCTAATGTGTTGTTGTTGTTTTTGTCACTTTGAATAGCCATTTCCTTTTTCTTATTTCAGCTAAATCCTCTACCTTTTCTACGCCGCTGCAGTAACATTCAGCACAATGCTGATCACTGAAGAATGATCTGAAGAAGTGGAAGTGTGGGCTGGTAAGTTTCAGATTTTATTTGTTTTTCCATCACGACACTGGAACATGAGGCAGGAAGATCTAGTGCAAATGTATGTGCCTTACCAGAAATCAAAAGTTAGAATGAGAGTTTTCTTTCATTAATAGGTATGCTTCAACAGTTATGAATGTGAGGACATTAATCTTTTAAAAAACAGAAAGTTGCCCTTTTTCGGTACGAGTTTGTAACTGTTTCAGCTATGTTAATATACAAGGAATTTCGAGACATTATTTGTCCACATGGGATTGTATGCAATGTTTTATGATACATCATGTAAAGTGCTTCAGCTGACTACTGCTAGCTGCCAGAAAGAGACCACTATGCTTGGTCTTCCATATTCAGTTAATGCAATCAAATATAAGACTAGAGTGAATACCTGGAATGTTCTACTTCTGTCATGAATAGTGTATATAGGCGTATCTCAGTTGACAAAGCCTCTGACAAAAAAAAAAGCTCCCTTTTACAAAATCTTTTCTTTTTTCTTTCTTTCTTTTCTTCCCATCCCTTTCCCTTGATGTCCATTGTCTAGCTGGAGGTATTTTAACTGTGTGAGCATTTGGAGAATAGTGAAGGAGAGCTAGAGAAACACAGACTGTTGCAACAGTATGTCTGCAGTAAACAGCACAATAAAGCTTGAGCTGGGAAAGAGTGGGATTCTGCTCTAGGTATTCCTATTGTAGCTGTGTGTGCATGCTTGTAAAAGACAAGTAAACAGTAGCTGCCTTCAGAATCCCATTGTAGGAGAAAGGTGGGATATAAATCCTGGAAACAAATGAAATAAATAAATCCCTTACTGAGCAGGTGCGAATAGCAAAATGGCAAAAAAAGGGGGTGCAGATAAGCTTTCCTTGCCATCTAACTCCAACAAGTTCAAAAAGCGCAGATCCATAAGTTTGGCAAAATGGAAATCATAAGAAAAATTGAGACTGATGAAAATAAAAGTAATCCTTGGATGCGTTTTGGAAGTAGCCTTCAGATAACCTCTAGAAAATGTTCAAAATGTTTTGTTATCTATGCAAGGCTTACCTGAACTGGTGTTTTATTTCCCATGTGCATATTGCTAGTTTTGAATAAAAGTTTGCTGAAAGATGTTGAGCTGCTCCTCTTTTTTTTTTTTTTTTTTCTTTTTTTTTTTTGTGGTGTAGGAATGCATCACTATACTTTCCATGCTATTTCTGCCTTTGGTTAAAATTTTCTGTTACAGAAGTAATACCCAGGAATAGATTTGCTTTGTTAACTGAGGTATACCTGTAGTCTAATGCTTTTTATTTGTCAATAATAGGGTGCACTCAATATATCAGTGGGAACTTGAAAGGTCAACATGAACTGAAATTCTATTAATCCAGTGGATATACTCTGTTTGAGGAGCTTATCGCATTGCCAAAAAAATGTCTTACCTTTTTCTGGCTTCAGTCTTCTTCCAGGATGCACCCAGATGTTATTACATGTAAGTCACTGCTGATTCTGCTGCAATGTCACCAGCCAAATACAGCCCGGGTCAGATGCGGGTCGAAGCCTTGTTCAGCCGGGAAATTTTCAAAAACAGAAGCTTCTGACTTCAAAAATTTGCCGGTTGAACATGGCTTCGACCCGCATCTGACCTGGGCTTTATTTGGCCAGCAGCATTGTGGCAGAATCGGCAGCAACTTACATGTGATAACATCCTAGTGTATCCTGGAAGAAGATTGAAGCCGGGGAAAGATAAGACACTTTTTTGGCAATACAATAAACTCCTGAGACTAACAATAGGCTTTAGACTTATACTGTATTTACTTTTATAGACAAGTGCTTAGGGGTGACAAAGTATAGGAAAGTGATGAATGTTTGAGCAAGGAGGTGCGAAATAAAGCATGTTGCTAATAGCACCATCCATGTAGTGAGCAACAGTGATACAAATTTTAAAGTCACAGCTTAGAGAAAACTTCTAAGGAGACAATAATTCTATTTACTTAAACTGGATTTTATTATTCATCTTAAAAAGGAAATTATATTAATATTTTAAAAATTCTATGATGATGAATATTTTTAAAAGATGAAGTTCTATATATATCAGCCATTAGCACATTTTTATGATTATTCTTTCCTATTCTGATGTATGAATTGGTCTTTTCTATAGGTCTGTAACTGAGTTGTATGAGCACTGCAGCATGCTAAGTGTAATTTTCAACTAAAATTGGTTTAAATGTTATTATTTCCTCTTGGGAACTGGACAAGAGCTTTTCTATACTTCCACATATACTGATCCTTTGGAAATGTAGGGCCTTGTCTTATGCAAGGAAAGTCTACCAGTTCCTTCACATTTCATTAAATGAAATAAGGGAGTAGGGCTGCATAAAGTCTGAGGCCAACAAGACCCATCCCCAGGAAGTAAGTCTAAGAATCCATTTTGGGTTCTATGGCTCTGTCTCTCTCCACATGAATCTTCTGATACAGCATGCCCAAACCATCTACATTTGCAGGAAGCAAGGTCAAATGCTGGGATTCTGTAATTCATCCTTGGGATGTGACTACTGCAGGCAGCATTAACACTGTAGTACTGAGAGGAGAGCAGCAACACAGAGGAAACCCTTGAAGTGGACAATAGCATCATTAGGGTTGGTGTCACCCCAGTGTGGTAACTCATGTTGTCATTCCTAGGCAGGCAGCCACCCCACAGCTTTGGTGAAAAGGTGCTGCAGGTGGAGGGAGAGGTCCAGTCTTAGTTGCCTCCCTCCACCCATGCAGCAAAGAAGGGGGCTGGAGGGGACCAGAACAAGGGACCCCAGGGATCCCCCCCCAGCCTTGCAAAAGGGAGGCGGGAGTCGTATAGCAGAGGAGGTGGATGCTTCTGCCATTGCAGTAGGTCCACCTGGCCTGATGCTATAACCATCCCCTTGGCAGGCAGTGTCATGTGGGGAGAGAACAGGAGGAAAGGGGACAACAGGAGGAGAAGCAGCAGTAAGTAGGGAGGGGCACTCACCAAACTTGCCACACTCTCCATCCCAGCCAAGTTGCCTGACACACTTCAATCATCCCCTTTGCCAGCCAGGATGCCTCTGCCATCCACTCACAGCAGCCACTGGTTGGGGTGAGTGCAGCTGCCATTTGGCAGCTCCTTTCAGGTCTGGCAGGGCTACTGGCCAAGACAGGAAATGATAGTGCCAGTGGTGGCAGCCATGGTGGTCATACCTGCCACCATCACCTCCCTTTCCTGCCCAGCCAGCAGCCGGGGGAGGGGCAGGTCTTGGGCCTGGATAGTAAGTGACCACCTCACTGGCTGTTCACCCCATTTTGAGGTATTATCCTGTGCATTCTGAACTCCCTGCACTCTCCTGATGACTCCCCTGCAAGTGGAGTTGCAGTTGGGCAGGCAAGACTGTCCCTTGGCTGGTAGAGCACGTATCATGGCAGAGACAGAGGAATAGGAACAAGACACAGCATACTTCTTGGTTTGCAAAGCACACATGATTAGGGCGAGAAAGGGATGGGTGGGAAGAAAATTGACGATTATGTCTACCTGATTCAGCTACCTAAATAATTTCTCAGGTTCAAGCAGCAGATCCTCTTTGAAGATGAGGAAATTCCTCCCCTTGCCAGGAGGTTTCTAGGATGTTATCACACGGGGTCAAATCTGCTGGTTAATCCACACAAAACCCAAACAGAAACTGGATTAGTGCCCCGTGTTTTCACACGACGTTGCACAGAAACTGGACAGAAAGTGGACAGAAACTGGTGTTAACGGAGATCTTTTGAAATTCGGTTGTTTGGAGGAAATGCAAATGCGCAATTAAGTTAATTTCGCATTTACCATAATGTGATAGCCAAATGCGCATTTGGGAGCATTTCCCTGCTTTTCCCATTGTTCCAGTGAGCATTCCTCCATCTGCGCATGTGCAAGAAGCTCATTTCTAGTACATTTATGGGCTTTTCTCGCTTGTGTGTGAACGTTGTATGTGCTTACTGTAATTTCACAATTAAGGTAATTCCATTTGCGGAATCAACGTTTATTTTCAGTTTATTTTCGGAATGCCTCATTCCACTTTATTATCGCTTTCTGGCCCACATATGATAACATCCATAGTTTAGGAGAGAGGGGAAGATTGAAAAGTTATGCTCTGTCTTTGCTGTTATTAGAATTCATGGTTTTAGCTCAACATTACAATGACCAGGCTGGATTCAAAAAGGAAGGAAGCGAACTTACTATTTTAATTTTCTTCAAGAGCATTTGTTCTCAATAATCTCTAGGCTGCTTTGGTGCTCCTGCTCATTTGGTCACAATCAGAGACATAACTTTTCTGGCAGCTACTTGAAAATGCAGCATTTTTGCTTCTATAAGTATAGACCACAGCAAATTATTGCAAAGTTCACACTGTATTCCATTATATTCTTGAATTATTGGATCCTCTTATTTCTTTGGGATTTTCCGTTAACTGAGAAGCCCTTTACTACACTCTGTGTGACTAAGGGGATCATTTTCACCATCTTTATATCTACATTTTAAAAGAAAAGCATCTCCAACTACTGTGTAGCTGGGGAAACAAATTAGAACCTGTACTGAATAAGTTGTATTTACAAAAACTCTATCCAGGCACTGTAGAAAAAGAGAATGCATTAGGCACAGTATATTCACTATGAGAGGCCTTGTGGGTGTTTTGAGACTCAGCAGTTATTCTTTAGATTCCACCTACATATGATGTTCAGAACTGCATGCATATATGTACATTTTAAAACAAATTTTGCTCCTGTCAAAATGTCTTGCACTCTCCAAGAGCTGTTGTACTTAGGGGTGACACTAAGGAATGTGGGGGTTTCATACTGCACCAGGTGACACTCTAATGGGGAGTGACACCACTGCTCTCCAAACATCTTGTAAATTCTTGTAAACCTTTTGGCAGAAACAGACTGTGGCATTCACCTGCATCTCTTTAAAATGCTGAAGAAATGGTGTGATTGGGCCAAGGATCAGTGGGAGGTGAAAGCAGAGGCCCCAGGTTTTAAAATTTTAAATTACCAAATTTTCATTTTAACCATGTGATACTATGTACTGTACATGTAAATACATTTAATCTGTGGGTATGATATTGTAATTTAAAGGTGTAATTTTAGTTTTGCTAGTTGTTTATGTCACAACTATTAGCGTGACATTCAGTGATATATGGGAATTATCACTTAACGGGTAACATTATTACAAAAAACATTACTAAGGATTCTTTATGGAGTGGCATGGGAGGAAGTCAATGGGGGTGTGTGAGACCATGAGTTACCGCACCACGTAACACCAACCCTAATGATGCCACTGGCTGTATTTGTGGCTTGTGCCCCATCCTATCCTGACTCTCACAGTTGGGTCGCTTTTGTGTATTCATTCCCTGTCCTGAAGCTACTAGACCTAAATATTTATTTTTCCAACAGTGGTTTCATTTTCAGTGTGTACATCATACTGGCATTCACCGTTTTGGAAAACAGCAAAAATAAATAAATAAATAAATAATATGTACAACCAGAACAATATTGTTTACATTTATTATTGGAGATATGAGCTGAAGGTGCTGCAAAAAGACAGAAAGCATTCCTTTCTGCAACATGTCAAAATATAGGCTCACTATCATGCCAGTGGCTCCCTAGGGGAAATCCTTAGAGCTTTCAGGAGGATTCCTTGGCCCCTGTAGTTTTTCATATACTTTGGCAGAAAGGGAGAAAACAATTAAGGAAAATAAAAACAAAGGTTGGTTTTTTGGGGGCAGCTATAATGAGTACCATGGGAAATCCCCATTTTCACTGTAGGTATGAAGGAATGTTTGGGCACCTCTTTGTATGGGAAAAGAAAGAGCATTTTTGTGCCCTTGTTACCTCCCAAAGTACCACATTGCTGGAATATCATTACAAGCAGCACAATACCTCTAAGCGTTGTTCTCAGGTTTCCTGGGGGAAAGAGGGAAGCACTCTCATGTAGAGAGCAGCATGGAGTAAAGGCCATTAGTCTCATCAAGCAGCTGGATCTGATGGCCTTGAACAGGGAAACAGCTATTTATTCAACACTAGGGATTGGTGAGAATTTTGATTCAGTTCATTAGTAAATAAGTAATTGAGTAAATTAGTGAATTTAATAAATTAGTAAATAAGAATTTACAAGAGCTCACATATTTTCTCATTGGTAGGCTAGAAAGAGCTTAAATCTTTTTGAAAAACAAAAGGTTGATGAAACTGAAGCTAATACAGTTGGTCCTCTGTTTTCATAGGGATCCTTTCCGGACCCCCCCCCCCATGAAAACAGAGATTAACAAATATTCAAGCCCCATAGGCTTGAATGGGGTACACCCCGTTGATTTAAACAGAGGTCACTCCTCCGTGGTTATGTAAAACCACGGACTTGAAGTCCGCAAGAATGAAGGGGCAACTGTATATTCATCCATGCAGAAACAGGGCTTTGAACTCTTAACTATTAAAATTAAATCCTTCTGTATTCAGTCATTAGTGCTGAACTAGAATTAAGTAAAGGTAAAGGTAAAGGTATTCCCTATTGACAAGGTTATCAAGTCGTGTTCGACCATAGGGGGCAGTGCTCATTTCCGTTACTAAGCCAGTGTTGTCAAAGACTACTCTGTGGTCATGTGGCTGGTATGATGGCACAGAACGCTGTTTACTTTCCCACCGAAGTGGTACCTATTTATCTACTTGCATTTGCATGCTTACAAACTGCTAGGTTGGCAGTAGCTGGGACTAGAGATGGGAGCTCACATGGCACCTGGGCCTCAAGCTGATCTTGCAATCAACAGAGTTAGTGCCTTAACCACTTAAATTGCTATCTATATATTCAGTAGTACTAGTCAAGATCCTCAAGCGTACAATGTTGTCTGCTTCCTTCATAGCTTCCCTTTTATGCTCTACTCTTCTTCTGATTTCTTATTTCCAATCTCCATTTTGATTAATGATTGAGGCAAGGTTTTGGAAATCTTTCCCTACCTCATTGTCTTAATTATTTAATTAAGGGCCGGAACAGATGGCTCTGAAGGGGCATCTTGAAGCCACCCCTTCCGAAGAAAGATTGGGGCTGCAGCAAACACACGCTGTGATCCCAATCTACCTTGAACCCAGCCAAAAAAGAAGTAGATAAAATCCTCTCCTTTTGGCTGGGAAAAGCTGGCTTTGCCGGTCCCACCACAGCTCCATGGCAGCTTCATGATGCAGTGTGTGGCATCTTAATGCTGCGCCACCGGAGCATCATGGAGCCGCCTGCATCTGGGCAGCCAAGCAGCTTCAGGCCAGCTTTCCAGTGTCACTGAGATGTGTGGTGTGTAAACGCCGTGCACTAATGATGCCCGGAAGTGGTCTTTTTGGGACAGTCTGTTCTAGTCCTTAAACTTACGTAAATCATCTCTTAAGAGTCAATGTGGTGTAGTGATTTGACCATTGGACTATGACTCTGGAGACCACGGTTTGAATCTCTGTTTGGCCATGAACATCTACTGGACCTTGAGCAAGTCACAATCTCTCAGTCTCAGAGCAACGCAAATGCAAAAACTTCTCTGAACAAATCTTACCAAGAAAACTCCATGATAGGTTTGGCTTAGAGTCCCCGTAAGTTGGAGATGACTTGAAGAGACACACACACCACCACCAACAGTCATTTTTGTTCTCTTGATGTTCAGTTGTAAACTTACCTTTGTATTTTCTTTCTTGACTTTCATCAGTAGTTGTTCAATGTCTTTGCTGTTTTTGTCTAGTAGTATGCTGTCATCTGTTCTGTTCATCTTTATTATGGTCATAGACCAGCACAAGATGTCATCTGCATATCTTAAATTGTTGAAGCGCCTTCCTCCACTTTTCACACCTCCTTCTTCAGAATCTAATCCAGATTTGCATATGATAGTTAAGCACACAATTTAAACAAATAAGGTGATAAAATGCCCTCTTGCCAATTGGAAACCACCCTGTTTCTTTATATTCTGTCTTCAGTGGTCTCTTGTCCTGAGTATATGTTATCTGTTACGATAATCAAATTTTGTAGTACACCTAGGGTTGCCATAATTTTCTTCCACAAAATGTAGGACAAATGTAGGATAAAATGTAGGCCATTCAAGAAAAATGGAGGACATGACCTACTAAAAGCCAAAAACATAAATAAAATTTAAAAATTAATATAATTTCATGCTTCTCAGTCATGCTCAAAATGGAGGACATTTTGATATTCTTCCTGGACAGAAGGTTGGGATGTAGCTTTGTGCGGTTTGTGTGTTGGACTAGGACTCTGGAAACCAGGGTTCGATTCGCTGCCTCCTCAGTGGAAGGCCATGGCAAACCTCCTCTGAACAAATCTTGCCAAGAAAACCTCAGGATAGGTTCATTTTAGGGTTGCCAGAAGTCAGAAAACAACACAACAGTGAATAACATGGGCGAGAGCCAGCGCCTGGTCGAGGAGCCATGCAGAGAACCCAGAGTGATGTCAGCAAGAGGATTGGTGGGGCCGGGGAAAGGGATGGGGCAAGAAGGGGGTCCTCAGTCTCCTCGACCCTGGAATGAAGAGGGGATAGGGGGAAGGGAGTCTCTGCTGGCCAGAGCTGGCTCTGACCTCTGACACCCCCCCCCCGAGCAGCACCTGGAGAAGATCCAGTTCTGGCAGGACCAGCTGAGAGAGAAGCTGGAGCAGATCTGCTGGGAGATGGGGGAGCTACTGGCCTTCCAGAGGCAGCTGGAGAAGATGCTGGAGGGCTGCTGGGAGCACCTCCTCATAGCCCAGCAGTGCCTCCTCCACTGGTGAGAGAAACAGCTGCCCAGGGCCAAAGAAAATGGGGAGGCTGTGTCTAGGGGTCCGGGGCCCTGCTGCCTCATCACCCCCATCATCTGCCCCCCCTTAACCCACAGAGAGCACAGGGTGGGGATCAACCTGGTCTATGACGCAGTGAAAAAGGAGCTGCAGAAGGAGGCAGTGGTGCTCTAGGAAGCCATGGCTCTCCACTGGAGAATGAGGGAGCAGACCATTGAGCAGATCAAGTGTGGAGCACCAGGGGCACTGGGAGGGACTGGAAGGAGGAGGCCAGAGCCCCAGAAAATGGGATTGTCCCCCTCCTGGCTCCCAGGGCACCTCTGGAGACTAAGTGGGGTCCTGGCCTCCCCATTAAGGAGGAATCTGAAGGGGGTCGAGTCCAAGGCCAGGGAAGGGCCACAGCTGAGGAGGAGGTCACATGAGGGAAGGAGCCAACCCTGCCTTGTTCCAGGCAGGCACATTTTGTCAATCTCCACTCCAACTGGAGATTGACAAAATGTGGCCTGGAACAAGGTAGGAATCTGGGATTGGAGGGTCAAAAATGCCCAGCCGGTCCAGGACATTTTTAGACCCTCCAATCTAGTATTATTCCAGTTTTCCGGATGTATGGCAACCCTACGTACACCCATTTCTTTAAAAGCAATTGATATTTTTTGAAGATCTACACAATCAAAGGTTTTTTAACCTAGTTACCAAGGAATATTTTAAGCGCTTTCTTTTCTAATGTTTTATTGCAGAGAGACACCAAGCCACAAACCACTTCAGTAAAACAGCCTAAAAACTTTCAATCCATCAAAACTTTTAGTATTACATAGTGATTTTTTGGAGGGAAAAAAAACGGAATTGAAGAATGACGTGTGAATAAATCTTCCCTGAAAATTTGATTGGTATTCCAGAGTGAGATTATTAGTACTCAGCAAGCAAATTCTAAGACCCACTTAAACTTGCTATATTAAAAAGCTTATTTTTTTAATTCCCATGTTGCCGTTAGCAAAATGTATTTAATACCACAGTATGAGATAATGCGCAGGGGGCAACATTTGTCAGGTGAAACCTTACCCATGGATAATAACTACTTGAATCCTTAATGTTTTATTGATTTTGGCTGACTCTGAAAAGCACACCAAGATCTGTACAATGCATTAGTTTATGTGGATGTAGAATTATTTCAACAGCATTCCAGCATTTTTTTTTAAACTCAGCAGCTAGAGATTTAAAATGCCTAATTTGGCTTCACAATAAAATTGTTCTGCTTGGGACTGAAAAATACAGGGATCAAAAATCAGGACAGCAGAAATGTCACTGTTACTCATCCTGTACACACTTTTAAAAGCTGTTCAGGCCATTCCTCTAAAATTATTTTCTCAAGGAATGATATGCAATTCAGGTCAAGTCATACAAGAGATGCATCTGCAAAGAGGGTGATACTTTTACAGTTGCTTAAACCAAGTAGATGTTACTTGTGTATCAGTAATGGCCATTTAGTGAAGTGTACCTAGGTAAGCAGAAATGCAACAAAAATGTTGATTCTACAGAAATACTCATGTGAAATTGGGTGAGATTTGTCTCTTTAAAAAAAATTCTAGAAAGGAAAGGAGCAAAGGTGGAAGGGCAAGGGAAAAAAAAAACTTCAAACAGTTTCACCAGAAGTTGGGCCTTTTTGTTTTGTTTTTTTCTGCAGGGTTTCCCATCAACCTACGTTATTATAAAACCTTGCATAACTGTAGGATAGGGCAAGATCAAGGCTCTTCTGTGAAAGGCGATAACTGCAGTGGAATAATTGTTTTTTGCATGGTAGAAAAGCAGAATTTAAGAGACAATGGACTAGAGTACTTCTTATGATGAGACATTTTGTTTGTTTCCTGAGGAAATTAATCTTTTATGTATTATAAAGGCCATTGGAAGACATTAGTTCCATTCAATGACCATGGGAATTTACTGGAAATTTTTAGGAACCATCTCAAGATCAAATAGTTGCTTCCACACTAGTCTTTAGGGAAAAGCTCCAGCACAGCATGTAAAGGGGTCTTGTAGCACCTTTGAGGCTAACTGTGGAACAGCAGTTTTTTGATGCTCTTCAATTAGTTAAAAATAGAATTATAGAATCATAGAATTGGAAGAGACCACAAGGGCCATCCAGTCCTATCCCCTGCCATGCAGGAACTCAAAATCAAAGCATCCTCAACAGATGGCCATCCAGCCTCTGTTTAAAGACCTCCAAAGAAGGAGACTCCGCCACATTCCGAGGGAATATGCTTCACTGTCGAACAGCTCTTACTGTCAGAAAGTTCCTCCTAATGTTGAGG
>CM034710.1:47541244-47553420 GCA_020142125.1 Phrynosoma platyrhinos
GGATGGCCCTTGTGGTCTCTTCCAACTCTATGATTCTATGAAATCTTTTCCTTCAAGCTCACAAGTCTCTTCCTTCAAGTAGGAAAATATTACAAAATGAACTGAATTTTTACAATGTAATTCGCCTTCTCCAGTTTTTTTCATTTTCCCTTTGTCTTCCCATAAACCTCTGTGTATCATTTGTTTAAGACTGTGAATCAGCTAGCAATTCTGCTTTCATAAGGAGTCCAGGGCGCCAAAGTGAAGAAGAGCCATACTTGGCCCTCCTGCCTTCACTCTGGCATCCCAGTCTACTCGTAAGGAGACTGGGCATTGAAGTAAAGAAGGGCCGAGTGTGCCCTTTTGGCCGCCCCCTCCATGCTGGCCATCACCCTCAGCATCCCCCCCCCCCGCAGTCCCCCACACCGGGTGACATCAGGGTTGCAATGCCACTGGATAAATTAATAAGGTATATGCCTTTACATTTTAATTTTTTAGGGCTGGGAGGATTGAAATGTCTTTGCCTCTAGATAGAAGTGCAAGATGCTTATAATTGCATTCACCCTTTCTGAAAGAATCAAGCCTGCCAAATTTTAAAGGAATTTGTGCACCAATTTTTGGGCAAGACATTTTTCCATTTTGAAAGTATCCAAGTTAGCCTTCCATTATGTGCTCTGTAGACTACAATCCTGAAAGTGACAGGCCATGTAAAGGTGGTCTTAAGTAACAACTCTGCAAAGTTTCTTAAGGATAAGTGCAACAGTTACTGTGGAAGAAAAGCCATCAGATTTGAAGGCTTCTCTTTCCCTGACCTTCCCACCATTTAAAAAAAAAGGTTTACTAAATTTTCAGATTCCTGTTCTGAGGGGTCTTTATCAGAAGCAAGGCTGGCACAGCCCAACACCAGCTGCACATCAGTTTATAGTGATAAGATCATATTTCTACGTTTTACCAAATGGCTTTTGGGCCTCCTTGAGGAATAGACAATGCTCCAGCTGAATACAGTAGGTCTGTGATACTAATTTAAATAGGCCTTAAAGCAACCTAATACATGTAAGTGTGATAATCTCTTATAAGAAAAATAGTATAAAACAGCTAAAACTCCTAATAACTAAATTGCTCAACACTCTTCTACAAACAGAACCCACTAGAAGAAGCTAAAACATACTATGTTTAAAACACAGTTTAAAGGCTTTTGGTGAGTGAAACATTGCGGCACTGGCAGAATGGCCTTTTGCATCTCAGGTCTCTTGGTCTCAAGGATGCCCCATCCTGTATCATCTGTATTTGCTATTCCACCAAACTATGGTATCATGGTCCAGCAAACTATGGTACCCAGTATCCATGCAGAGGCAATGTATTTGAACAGGCAATAATAATAATAATAATAATAATAATAATAATAATAATAATAATAATAATAATAAATTTTATTTATATACCACCATGTGGCAAGCCAATCCGGGCGGTGTACAATAGTAAAACAACATACAGCTAACACAGTATAATTCCCTCCTCCCCCCTTAAAAAGTTATTAAATCAGATCTCAATTAAAACGATTTACAAATTAAACCAAAACAAGATCATATTACTACTATTAGTGAGTGTTTGTGAGACAAGAGGTAGTGGATGACATTCTGAGGTTCACCTTTGATGAGCCCTCGCCTCCAGCCTCCAACTCCATCACCTTTATAGTGGAAGAAGTTATGGCTTAGTTAAGAGTGTATCTGTGTGAAGGAAATATGGTAGGAATTCTTGTGTGAGCAAGATGAGACGAGAGGAAGGGAGGGAAGAAGTGACAGAGAAAAGAAAGAAAATTTGTTCCTTTTCTAAGGCAAAATATAATGCTGTAGAGTTGATAGTAGCTATCAGCAAATGCTTGAAAATGATATCAAACAGAGCAAAATAATGCTATGATTGACGATACTAGACTTTGAGCTTGTCTCTGTTTTCCCTCACAGTCCTCTCTAATCTCTTTCTGTCAGACTTCTCTCTGCTCCTGGCTGACCTCCTACAGTGCCAACACTTAAACCATTGACACTCTGACACCCACTGGCACCAGCACTATTTGCATTAAGAGGAGGGAAGTAGAAAACTGACACAACTACAGGTTCATAGAATCTCCCACTGCTGCTACTAATCAAAAGCTTTAGGCAAGAAGAGACCAGCATGGGTCACATAGTAATAATCCAATCTCCCACATGGTAGGATGCGGTAGGATTTTTCACTATCATCCCATCTGCTCAAATTCTGCCTGCCCACTCTGCAGGAGTCTGCTGCAGTAAAGGACTTCAGCCTTACAAAGCCTCTTTATTTAAGATTCCATAATCTGCCCTTCCTTAGGGATGTAGTAGGATTTTTTGAACACCCTGCCCATCTGCTCAGAGAATATTTGCCTGTCCTATAGGATTTTGGTACAATACTAAGCTCCACTTTATTCTTAAAATTCTTCCACATTTTACCATTAGGACGGTGCCACAGGCTATTCAATCTTACTTCTTACTCACGCATTTGGAAAGCCTTGCCCTGCTTTGAAGCTCACATCTTATCTGCCTCTGCCATCTCTGTGGTCCTTCCTAATCTCTCTCTGTCACTATCTTCTCCTCTCCACTGACCTCGCATAGAGCTAGAGCTTAAAGCAATTAATATTCATCCTCCTACACCATTACTGAGGCATAACAAATAATGAATCAAAATTAATTGGTGTTAATGCATAAATGCCCTCCTTTCATTGGATGCTGGAGGGATAACACTTTTTAGTCACATGAGCCAACAAATTAATATTAGTTTGTTATTCTTAATGCACTAATTCCATGTTATGATTAACCCTGGTGCTGTCACCTCTGAAACATAGGTATAATAGGTGGATTACCTTCAGTTGGATGCAAGTACTGGGAGGAGTGGACCCAGCTGTCAGCAGGAAAGATAACATTTCATAACACTTGTGGAAGGAGACGATGGTGGTAAGGGCAGTACCACCTTCCTCTTTACCCACCACTTAACCACTTTTGCGATGTGTGCTTTGCTTGTCCTGCAAAGAGATACTGTTAGACAAGAGGAAGCAACATCCTAGATCTGCTTTTTTTATTCCATTTTTTGCTTCATCTTCTGTTATGTATACATGTTGTTCTGTACCTCAGTGTGGGTAAAACATGTAATAAAAATCTTCACAAGTGACATAAGGAGTCAGTATGCTGTACACTATCTATAATATTATAAGTGAATATAGTTGAGTAAACATTAAAGAAGTGCTTCCACTAACATTTTCAGAAAGCTCATCAGTTGAGGAATAACTGACTAGAATACCTGTTTTTTAATGGACATCCTGTTGAGCTTAAGACCTATACACTTATGCATTGAGCCTTAAAGACTTCTCTTCTCTTCTCTTGGAAGAAATATTGATGTCTATTGATTCTTTGCCAACTGTAAGCCTTAATCAGTTAGCTGGAGGAAAAGGAATAAGATTATCTTCAAAATCATCTTCATAATCATCCTCTTCCTCTTCTTCATGTGTCTAGATTGGATGGCTTATGCTCCGGTGCACAGTGCAGTTACACCATTTGATGTTTAAAACTAATCAACCCACACT
Organism: Phrynosoma platyrhinos; assembly: GCA_020142125.1. NCBI lineage: Eukaryota > Metazoa > Chordata > Lepidosauria > Squamata > Phrynosomatidae > Phrynosoma > Phrynosoma platyrhinos. The sequence goes on from CM034710.1 coordinate 47,544,813, forward strand.
GATGTATAGAACAACATGCAAACATAATAGAAGATGAAGCAAAGAAATGGAATAAAAAAGCAGATCTAGGATTGTCTAATAGTTTCTCTTTGCAGGACATGCAAAGCACACAACACTAAAGGGGGAGCATGAGTAAAGAAGCAAAGAGATGAAACTGTAGAAATTGGAAGAAGAAAATGTAATAAGGAAGGGAAGAAATAGCACAGAAAATTAAAGTAAAGGGGCAAACTAAGAAGGAAATAAAGGATTAAAGCCAGTGAACAGAACACCTCCTTCCTCCCCTAAATAACTATCCAAAGTAAGCTCTTTCAACTTTAGGCACTATATTTCTTTTTAACCGGAATTAGGGATTAGGAAAGAAGGCTAGAAGGCTGAATATTGGCAGGATGAAAAATAGGGGAAACACGACATACAGTAAATAGGCAACTGCCAATAAACTGCAAAATAAACTTCAATAAACTTGCAAAAATGTCCCTGCTAGATAGAGGAGAAGAAGAACAGAAGAGGATGATGATAAGAGATTCACCATCCCTATTTTGCACTGATGGGAGAGTGCAATTGAGCTTCTACCTAACTGGAACCAAGAAATATTCAGAAGCAAAATCCACCCCTCTTCTTCCCTTCTTTGAGCAGACTGGCATTTTCCTTATATGATACTGTGTTGCAACATCTTTGAGATATTCTATCCATTTTTTTCTTACTGCATCTTGATGCCCAGTTTGCAAAATTAATCCAAGTAATTCTGAATTGATCCAAACCAATTTGGGCCTGATCTGTCCCAATTAGTCCAGTTTTAACTTAATCCAATTCATACTGATCATCCCAATTTGGCTCAGAATTCAGACGAAATGTTGCATAGCCTTCCCAAATGTAGCCTTACACTTTGCCTGAGACTGAACTCATCTTTCACCTTAAAATCCTTCATTTTAGCAATTTAATCCATAGTCCATTAATCCAAGTCTATCCTGCTGATTCCATCTGTGTGGCCAGTCATTCATTTCCAATGTTTTTCTGTCTTTTTCTTGCCAAAACCTTTAACTAGGAAGAGTAAGGAAATACCAATTATTTTTCAAGATCCTTCATCCTTTTACTCAGACCACATAGTCCTTTGCAATATATTGTGTGTTGTGTCTGGCGGTATAATATGGGAGAGATGACATCTAATGCAGTGTTTCTCAGGCAATCTGATGTGGGGAACCTGCAATTATTTTTTCCTCACTATGCCAAGGACCAGTACCATATTTGCACCCATTGAGTACAACTCTTACTTTCTTTCCTGGAAAAACTCCAGGGAAAAGCAGCCAATGGCCAGTCCAGAGAGTCACCACTTTTAGTAGCACTGGTCTGGAAGATTTGGTGAATCCAGCCTCACAAGACTTTTGCCACAGTCTAGAGAAGAGGTGGGCAAAGTGCAGTGTGGACTGCATGACACCTCCCTTTTATTTTATTTTATTTTAGTTGTGTGTTGTTATTTTTGCATGTGTTTTTGTGTATGTGTGTGTGTGGTTTTTTTGTTTTGTTTTGTGTTTTTTTTGTTTTTTTTTGCTACACTAGAGAGTGTAGAGGGCATTTCCACCATGTTTGGGTGCCACTTTGGACCCACAGGGGTAAAAAGGGTTTTGCAAAATTCTTCAGATAAACTGTTTTTGCCAGAAAATGCCCACAAATGTGCTTGAGGACATATGTAGGTGTTTCCACCACATTGCTGGGTTGAATAGGCCCAGGAGAGGTTTGAATCCTATGCTGGGAGAATCCTATGCTGGGAGAAAGATGAGATTTAAATTAAATTAAATTAAATTAAATTAAATTAAATTAAATTAAAAAAACTAATTTTGAAACTGCAGGAAGTGACTTTCTCTCCGCTTCCTGTTGTTAAAAGAGCCCACTCCTGGAACTAAAATGGTCCAGGAAGATGTCAACATACGGTGAAAATACTCCCACTCCCAGAGAATGTAGAGGCCACATTTGGGGCAAAAGTTTGTTTGTTTATTTTGGGCTGGAGCAAGTGTGATGAGTTGTGCAGCCCTCAAAAGTTCTCTTAGGGGCCTAATGCAGGCCCCTAGCCTCCTACAATTGTCCACTGATGCTAAAGAGACACCATATGACCACTCAAATCCTGGTCAAATCAGATTTGAGGATTTGCTAGAATGAAATACTTACTTGAGTGCTTAGACAAAGGTCATTCTCCTTGGTGCAGGTTTGTATACCTGGCCATCTCTCTTATACCTGAAGCTGTTCTCTCAGCCTCAGAAGCTCTCTCAGAGGCTGAGTGCTAATATCTCCCTATGAGGCAAGGAACAACCTTTCAGTAAGACAGTGGAAAATACCCTTACCAGACATTGATGGGTGGAACCAAGCAGCTGCAAAAATATTTACATGAGGGCTGCTTGATACAATTTATTTCATATAGGGGAGACACTTGATGAACTTGGCTGCCTGCTAACTTGATTAAATTAGCTTGATTTCTGCTGCTTCAGAAACTATGACCTGAAGTAATAGATTCAAACTACAAAAAAGAAGATTCCAACTTCCTGGCATTAAAAGCTGTCTGGTAGTGGAACAGATTAATCCAACTCAAAGTAGTGGTCCATGGACCGATGCCAGTCTGCAAACTATTGGTCTGCTGGTGTACTGCAAGTTTCCAGGAAAGCAAGAAACATTTGTAATCAATGGGCAAAATGTGGTGTCAATCCCTACTGTATTAGGGAGGGAAATCCACCATTCTCCCACATCAGATAGCTTAAGAAGCAGAGGAATAGAGTACCTTTGAAGGTGGTGGGCATCTTTTGTTGGACATTTTTAAATGGAGGTTAAATGGCCACCTTTCATGTTGCTTTATTGGTGTATTTCCAACAAAGGTATAAGGTTAAATGGCCCTTGGGATTTCTTTGAAACTGTTGTGATTCTATGGTCCAAGGCTGTAAGAGACAAGGATGATGCATTTTCAAACAGATAATTACGTAGTGTTTCACTCTGAAAAAAACAATCTTAAGGAGAAATGGAGTGGCATTAATAATGAGGACAGAAGTAGCGAAAGCAGTCAGTGATGCAATCCAATAATAATATCATTAAAATTTCATGGAAAGCCTATCAATATAACCATAATCCAAGAATATACTCATACCACAGAAGTAGAAGAAGAAATAGAAAAGATTCTATGATGTAGTCCAGGAGGAAAATGCTGTCTTCCACAAGATCCAAGAAATCAAAGAGTAGAGATACTATATGATTAGCAGAGAAACATATTAGATGAACAAAAAAAGAAGATGGAAATATGTATGGAAGAACTGTACAAAAGTGATGAAAAATAATAACAAAATATTCCTCCAGGGAAGAACCTTTTGATGATGAACCCACAGGCTGCTCTTAATACTATTGGGAGTAAAAAATAAATCATCAGGAACAGATGACTTACCAGTAGAACTGTTTTAAGCTATAGAGACAGCTTCTGTCAAAAATCTAATAATATACATTTTTAAAATGTGCCAACAAATATGGAAAACAAAACAGTAGCTATCAGACCTTTGGGAATATTCTATATACATTCCAATACCTAAGAAGAGGGATACTAGGGATTGTAGTAACCACTGGAATATTTAGGCAAAGTGATGCTCAAGATTTTACAAATCTCTTGCCAAAAATGGAGTGAGAAATGCCAGGTGTCCAAGCTGGATTCAGAAACAGAGAAGGCACTAGAGATCATATTTAAAATATACATTGGCTAATGGAGGACATCAAAGTATTTTGGAAGAAAATCAACTTATGTTCTGTAGATTATAGCAAAGCCTTTGTTATAGCAGAAAACTATGGATCTTGCTAAAGGAATGGCATAACATCTGATAGCCCTGATCTATAACCTGTACTCTGGACAAGAGGCCATTTTCAGAAGAGAATTTCAAGAAACAGAATGGTTTCCAATTGGCAAGGGGGTCAAACAAGTCTTCATTTTCTCACTTTATCTATTTAAGTAATCTGTGAAGGACATATCATATAGAAAGCAGTGTTAGACTTGGAGGAAGGAGGCATACACATTGGAAAAGGAACATCAACATTTTAGATATGCAGATGACACCATATTGCTAGCATAAAATAGCAGAGACTTGGAATGACTACTAATGAAAGTAAGGAAGAAGGTGAAAGATCAAGGCAACAGTTGAATATTAAGAAAATAAATATAATGAACACAAGACAATTAATATAACTTAAAAGGGGATGATGGAGACATAGAAATAATCAGATTTGCTATACTTTGTTTTTGCTGTTAATTGCTTACTGTGCCTTTTGTCCTAAGTATAGATGTTGGCCTTACAAAATTCAATCAGTTGCTCTCCTACTTCATTTCTTAATCTTAGGCCAAATTTCCCTCCATCATCTGCTTTTAAGTTATATCTTTGATTCTGCTCTGTCTCCTGCTTTTGTGCTCCATTCATCTATAATTATCAATATGTCCTGTTTTGTTGTGTGATCAATTTTTTTCTGGACTCCAGCAGAGAATCTTTCAATATCTTCTTGTTCTGCCTATTTTATTGAAGTACAACTTGTGTTATGGTTATATTGACACTTTCCCCCTGAAATCTTATTGATATGATTTGGCCAGACTATACATTATACCCCCTGGCTATGATTGCTACATCACTCCACACTATTAATGCGACCCCCATTTCTTCTTAGATTTTCATTTCCTGAAAATTAATCAATTAAAATGTAATTGTCTGACTCAAAATGTCCTATTCCCATCCTCTTTAGCTCACTCAGCCCAAGTATTGCAATGTTTATATGCTTTATTTCTTGTTTTACAATCTCTAGCTTCTCATGATTCGTCCTTCTCACATTCCATGTTCTTATTATATGCCTTATGCCACTTCAGAATTGGCTTTTACCTCTGATTAGGTCAGCACTTAAACATCCATTTGGCTTAATTCCATTTCCAACATTTGTTATTACTTCCTTTGTAAATTTTGGCTATTTTCTCTGGGGTCATATACCAGCGAAAGAACATTTTGTAGAAGTTTTCTTTAAGTTTTTGTGACATTGTATATTTTAATCTTGCTGTCCATACCTGTTCCCAATTATCCAAATCTATGGTGTATCCAAAGTTTCTTGCCCATGATATCATATTTTCTTTCATTATCTCTTCCTCTAAATCCCATTTAAGTAATATTTTATGTATTTTACCTATTCCTTTTACCTCGTCACCTATCCAAATTTCGTCAAATTCATCAGGGATCAAATCAATTCCTTGGTTTCTTATATCTAATTTAAAACAGCTGATTATTTGATTATATTTGAACCAGTCTATATTGAAGCTCTCTGCCTTTAATTCCTCTAATGATTTTGTAATATATGAACCTTTTGAATCTTTCTTCAACAATTTTTTATAAGTTATCCAATTGTAGTTTTGCCACATTTCCCTTCTGTGTAATGCTTCATGGGGGGAGAACCAAGCCGCGAATTTTGGCATTATTCTTGATTTGTATTTTTCCCATACTCTAAGCAGGGATCTTCTGATACAGTTGTTATTGAAGTCTTTATTTGCTTTAATCTTATCATAACCTAGATAAGCATGCTAACCAAAGCATAGCCCATCACTCTCTAGCTCTAACAAATCTTCTGTTTCTAGTCTAAGCCATTCCTCCATCCAATTTAGACAGCATGCCTCAAAATATAATTTAAAATTTGGTAATCCTAATCCCTCTCTCTCTTTTGAATCTTGTAAAATTTTTAGTCTTATTCTAGGTCTTTTGTCTTGCCAAATGAATTTGCTTACATCTTTGTTCCAATTTTTAAACACATTCTCTTTAATTATTATCAGGATTGTCTAGAATAAAAATAAAACTTTGGGTAGTATTACCATTTTAATTACTGAAATTCTACCTAGAAAAGATAATTGTTTTTTGGTCCACCGATTTAAATCTTTTTTAATTTCCTTCCATTTTTTGTGTAGTTTTCTTCAAATAAATCAGCTGGTTTTTTTAGTAATCGTTATACCAAGGTATTTTGTTTTTCCTTTTATTTGGATTCCTACTTTCTTCTCCAAGTCTAGTTCTTTTTCGCTTATCATATTTTTCGTAACAATTGAGGATTTTTTTTGTTAAGCTTACATCCTGTTATTCTCCCGAAAACTTCTAGAACCTAATTTAAATAATTTACCGAAGTGGTAGGGTTTTCTAGAAATACAACCAGATCATCGGTGAACACCCTTATTTTATAAATATGGCTTTTAATTTTTGTCCCTCTAATTTGTTTCTGATTGTTGATATCTTTTATTAATCTTTCGATTACTACCATAAACAACAGCGGTGAGAGAGGACAGCCTTGTCTTGTTCCTCTCTCAATACTAATGTCCTTGGTTTTTTCACCATTTATTCTTAACTTGGCTCTTTGATTTTTATAATTTCAAATATCCATTTTGAGAATTTGGGGTCTAATTTCATTTTATTGATGATTTCAAATAGAGTCTGCCAATTAACAATGTCAAAGGTTTTCTCAAGATCCAGAAAAAACATCCCTAGACTTTTATCATTGTGTTTTTCATAGTATTCCAATATATTAATTACAGTTCTAAGGTTGTCTCTCAGTTGTCTCTTTGGTAAAAAAAAAAAAAAAAAAAAAAAAAAAAAAAAAAAAAAAAAAAAAAAAAACACCTCTCTGGTCCTTATCTATACTTTTGGCTAGGTATGTCTTAAATCTGATGGCTAGAATATTAGAAATTTTTTTATAATCAATGTTTAATAGCGATATGGGTCTATAATTTTCCAATTGTTGTTTTGCTTTACCTTCTTTTGGAATTAATACTATTTCAGCCTCTTTCCAAGATTTTGGCAATCCTTCTATTAATATCAAATTTATTGTTTTTTGAAGTGGTGGGGACAATTCCTCTATAAATGTTTTGTAAAAGGCAGAAGTGAACCCATCGGGTCCTGGTGCTTTCCCTTCCTTACAATTTTTTATTGCATTCCTAACTTCTGCAAGTGTGATAGGTTTATTTTATTCTTCTAATTGTTCATGATTAGGGATCTAAAAATCTTGTTTGTTCAAATAGTCTTTAATTTTCTCTAAATCTATTGGTTTGTCTTGATACAGAATAGAGAAAAAGTTGTGGAAAGCTTCTTTTATGTCATCTTGTTGAGTTAATCTGATTCCATCCTTATATATTTCTGTTATTAGATTCTTGTCTTTTTCCTTTTTTAGTTGTGATGACAACCACCTCCCTATTTTATCTGCCAATTCAAATTGTTTTTGTTTAAGTCTTTTCAGTTTTTTACCAATTTCTAATGTATTTTTCCTAACTTCTTGAAAATTAATCAATTAAAATGTAATTGTCTGACTCACAACATCCTATTCCCATCCTCTTTAGCTCACTCAACCCAAGTATTGAAATGTTTATATGCTTTATTTCTTGTTTTACAATCTCTAGCTTCTCATGATTCATCCTTCTCACATTCCATGTTGTTAGTATATGCCTTATGCCACTTCAGAATTGGCTTTTACCTCTGATTAGGTCAGCACTTAAACATCCATTTGGCTTAATTCCAGTTGCATTATTATGCAGAATGCTACTTGTACTTGTTCTCTACTCTTCTCCAGCACTTGTTAAATGCCTTCTAATCAGGGAGTCTCATCTTCTGGTGCTATTTCTTGCTTTATTTTGTCTCATCTTAGGGTTTTCATGATGAAAGACAGAAGTGGTTTAACACTCCCTCCTTCTGCAGAGTACTAACCAGTGTTAGCTATGCTGCAACTCTCATTGTCTCTGAGAGATCCTATGTCAGTGTCAGCTCCCACTAATGATGCTGTCTGATAGATGTTTTGCACATTGAGTCTGCCTCCTCAACAAAGATATATCATTAAACACCAAAGTCAGAATCATCCATACACAGTATTTCTGATCTCAAAATCTGGTCAGCAAAGAAAGCCAACAGGAAGAGAGTCAGATCATTTGAAATGTGGTGTTGAAGGAGAGTTCTATAGACACCATGGACTGCTCCTCCCCAAAAGGTGAATAAATGGGCCTGAGATCATGCCTGAATTTGCATTGGAAGTCAAAATGGCTAAACTTATGCTATCAAAATTTGGACACATCATGAGATGGCATGAATCATTGGGAAAGATGATAATGCTCAGTAAAGCAGAAAGCAAAGGCCACATGGTATAGTGGTTTGAGCATTGGACCATGACTCTGAAGAACAGGGGTCAAATCCCCACTTGACCATGAAAATCCTCTGGGCAAGTCAAGCACTCTCATCCTCATCCTGCAAAAGCAAATCCCATCTGAACAAATCTTACCAAGAAAACCCCATGATAGGTTCGCCTCAGAATTGCTAGTCAGAAATTAATTGAAGGCACAACAGCAAAGTGGAAAGCAGTAGGTAAAGGGGGGGAAGAGCACATCCATTAGAGATGGATTGATTCAGTTAAAGTAACCCATAGGCCTGAATTTCCAAGACTTGAGCAGGGCTGTTGATGACCTGGAGGTTGCTCATTCATAGGGTTGCCATAAGCCAAAAACAACTCAATGTCAAATATCAACAAAATATTCTAAATTGAATCTTTTATGTTCAGAAATAACAAGCTGCAATCACAAATAGTTCAGTTCATGGGCAGGGGA
>CM034710.1:47570875-47585209 GCA_020142125.1 Phrynosoma platyrhinos
TGTTGTTGTTGTTATTGTTATTTCCATTTATTTATATCATGCCTTCCTCCCAGTACAGGGACTCAAGGTGGCTAACAAATCTAAAACTGTCCAAGTTAAAGCAGTATAAAACATTGAAAATACAAAGTTTATAAAACAATTAAACAATTAAAAACATTACATTATTAGAATTTAAAATTCTTTAAAACAAAAACAAAACAGCATCCATGTCAATATGCAAAAGCCTGGAGGCATAAAAAAGTTTTTACCTGCTGTCGAAAAGAAAGCAAAGATGGAGCCATCCTGGCCTTTCTAGGGAGGGAGTTCCAGAGCTTGGGAGCAGCCACAGAGAAGGCACTCTCTCTCCTTCCCACAAAACGTACCTGAGAGGGTGGTAGGACAGAGAGAAGAGCCTCTCTGGATGATCTCAATACTCTGGGAGGCTCATACAGGGAGATACAGTCTTTCAAATAGCCTGGACCCAAGCCATATAGGGCTTTATAGAGCAAAACCAGCACTTTGAATTGTGCCTGGAAACAACTGGATTGTGCCTGGAAACAGTCTACATGAAATAGCAGAATCATGTAGATATTTAGAAGATGTTTCAAAGAATAGATACTTTGTTATACGTAAATAAGACATTTGTTACTTCATATATTTGTGTTACTTGCTTCACTTGAGAGTTTTACTTTCTTAGTTTCAATTTTGTTACAATGACAATTTCCTTTACACTACTCTCCTCAGAATCAGATTTACTGTTCCCCAGGACTCTCACACAGTTCTTCTGGATTACTTTCCTTGAACCTAATTAATAAACTTGCAACTATGGCTATCTATATCCCTCAGGATATCTCTTTACTCCCTCACTTGGAGTTCTTCACAAGTATTAAGACTTTAATACAAAGTTTCTATCTAGAAACCTCACAATAACAATCACTTTCTGGAACCCTCACTGTAACTTTCCCTTTCAGATCTTTCCTGTAACCCTCTCTGCTCTTAACTCAGCCCTATCTGATCCAACAGTCACCAACCAAATATTTTTCATCTCCAGCCTTTGATTTGATTGGCTGCCTCCTGCTTGCTTTCTATTGGCTGTTGCAGTTCTGCCTTCTCTCCACACAGGCTTGATGTGAATCTTCAGATTTTGGGAGAAATGGAACCAAACAATGATAAAGAAATCTTTTTTGATGGACTACCTCCACATTTATTTGTCTTGAGAGTATGATATGGGCATTTGAATTGTTTACCCACATATGATATCTCTTACTAAGGGCCTATACAGACTGCCAGAAATAATCCAGCTTGAGGCTACTTTAATTGTCCTGGCTCTGTGCTAGAGAATAATGGGAATTGTAGTTTTTTTCTGAGACAGTGAACCTTCTCTGTTAGAGAGCTCTGGTGCCACAATAAACTATAGTTCCCATGATTATTTACCACTGAGCCAGAACAGTTAAAGTGGTCTCAAGCTGGATTATTTCTGGCAGTCTGTATAGGCCCTAAGTTAAATGTACATAAAAGAAGAATGCCATTCATCTCTACAATGTAAGTTCAAGCAGGGGGTAAATGGCAGCTACAAGGGTGAGGATGTAGAAAGGTTTTCTGTCGAGGAGCAGTACAAGGATGGTTTTAAGAAGTGAAAACACATCTTCCACAGTAGATTGGCACTTGCTTTAAAATATTTTTTTTCTTGCAGTGTAACCAGCAAGTTTCAAAGTTTTCAAGAGAGTGTTAGGGCCTTTGCAGACTGCCAGAAATAGTGCAAATTGAGTCCACTTTAAGGGTTAGGGATAGGGAATCATGGGAACTGTATTTTATTGTGGCACCAGAGCTCTCTGACAGAGAAGGCTCAATGTCTCAGAAAAAAAACAATTCCCATGATTCCCTAGCACTAACCCTTACCCTTAAAGTGGACTCAATTTGCACTGTTTCTGGCAGTCTGAAAAGGCCCTTAGTCTTGCAGCAAAAATAACAAAATACAGTGTTTGTCTTTATCTAGCCAGTGGTATCTACCCTTAAAGGCAAACAAATTTTATTTGACATGAGCTTTTGCAGACTACAGCCCACTTCATCAAATATATGGAGTCATGACTCAGTTGGCAGATATTTATACACAAGCTTGGGGTGGAAGGATGTTATCACTGAGGTGAGAGTATTTCTGCAGGAATTCAGATAATGTTTTCCATTTAATTACTGTTGTTTTTCCTTCCTTTCCTATGTTTGACCCTCCTTGCTACGGGAGGCTCCTGGAGTTACTCGCAGGAGCCTCCTGTGGTATTTTCATGGATCTGTAGCTTTTTGCCATCAGTGAAAAACTGAAGGCAAAAAAGGACAATTTATTACAATACCACTCAAAGACTGGGAAAGATTGATATACATTCTATATACAAGAAAGGAGATGCAAAAAACTGCAGTAACTACAAGACCATTGCATTAATTTCCCATGCAAGCAAAGTCATGATCAAAATTCTGCAACAAAGACTCCTACTATATGTGGAATGAGAAATCCCAGAGGAGCAAGCTGGTTTCAGGAAAGGAAGAGGCACAACATTGCAAGCATATGTTGGATAATGGAGCACACCAGAGAATTCCAAAAGAAAATATGCATGTGCATTATTGACTACAGTAAAATCTTTGACTGCATAGACCATGAAAAACTATGGAACGCTTTCAAAGAAATGGGAGTACCACTATATCTGATCGACCTGATGCATAATCTCTGCTTAGGGCATGAGGCTGTTGTCAGAACTGATTACAGAAAAAGAGAATGGTTCCCAATTGAAAAAGGTGTCAAGCTGTCACCCTATTTATTAAGCTTGTATGCAGAAACATTGTACACAGAGCAGGCTTAGTCTCAGAGATGGAGATAGGAACATTAACAACCTAAGATATGCTGATGACTCAATGCTATTAGCAGAAACCAAGAAAGACCTGGAGCAACTGTTGAAGAAGGCCAAGGAGGAAAGTGCCAAGGTAGGCTTGATATTGAGGAAATGAGAGCAATGACTGCAGGAGATCTACAAGTTAATTTTAGATAATGAAAAAATAGAAATAGAGTTCCCATACCTTGGCTGAAACATAAATCAGAATGGAAACTGAGGTCAAAAAATTTAGGAGGAAGAGGCTAGGATTGGGAAGGGCAGCTATGAAAGAAATGGACAAGATTTTAAAGACCAAAGACTGAACACTAAAGTGAGGATTGTCCAAGCCATTGTATTTCCCATAACCATGTATGGATATGAGAGCAGGACAGTGAAGAAAGCTGACAGACAAAAAATAAACTCTTTTGAGGTGTGGTGCTGGAGAAGAGTGCTGAGGATACCATGGACAGCCAAGAAGACAAATAAATGAATTATTGAACAGATCAAGCCTGAATCATCTCTGGAAGCCAGGATGACTAAATTGAGGCTGTCATATTTTGGGCATATCATGAGAAGGCATGAATTATTAGAAAAAAGCAATAATGCTAGGTAAGGTAGAGAGAAGCAGAAAGAGAGGAAGACCAGATGGTTTGACTCAGAGGCCATGGGACTGCACCTGCAGGACCTGAGCAAAGCAGTGGAGGACAGGGAGTCTTGGAGAAGTCTCCACAGGGTCGCCATAAGCTGAGGTTGGCTCGAGGGCAGTTAACAACAACATGCATATTTAACCTGTTAGTTAGCACTGTGATTAGAAGATTACAGAGCTCTGCTGTTTAAAGGTGAAGTAAAATGTCCACTTGTTCAGAAAAGCAAAAATCATCCATGAGCTAATTAAAGTTTTCCATTAGAGGGCACATCATAATTTTATATGAAGCTGCCGCAAGGGATAGCAAAGAATCAACAACTGACAAATCTTTTCCAGTGAGCGTTAGTAGTGTGCTGTCAGTGTCAGTGCCATCCCTAGGGTTGATGTCACCCGGTGCAGTAACTCATGGTGCCACCTCCCCATTGACCTTCTCCTATTTCACAGCACACAGAATTCTTAGTCATGCTTTTTTGCACTAATGTTACTCATAAATCATAATTCCCATATACCACTGAATGTAATGCTAAGAGTTGTGACATAAACAATTAGCAAAATTAAAATTATGCCTTCAGATTCTTTCACTCACAATCTTGTGAAGAACAAATATGTGGTTAAAGCATGCCTTTTTGGTAACTAACATTCATTTTCAAACACAAGAAAATGACATCTACCTCAAATTTTCAAAATTAGACTTCTGATTTAAGTATAATGACAACCCATGAGATAACAGTCCTTCAAGCATGGCAGTTTTAAAATAGATGAAATTCATTCCTAGACAGCTTTATTTTATATATTTTTCTTCCTTCGTTACCAGCATGTTTTTACTTGCCCACTTTATCTGCTGTGTGGAACATCAGTTTGTTTTATGTGAAGCTTGTGTAACTTTTTTTTACTATGTGTGATTGAGTGGGTGGGTGAAAAAGCAGTACTAATTTATCTAAAATATATATAATCTACCTATTTATAGACCAGATCTTATCCAGAAAGTGGAAACACTTTTAAATATCCACTAACAATTCAGAGCTAAAGGAGTGCATAAACAAACAAACAAGAAGAGTAGGCCTCATATAGGAAGCAGTGAGCTGATTTTCAGAGAAATGCTGAGCATTTAAAGCATAGCAGCGCTAACAAGACTAACACCTTTACTGCAGGCTTTTAGGATCACGAGTAAGAACTGCGTCTTATGGACACATGTGCAATGGACAATCTGGCCATTTTCTCTGGTGAGAGAAGGGAAGCACCCACATTCCTTCACCAAACCAATCAATATCACACTTTTGATATTTAATAAAGGTATGCACCTGCCTTTTTATTATTCCTGTAATTGACACTTTTGAATGGCTGGAATGATATTTCATTCATAAGAAGTCTACAGGTGGGGGCTCTGAATTTGAATGCCATTCTGATCTATCTCCCTACTCCAAATAATTTTGCCTCATCCCCCAAAACAAGGCAGCCTATCTGAAACATCAGTGAAACAAGAATTTGATCTTTTGGTTTTGAGTCAGCCCTGGTGCCTATAGTTTATAAGCAGGAAAATCACCATCGAAATCCTTCCTGCTTCCCGCTGATGGCAGGCTCTCCCACTGTTTTCTCTTCTGCATGATCCTCTCACCTTATCCACTGAAGACTCAACACACCATGTCTCATTCTGTTCCTTCTTATATAACAAATAAGCAAGAACAGCTAAAGTCTGCACCAGCTCTCTGCTTGTTTGACCTAGTTTGGGTAATTTTCCTAATCCTGTCACTACCCTTAAATAACAAGCTTATGGTAGCAATACTTGTTCAGCTGTTCCTGTTTGGCAGCTGGTGATTCCCATGAGATTAAGCTCTGTATTTAATCAAATACCATAATAACAAATTCTGGTTTTATCTGGACTAGGCAATGATTTCTAATATTTTTGTCACAGATTTAGTTACATCTTGTCATATACATACAGAGGATTACTTCAAAAGGTTTCTGTATACCTGCAAAACTTTAATCATTTAATATATTAAAGAGAGAAGAAAGTGTGTCATCTGGAATATAAAAACTTTGAACTTCTTATAAGAAAATGCAGGAACAGAGTTTACCATCTTCATAATGGAAGGTGGGGGGGTGGCCCCTGATATCTTTTGAGGGTGGGAGTGTCAAAGTAGTTACTTGATAGATCACTACAGTGACCAAAGAGGATAAGATTTTCAGTAAATGCTTCGCTTTGCACCAATTTCTAAACCAAATTTGCTGATCACTTCTATCATTCCCCCCATAGAATGGTAAGGTTTAAGATATGCATGTCCCTTGTAAGGAAGTAAGGAATGATTGTAGAGGGAGAAAGAAAGTGTTTGAAGGTAAGAGTATGTGAATTGATGGTACTGAAGGGAATTGGATGTTAGATAAGGGCAGGAGAGATAGAGAAATAGGAAAGCAACAAGAAAGCTAGAAAAATAGGAAGGAAGAAGGTAGGAAAGGAAGGAATGAAGAGAAAGAAAGTTAAGGAAAGTTTAAGCTAAGGAACTAAAATTCACAGATGATAGAAGAGGGAGAAAGGATGGCTTAAAGTGGAATGTTTCTGGAGGGGAAGAATAGTTGAATGTTATCATTGCCAAATACATTAAATGATAAGCTACACTGTAAAATAATATAGATAGAGATATGTATGTTACTAAATATATGATTGCATAAAGATGTGATTGTATGAATAGGATTGTTGAATAAAATATTATTTTTAAAAAAGATATGCATGTCCTTTGAACTGATAGCAGCAGAGGGGGTAATAGACTCTGCTGGGCTGTAGAAACATTCCCTCTCCTCTCTATTGAGTTTATTGCATGGCACTATCAGGAACGGGAACAGAACGGGGCGAGAATGCAAGTTCCATTCTGTTCAGTTCCTGTTCCTGATAGTGCCACATGATAAACTCATATATTTAGGACCAGCCACACCCTTCCTTAATTCTGAAGATGTTTTTAATCTAGGTATAGATAATCATGCTACATGATAGTGTGAAAATAAATGGTTATGGTTTTGATGCTGCAATAAAAGGTCAAGTTTTTGATGTTGAGGTGCTATCTCATAAGACTTTAAAATCCTCCGCCTGAACGATCTTCTTCAGCAACCCTAGTAGTGTTATACCACAGTATGAAGACTTTCCTTTTTGGAAAGGCCATTTGTTATTAGCAAGTTCAGTTATTTTTTTCTCCGTGTATTTTTAATCCTTTTCTTATAGCAGCATGTTTCTACTTTGTTCAGCTTTCTTTCTTAGATTTATATCTCTTCTTTGTCCCAAAACTGGGACTCAAGTTTGCTCAAAACAAGATTAAAAATAGATTCAAATAAAATCACAAAAAGATAAAAATAAAATCACAAAATGTTACTATATTTATATTTATAATATAATATTTACAATTCTTAATTTATAATGTAACAAATAAATTGTGGAAGTAAATTACTAAGAGGTAATAGACTTTGCAAAAGGAGACTTCAACACTTTTGCCTCCCATGCTCACTATTAGCTGATGTATCTACATAAGGAGACCCATCCTTTTCCCAAATGCCTAGATGGGGATGGACCAAATTCTAAATAGTTGTGTTGCAATGTCCTCATCTTAGCTCCTCCTATTGCAAGACTGGATAGAGAGTTGGCATGTTTTGGCTGCTACACTGGAACACAGAAAAGTCCCCTGCCATCTTTCCTGCACTGGAGAATGTACTAGCTCTGTTTCTTTTACAATAGTTATAACTGGCTTTTAAAGGAGTTTATAACTTGGCTGTAAAATTGGGTATCTGTGAATAACAGAATATTATTTTTGTTCATTGGAGAAAAGATCTTGACAGCAGTGTGAAACAGTTACGCTACTGAAACAAAGACAAAATAAAAATATCACTGGCATGTAGAAGCTATACTGACTAAGATGAATTGAAAAATTGTCTTGTCACTAGTGTGGTGTAGACATTTACAATTGCCCTTTGATGAAACAGATTGTAATAATTAAAGAGCAGATTTGGAGTTATTTTTGAAAAGAAGAAAGAGATAATAATGTTCAATGGACTAAATTGCTTCCAGCTACAACCTTTTATTCCATGTTTCAGTTGAAAATCTAGCTATAAAAAGGACTTAAAACAGGTGTTGCCAAAGAACCTGCTGACAGGTTAATATGGTGCTTCAAGTAAACCACTCTAAAAGGTGGCCATTAGACATCTTTTACTTGAATCTGGCTACTGTAGAAATTTCCTTTGTGAACAAAACTGAACATTGTTACAAAAGTCATTGTTATTGTAAATTAGAACCACAACATTATTTAATCACTTGCAACAATATCTCAGTGGGGCTTCCAACAGTGTAGAATGGGGTAGGCAACTTTTTTGAACCTGGGGCCGGGTTGCTGTCCCTCAGACAAAAGCACCATAAATAAATAAATAAATAAATATATTTTTAAAAATAAAAATTAAAAAAATATGCATGCACACTCTCTCAGCCCCAGAAAAGCCATGGCAAAACCCATGTGGAGATTTTGCCAAGAAAACCCCAAGAACAAGTAATAACAACAATAATCAATATCATCATGATGGGTGGCAGCGGCGGCGGCAGGACCAGCCTGGGGCCGGTTCAAAGGCCTCGGGGGGGGGCGCATCCGGCCCCCAGGCCTTAGGTTGCCTACCCCTGGTGTAGAATCAAGCCTGCCAAGCAGCCAGCCATTTGTTAACTGACTTCAGAGCTCCTACAATTCAGTACTTTCCATTCAATTAACTCAATAAGCAGGAATGTGCAAAGGTGAGAGGAGGGATGGAATCCTGATCTTCCTAGTAGGGTCAGGGCAAGCAGAAAGTGTTGTGAAATAGAATCATAGAGTTGGAAGAGACCAACCCCCTGCCATGCAGGAACTCAAACCATCCCTGACAGATGGCCATCCAGCCTCTTGTTTAAAGACCTCCAAAGAAAGAGACTCCACCAAACTCCGAGGGAGTTCCACTGTCGAACAGCTCTCACTGTCAGGAAGTGCCTCCTAATGTTGAGGTGGAATCTCTTTTCCTGGAGCTTGCATCCATTGCTCTGAGTCCTATTCTCTGGAGCAGCAGAAAATAAGCTAGCTCCCTCCTCAATATGACATCCCTTTAAATATTGAAACAGGGCTATCATATCCCCTCTAAGCCATCTCTTCTCCAGGCTAAACATAACCAGTTCCCTAAGTCGTTCCTCATAGGGCTTGGTTTCCAGACCCTTCACCATTTTAGTTGCCCTCCTTTGGACACGCTCCAGTTTCTCCACATCCTTTTTGAATTATGGTGCCCAGAACTGGACACAGTATTCCAGGTGAGGCCTGACCAAAGCAGAATAGAGTGGCACTATTACTTCCCTTAATCTAGATACTATACTTCTGTTAATGCAGCCTAAAATTAATAGGTTCTTTTAGTAAGCAAAAAAGGCTGAGTGCTGTATAGAAGCATTTGTTACTTGATTTTTCCTTCCTCTCTCTAGTTCTGTTTTTTGTTTGTTTTGAAGATTTGCCTAAAACCTACATTTTAAGGCTTAGTTTTACTGAGAGGTGGGTCCCCTCTTCACACCTTTCCTTTTGATTAATTGTGTGCATGTGTGTGTGCATGTGTATGCAGCATGGCTGCACAATGTCATAGGAATAAACATGTAACTTATAGAGGTCCAGCATTGGAAGAGAGATACTGGCTACTTGCCTTGAGACAATCTTGTCCAGAGCAGTATTTCATTCACATTAACAATGCAGTCACATGCATATCTCAACTTCTCAACACCTTCTTTGCCTCAGCCTTCTCACAAAAGGAAAAGAGTGCTCAACCTGAGGAAAATGGAGCAGAGGATGCAGTAGGGGAAATGCAGCACAGAATAAGTAAAGAGGTAGTACAGGAATACCTGGTTAATCTAAATGAATTGAAGTCTCCAGGACCAGATGAACTACATCCAAGGATATTAAAAGAACTGGCAAATGTAATCTCAGAGCCACTGTCAATAATATTTGGAAATTGAGCATTTAGGAAAGGAGTGCCATAATCCCAAAAAGTCAACAAGGCTTTCTCAAAAACAAGTCATGCCAGACTAATGTGATCTCTTTTCCTGTTAAAATTGCCAGCTTAGTAGATGAAGGGAATGCTGTGGATGTAGCATATCTTGATTTCAGTAAGGCCTTCGACAAGGTCCCCCACAATATTCTGGCAAATAGGTTAATATAACACGGGCTAGACAATGCAGCTGTTAGGTGGATTTGTAATTGGTTGACGAGCTGAACCAAAAGGGTTCTCACCAATAGCTCTTCTTCATCCTGGAGAGAAGTGACTAGTGGGGTGCCACAGGGAACAGGGTTCTGTTTTAGGCCCAGTGCTATTCAACATATTTATCAACGACCTGAATGAAGGAATAGAGGATATGCTTAATTTGCATATGACACCAAATTAGGAGGAGCAGCTAATACCCCAGAGGACAGGATCAAAATTCAAAATGATCTTAATAGATTAAAAAGCTGGGCCAAAACTAACAAAATGAACTTCAACAGGGAGAAGGGTAAGGTACTAAACATTGGTAAAAAAAGAAAATAAATATAAAAATAAAAAAATGAAACTCTCATATATAGGCTGGGTGACACCTGGCTTGACAACAGTACATGTGAATGGGATCTAGTAGTCCTAGTAGACCACAAGTTGAACCTGAGTCAACAGTGTAATGCAACAGCTAAAATAGCCAATGTGACTCTAGGCTGCACCAATAGAAATATACTGTCTGGATCACAGGAAATACTAGTACCACTATTCTGCTTTGGCCAGGGCTCCCTGGAATACTGTGTCCAGTTCTGGGCACCACAATTCAAAAAGGATGTTGAAAAACTGGAGAATGTCCAGAGGAGGGCGACCAAAATGGTGAAAGGTTTGGAAACTATACCCTATAGAGAGAGGCTTAGGTATCTTTAGGCTGGAGAAGAGAAGGGTAAGAAGTGACATGATAGCCCTGTTTAAATATTTGAAGGGATGTCATACTGAAGATGGAGTATACTGAAGATGGAGCACACACTCAGAGTGTAGTGGATTCTCCTCCTTTGCAGGTTTTTAAACAGGGGCTGGATGGTATCTTTCGGGGGTGCTTTGATTATGTATTCCTGCAGGGGAAGAGATTGGACTGGATGGTCCTTGTGGTCTCTTCCAACTCTATTATCCTATTTTATGTTTTGAGAGGTAAGCCTCACCAAGTTCAATTGGACTTGCTAGTGAGATAAATGTGTACAGAATTATAACCTAATTGTAAATTCTAAAAAAAGTGTGTAGATTTCTTTGTTAGAATCATATTTTATCCAGATATATCTTTCTTAACTCATTTTATTCCATTTATCCCCTGGAGCTAAAAGTATTCCATATGATTTTCCCTGCCCCTGCCCCTGCCCACCCATCCCCATTTTTATCTTAACAGTAACCCTGTACAGTAGGTTAGGCTGAGAAAGAATGACTGCTTGAGGTGCCCAAATGAGTGTTATGGGGAAACTGGGATTTTAATTGATATGTCATGCATTGGGCAATGGGGGTGGGGGTGAACACAGAGCTCATGCAATGACCATGGATCTGAAAGGATGCTCTAATTTAGAACAAAGTCCGATAAAGATATTTTGAGTTTACTGTAATTTCTTATATTATGTTTATTGATAATCACATTGTTGCACATATGTAGTCATGTAGAGTATTACATGAGTCACCCCATTTTTTCAGGCTTTTTAAAATTAATTACATAAATTCCAAAGTTTCTCTGTTTAATAACTTCTGCCCTCTTGATGCCTGGCCACACTCTTTTGACTGTGGTCTCATATTGCTCAGCCAGGTATCAGTTTGCGTCGGTGGAGCATTGAAGGATATGTAAACAATTAGGTCCAATCCAAACTGCTCATAAATCCAGCCTCCAAATTTAGGACAGTCACCACATATTCAGGAATTCCAAAGATTGTTCTCTGGGATAATCAGTGGCATCACTAGGGTTGGTGTCACTTATTATGGTAATTTTGGCAAAGGGCAGTTGCAAGCATCTCTCTCCCAAATGCCTCCTGAAGATTGGGCACTGCTTCTCAAGGACGGGCAGCCCAGGCACAGCCCAGCTGACCAGGCACTTTGGAGGGAGGGAAGGGTGGAAGTGGGGGGCTATGAATGAGAGGCCATTTTGGGGGTGCTTACTCCAGCTTTTTGGTGGCAGCGGCTCAACCAGGCAGCATCTGGTTCAGTTGCCATGCTGCTGCCATTGACTGCCCAGTTGAGCCATCATGCTGCCCCTTCTGCCAAAGAGCTGGAAGAGGAGGAGAAGCTGCTGGCCAGGACAGAGAAGGAGAAGACTCCCTTTCCCACCTGGCCAGCAAAGCCGCCAGACCTGGAACTTTCACACCCACTCCTGCTACTTTAAAGCTTTTCCAGGTCTGACAGAACTGCTGGCCAGGCAGGAGAAGGATGAGACTCTCCTTCCTGCCCTGCCAGCAAAACTGCCAGACCCAGAACTTCATCAACTCTTCCCACCAGGCACTGGGTAACACCCCACCTCTGATTCCCCTCTAGTGACATCCTTGGGATAATAATTCTGGGCTACCATACTGGGGTACCACACTAAATCTAAAACACAGATTTTGCAAGACTGCTGGAACAAACTTGCCACTTTTGGTGGAGAGGGGATGCAGTTTGCACCAGGTAACACGCCAGAAAAAGAATACCTGGTCAGGTCCTCCCCCTGTGCTGTCACATCATTTCTCTCAAGGGAGGCTGAGCACATTTCCCCCATGCTGTTACATTCTCCTTATGAGGAGAATGATGGGACAGCATCAAGGAGGGCGTAGTGTGTCTCTCCCCCCCCCAGAAGTCTCATCCCCTGGAGCCACCATGGACTGGGACACCACTGTTTTGTTCCCCTTCATTATTTGTCACCACTGAAGTAAATGTTTCAGAGCAAATTCTAGATCATATTTCAGCTCTTATTAGATAATACATTGCAGAGAGAATCTTGGCCTCTAGAGCACACTGTTTCCTCAGATCCTCTCCAGTTTACTGATCTAGGAGTCTCTTTCCTTGATCGTGTGGGTCAGTTTCAGACACATTGAGTGTATGTGAAGGTGCATGCAGGCTGATTGAAAAGTGCCAGATTTTGTTCCTGTAACTGTTCCTTTCCTTCCAATTTTATACTGGATTAAAATAAACTTGAGCTGGTATTAAAAGTCTCTGTACTGGGAGATGACATAAAATATTTTGAGATAAACAACATGTGCATCTATCATCAAAATAAAATCAGAAATAACAAGAACAACATCTGGGGTTGTTTGTTTGTTTGTCTTTTTAATCAGTCTGGATGCACTCTGAGGCATCCATCAGCCCAGGCGGACACACATCCCCCGCCGCCACCGCGTGTTTTCTCTTCTGTGCAGCCACACACACCATGCCTGCCATTTTGATTTCCAAAGTGGCGGCTGCGATTTGTTTGTGCATGCGCAGTACTCCTGCGCATGCGCAAACGCGTCATGGCCGCCATTTGGGAAATCAAAATGGCGGCTGTGACATGCGCAGCAGCAGCAGCGCCCGTGCACACTGTGGTGGCGGCGGCAGTGTGTGCGGGGGGTTGTGGCGCGTGGCAGCAGTGCACGCTCTGCCTTGTCGTCGTCCCCTCCGCCCAGCGGAGACAAGGACTTCGGGGGACCGGCCCAGGACCAAAAAAGGTTGCCTACCCCTGTTCTACAACATCCAGATGAGCACGAAGAACTTTGCAATAGTTACTAATAGAAACACAATATTTGAGGTGAACTTTATATTTCTGCTCAATAAAGGAGGAGGAGAAACAGTGCCATCTGGGTGCCTAGACATGATGATGAAGAGGAAGAAGAGAAGAGCCTAAGCTCAAAACATTCAAAGCCAAGAGATTTCCAATTTTCGACACCAAATCTCCTCCAAGAATATGATGAGATGTGATACCCCTACTTGTAAGGTTTCATTTCTGGGTTTAGTTGCCAGATCCCAGGGTGCAGGCTGAAGTTTCAGGGACAAGTCTTCAGACAGAGAGACAATTCTTGGGGCAAACTGTACCTCCTAAGTTGTGGAGATGATTTGTTTTCATTGTGTGTTTAGTGGCTTTAATGCCTAAGTGCCCATCTGTTCCACTTGTACACTAATGCTCACTGGCTCCGTGCAAGAGTGTATGTATGTGTTGCAAAAGGCAGATCAGAAAACCAGAAGCAAGAAGGGAGTTGAGAGAGGAGAAAAACAGTGGGTGCATGTACCTTGCCATTTGGAACAAGGCAGTAAGCAACCAGTATGTACATAGAAATTGTTTGGGGCGAGGGAGGAAGCAAAACTGCATAGTGGTACATGGATTTATCTATGTTTGTTGTTGTTGTTAACTGCTCTTGAGTCAATCTCGACTCATGGTGACCCTATGGATGAGACATCTCCAAGACCCCGTCCTCCACTGCTCTGCTTAATTCCTGCAACCCCTTAATACCTGTGACCTTCTTAATAGAGTCCATCCATCTACCATGTAGCCTTCCTCTCTTCCTACTTCCCTCCACCTTCCCCAGCATTATTGTTTTTTCCAAAGAGTCCTCTCTTCTCATGATGTGTCCAAAGTGTGATAGACTCCGTTTGGTCATCTTGGTTTCCAGGGAGGTTTCCGGCTTGATCTGCTCTAGGACCCATTTGTTTGTCCTTTTGGCTGTCCATGGATCCTCAGCACCCTTCTCCAGCACCACATCTCAAATGGATTTATTTTCTTCCTATCATCTTCCTTAACTGTCCAGGTCTCACATCCATACATGGTAATAGGGAATACAGTGGCTTGTATGAATCTATCTTTTGTGCTGAGTTGTATATCTTTGCATTTTAGAATCTTTTGTAGTT
>CM034710.1:47605922-47631416 GCA_020142125.1 Phrynosoma platyrhinos
GTTAAAACTGCGAATGGCCTTTGGCTTAAGCAATAATAAAATAAAATAAAAAAAATAGTTTATTAAAGCCTTAACTATGTATGAAACATTCTGTGAAAATAATGCCAATAAATGTAGTCTCAGATATTTACAAAACTATCACATAGGAATCATGTGGCACTCAAAAAGGGACAAAATCAGTTTGGGAATGAAACCAAAAAATATCTATTTCTAATAAGAGCAGATGAGGAATTTGGACCACCTTGCTATATAAAACAAGTTAACTCACTCCAAAGAACTAGTGACCAAAACAATAGTACTTAACACCTACTAAGCCAGGGGTAGGCAACCTGTCCCCTTTAAGGGCCGAGGGACTTCAGCTCCCAGAATCCCAGGAGCTATTGGCCAACATGGGACTATTGGCCAACATGGCTGAGGCTTCTGGGAGCTGAAGTCCCTTGGCCCTTAAAGGGGACAGGTTACCTACCCCTGTACTAAGCCATACAAAATTAACAATGCAATTTCACACAAATGTTGGGCAGTATGGGGGTAGCAGGCACATGTGGATCCTTTGCTTTTTTGTTTCAGAATTTTGGGATAAAAGTCTAAGGCCCAGAACAGACGGGCAGAAAAAAGTGGCTTGATCCTGCCTTTTCCCAAAGTGTTTCCCAAACCCCTACTGCTCACAAAGCCCACTCTCAAAATGGGCCCAATATACACTAGCTGACTGCACGGGGTGGTGTCAAGCCATGCTACTGTGTATTTTTTTGTTGCCTCCGTACTATACAAGTGCACCATCACACAAACACACCACCTATGACTTCCAAGTACCTCCCATATCTACCCAGATGCTATCCTTTTCCATGGCCACCCCTCTGATGTCCCACCCGTGCAGGGCATAAGTGCATCAGTGTGTGAGTGATACATTGGCAAAGCATAATCAGAGCCCCCCCTACATGCGCCCTTCACCCCATGCCTCCCGTTGGACTGTTTGGTTTGTGTATATTGTAATTGCATCCATTGTAATTGTCTCAATTTCATTTCTTTGCTTTGCCTCAGCCCCGCACTCACATCAGGGCATTTATATGCAGCAGCAACTATGTGCATTTTCCAGGCTAAATTGGAATATCTCAGCTTCTTTTTTATCCGATTTTTTAGACTCAGAGCATGGCTTTGGTCCAGATTCCAGCTGCTTTTGAGGCATGCACCATCTAAATGCCCGCCATGAAAGCAGTTGGAAACCACTTTATTTAGCCTGTCTTTTCCACCCCATGTTGATTAAATCAACTTGATGTTATTTTACCAGAATCTTTGTTTGTACTCTCCATCTTTGATAGGGAAAATGCAGAATCACCTTGTAAAGAACTGATTTTGGATTTGATTGGACCTGCTAGAGCTGTGAAATAGTAAGACCTTGGAAAACTACAGAAGGACCAACAAATGCTGCTCTCAGTGAAGGACAGGAGAGGCCCTCTCACAGCCGCAGGAGTTTACTGCATACCATGCAGCTGCGGACAAGTCTACATAGGGACCACCAAACGCAGTGTACAAACACGAGTCAAGGAACATGAGAGACACTGCAGACTGGGCCAGCCAGAAAAATCAGCAGTAGCAGAACACATTATTAAACCATCCTGGGCATAAAATGCTGTTTGAAAACACTGAAATTCTGGACCATGCCAACAGCTATCAGGTCAGAATGTACAGGGAAGCCATCGAAATCCACAAACACTTGGACAACTTCAACAGGAAAGAAGAAACCCTTAAAGTAAACAAGGTTTGGCTACCAGTCCTACAAAATAAGAAAATCAGCACTCAGTAAATGCAAATGGGAAACTAACCAGGGACAGGGGCTTTCCCAGCAGACAATAGCTGACAGTATCCTTGATTGCATATCCTCCCACCTTGAAGTCATGCCATTAACAACAGAACAATACCTATTCAACACTGAACAATACACAGTTTACATGGGAATAGCAGACAATATCCTGGATTGCATATCCTCCCACCCTGAAGCCATGCCATTAACAACAGAACAATACCTATTCAACATAGAACAATACACAGTTTACATGGGAACCACTCCTCCCTACCCAGGGTCTCACAGTATATATAGACCCACTCCCTTCCATTCCAATATTCTCTGAAGATGCTAGCCACATATGCTGGCGAAACGTCAGAAAGAAATTCTTCTAGAACATGGCCACACAGCCCGAAAAACCCACAAAAAACTATGAAAGCCTACGATTTCACATACAGAAGGACCCTCTCTGTACGTGGATCAGCTTTGGTGGACTGTTCTTTCTGAAAGATTGATAAGAAAAACTCAGTTAAAAGGGGTGTAAATAGCAAAAGACAGCTTTGTGGAAATATAGCTCATATCACTTATATCTCATATTTTGGACTTAACTGCACACCATTGTCACATACAGCATTTTGTGCAATATATTCTAAAATCAATAAAATATCTAATATGTAGTCTACCATGATTTATTCAAGTGAGACCATAGTCATGTAATTAACAAGGATACAAAAGGCCAAGTAAATATGTGTATTTTTAATTAAAAGCATGTAGCAACTATAGGAGGAAAGACTATTATTAGAAGTAGTAGTATCACAAAAGGGGGAGAAATTTAAAATTTTTCATACTATGTATTAATCACAATAAACAGTCATCTTCTGTAGCTGATGTTTGACTTGCAGTTAAACATCTACCTCAGAGAGTGGTGGAGTCTCTTTCTTTAGAGGTCTTTAAACAGAGGTTGGATGGCCCATCTGTTCCTGCATGGCAGAAAGGGGTTGGACTGGATGGCCCTTGTGGTCTTTTCCAACTCTGATTCTATGATCCTATTGATGCCAGTTTAGACTCTTCAGCCTAAATCAAATTATTACTGCCAACTAGAGTAGACCCATGGAAGAAATGGGGTTTACCTAAATGGCTTATTCAACAATTGATGGAATAACTCAGCAGTTATTGTATTAAGGCCTTTCTTCCCAATGTAGATAGCAGTATTTCAATCCTTTTGTGAGGGAAACAATGCAATGATGACAGAATTTGATATGAGTCAGCTATGACATATAAGTACATCAGTATTTTGCATGAGAAGCCAGAATTTGAAAGGGCATAGTGTTCTTTTAAAAAAATATATTATAAATAAATTTTATTGATAAAAACAAAACATCCATGCAAACAATACACACAAACAATACTTACAAACCCATACACCCCCTCAACTATTAACAATACAATCCTAACTACAGACAAATACATCCAAAATACATATTATTATTTTATTATTTTGTAGAATGTATGCCATTGGCAGGTTTTCTTTATCTTTTTTTTAAATCTATTTTATTGACTGTGTAAATCTACAGTGCTATATAAATAAAGCGTAATAATAATAATAATAATAATAATAATAATAATAATAATTCATATCAAATAACCTAAATTATTTGTTACCAATCCTTTAATTCCTTTCTTGAGGAATTAAATTCTTAAATACTGTATTCACTCCAACCGTTCAATCCTTTACTCTCATAAATATCTTTCAACTACCCTTCTTTTCCTTCTACTTTATGTTTTCCCTTCCAACATTGCTTCCTTTCTCTGTCCTTTCTTACTCCTTTCTTTAACCTCATCCCCTCCTTTCTTTCTCCCACTCTTCCTTAACACTACTTCCCTTCCTTCCTTCCTTTACTCTTTTCATAAAACTCCTGATCAAACCTTCAAAACACATACTCCTACCATCTACACTTACTTTACCTATCTTTCTGAATCTTTCCTATTCAATTTCTTTCTTCTCTATACTTCTCCTACATATCATACATACTGACTTCCTACCCTCCACTATATGTCCTAATTGATATTTCATTTGGATCTTTATATACTTTCCTATTTCTTAGTGAAACTTATCTTATACCCAAATTAAATGTTGATAACTGCCAAGTCCCCCCATTTTTCCTTCAAAAAAATCTATTATTTTACCCCACTCATAAAATTGTTCTGTTGGTTTATTTCTTAGAATTTATCCATTTCCATAATATCATATAATTTACAAAGCCACTCATCTTTTGTTGGAACCTCTTTACTCTTCCATTTCTGGGCACATTTTATCCTTGCTTATGTAACTAAATGAAATTTAAAAAAATCCATATTTCTTTTCTAGTTCTTCTTTTAGAATGCTCAGAAGATATAATTCTGGTTTTAGCTGTAAATCTAAATCTAATATTTCATTTATCGTAATATTAATCATATTCCAATATTAATCATAATCCAATAAAGTGGCTCCATTCGAGTTCAGCCAGACAGCAAACAACAAAGAAAAAAAACTGCCTCAATCGCAACCACATCCCCCCTCTTATTCTTCTTCATTCAGTTGCATACGTGGTTAACGTTCAGGCTTAATCCCTTACACCTGGTGGGTTTTCAAAGAGCGTGTCTCAGAAGTTTCTCAAGGCAGAGAGGTAGAAAAAGTAGAAAATTAAGGTGCAGCAAACCAGCCCTCCTTCGCTTCAAAAGATCAGTCCAACAAAGCATTCCTCCAGTACAATTTTTTCCTCTTTCTTTCTCCATTCGACTCTATCTGTTCCTGAATTAGTGCCCAGTTCCGTTTCACTTCCCGATCCTTTCTCCTTCACTGTTTCCACCACCAGTCCCAATCACAAACCACTCACTTACAGTCTCTTCCACTTAGTCCTCTTAGACCACTCGTTTCTACATCACCATTTGTTGCTATCTTTCGTTCTTGACACAGTACTGTATTTCTTTCCAAAGTATTCCATCTCGCTGTCTCCAGTATTAATTTAGTCCTTATTAATTCTTCAACACTCCTTCCAATAACATATCCAAATTTAGCCACCCAGATCATGCCAAAACTTACACTCACATCCAGTTCAATTTGCTTTTAAGATGTGTTCATTCTTTGTAAAATTAGGAGGGGTTTCAACATTTAAATCCTCCATTTTGAAATCAAAAGTAAAGTTAAAATAAGTGATGGCAGTGCTAACACCATGAAAGGCTGTTCACTGCACATGTGGCTTGCTCTAATCTCACCCAGTTTCTTTCCACATCTCCATGTCTCCTGTTGCCCCTCAGCTAATTTTGCTTGCCACTGTCAAGAAAACCGGGTTTGTTGCTGAGCCCCTCTATTTCCCCTTTATCAAGGGGATTTAAATTACCAGCTGGCAAGTCACCCCAGCTGATCTAGTCCCCACAATGAATGCTCAACCTCAAAAGTGGAGTCTTTGAGGTGATCAGCACACCGTCATATCCACCAAAGTCCGAAAGAATATAGTGTTCAGTGACACTTTTTGTCATAAGGTATTCAGGGCTAGAACAACATTCATTTCCTTACAAAGACATGGTAAAATAATACATTTAGTAAGTTTTTTTCTCTCCACACCATGGTGGTTTCCAGTAATTCAACAGTTGAGTATATATTTTCTATTCATTTGGATACTAAAAGCAGCAAAAGTAGTTATGAAATATACAGTCCATCACCACTCCAGAAATCCTCTATAGGTAATAGTTTATGGCTATGTACATTAACATTTCTTTTTTCTAGTGTTATATAGAAATTATAAACAAAACACTATAAACTAAAAACATGAAATGCATTAGCACATACAAGTGAGAGGAACTGCATTGTAATCCTGCACAAATCTACTCAGATATAAATCTCACTGGATTCTACAGGGCTTAACAAATATACCAGTAGCAGTACATGTAGTTGAGCGAATCAATCTCATGTGTGTAAAATACTCTTAAATATAACTTTTGCCAGTTACATATGGGGGAAATGTAGTTAAACAAATACTAGCAGCATACTAGTGGCATTGTTGTAAGTAAAAACAGACATAACTCTATACTATAATTTATTTATTTTTGGAAAATATATTTTTATTGAATTTATCTTGAAAAAGTAAAACACAAAAATTCTAACAAAAATAAAACAAACATCGATCTATAGAACTCCAAACTACATTATATATAATATGATGTATAATGTCATACTAAAGTCAGAATCATTCAGGCTATTGTATTCCCAATTACCATGTATGGATGTGATAGCTGGACAATGAAGGAAGAAGACAGAAAGAAAATCAACTCATTTGAAATATAGTGCTGGAGAAGAATACTTAGGATACTGTGAACAGATCAGATCAGAGCTATCCTTGGAAGCTAAGATGATATAGTTGAAGACTATCATACTTTGGCCACATCATGAGAAGGCCTGGATCACTAGAAAAAACAATAATGCTGGGAAACATAGAGGGTAGAAGAGAGAGAAGACAACCATAAACCAAATGGATAGATTCAATCAGGGGGGTTATGGGCAAGGGCTTGCAGGATCTGGGCAAGGCAGGGGAAAATAGGGTCACCATGTGTCGGAATCAACATGAGGGCAGCTAACAACAACAATATCATGTTGCATTTCCAAACTGACATTCATTCATTCATATCACAACATTCAAGTGACTTTCCAATTCCACCTGAGTTGTTTATCATATTTTTGTATTCATTCTCTGAAGATGCCAACCACAGATGCAGGCAAAACATCAAGAATAAATTCTTCTAGAACATGGCCTCACAGCCCGAAAAACCCACAAAAACCTATGGTTGCAGGCCTTGAAAGCCTTCAACTTCGCAATTTCCAGAAATGTTTGGCCTTTGTACACTGCCACCACATGTGGTAAAAAGTGCCATTTTCTTCCCCACATTTCCAACATTTATTTCTTGAGTTCCCATAAATTTTGGTTAGTTTGACCAGTTTTAAGTACCATCTATACAAGACTTTGTAATAATTTTCTTTCAGGTGATTACACCTGGTAAACTTGAGGTTATGGTTCCATACCTTGGCCCATAGTTATCATATGTTTATTCTCAGACTGGAGCAGTGAGTATAATTCTATTTTCTCATTTTCGATTCCACCTACCTTTATGTCTCTTTTAAAATCCTCTGTAAAATGGCAGTGGAGAAACCAGTGGCATATTATATTTTCTTGACTCAGTTCCTCTTTTGATTCATTTGGTATTTCTCTTCTTTTTCTTTTAGTAGTACTTTATATGTGAGCCAGTTGCTTTTGTGGAGGTCCTAAACCATAATTTAGAGCAAGGGTAGGCAACCTTTCCCCTTTAAGGGCCGAGGGGAGAGGGGAAACAGAGGACAGGACAGGATACCATATCTCTGCATTGATGACAATGCATGGGACAATTATAGACTTGCATATATCCATGTTTGAAAAAAACTTTTAGTACTGATAATGCTGTCAGTCAGTGTTATTAATTCATCTTGCCTGACTGTGTTTTGCCTATCCTTTAGCAAGTAGCAATAGCAAGTACATTTCTACACCACTTATCAGTGAACTAAGCACTCCCTAAGTGATTTACAAAGCCAGTTGCCCCCAAAGCTGGGTATTCATTTTACTGACTATGAAAGGATGGAAGGCTGAGTGGACCTTGGAGCTCACATCTAGGATTGAATTTACAACATTGTGGCTGCAGTACCAGCATTTAGCCACTGTGCCACCAGGTCTCCTTTCTTATCTTAATGGCTATGTTTCTTGTGCCGCTTTCCAGTTTGCTAGAAGCACTGAGTCCCCACCTTTTCAAGTATTATTTGACAGGAGAAAATAAGTATTTTGTCAGTATGGGATTAAAAAAAAAAAACAACCTCCCAACAGTAGATATCTGGAAGCATAAAAAAAAAGCAACCTCTTCTTGACATCACTTCTGTGCAGCATACAAGCAATATGTAGCATCTCTTGTTATAAATCAATCAAATGTCAAATCTGAGTTGATCTCACTCATTTAAGTATTCCCCATGTAACAAAGCTGTTAGTTCTATTGTGGAAATATTTTATCTTAATATGTTTTACTGCTGACTCACCAGAGTTTCATCAAAGACACCCAGTGCATATGGTAAAGCAAAAGACTGCACATGGCACATGAACCTTGTAATTAGCTCTCCTTCCTACCTCTAAGCAGTAATTAAATCTTCTGTTTCTGCTCAGTTGCCCAGTTTTACTTTGTTAATTAATGGCTCATCTCAGTACATCTTTTTCTCTTGAATCAAAACATTTTATTCAGACAAAGAAAATAGCGCAATCCATTATTTTAGGCAGGAGCATATTAAGGGAAAGAAGAGTAAAACAACATAGTTTGATTGCAATGACATCTCTTGCTTTTCATATAAAACAGGTTAAGGGAGTTTTTCCATTGGTGCGGAAGGATGATTTTCCATATATGGGCTTTCTCCCTCCCCTCCCTGGTGATCTGAAATTGTAAACCAAAATGCATAGGTGGAAGGGGCTCTTAGTGTTTAGAATAGCTGTTATTATATGTAAAGTAGCACTCATTTAGTGACAAAAAAGGGTTTTTTTAAAAAAATGAAAAATATAAATCTTTATATATGAATCTATTTAGTAGTATATACCATGTTCCTCTTAAGGACAGTGGCATACCTATCATATTTGACACCCGTTGTAGATCATTTTTTAGCACACATCCCAAGTTATTTTCAATAATAATCATGCAATGAAAAAATAATGGCCAGAATAGGAATGTAGGCAGTGAAAGTTCTCTTTTGTTGAATTTTGTATATACTCTATGATTCTATGATTCTATGATTCTAATTCTGTTAACTAATTAATCAATTAATTAAAAATTAATTGTAAAAAAAATCAAAACTCTCCACTTTACCAGACTTGGCATCTTTCACATTTTCAAACTTCTTCCACTTTTAATCCGATGTTAGCAGCCTAATGGATCCACCTCCCCCACCGCCCCATCCTTCTCCTCCCTCTCCCTCTTAGCCAGGCAAAAGCAATACTGGGGATCCTGTCTGGCAAAGTGGGGAGGGGAGGGTGTTGTTTTTGCCTGGCTGAGAGGGAGAGGGAGGAGAAGGACGGGGGAGAGGTGAATCCTTCGTGGTCATCAGGCTACTAACATCTGATTGAAAGGAAGGAGTTTTGAAATGTGGGGGATCTTTTTTTTTTAATTTAAAAAGAATAAAAAAAATTAAAAATATTTTTTTTTAAAAAAAAATTGAAATTTTAATTTAAAAAAATTCCCTGGGACCTTTCATTTCTCCTTCCACTGAACCTCATCCCATTCACGCCATCTCTTCAGCATTTTAAAGGGACACAGGCAAATACCACAGCCCATTTCTGCCCAAAAGCAGATGGTTGAAGAACAATGGTGTCACACACCTTAAGGTCTTACCTGGTGCAATCCACAGACCCTGCACCACCACCACCCCCATGATGCCACTGCTGGGCATGCCATTTCTATTGCCACATCAAGCAGTAGGACAGCTGCAAGCAGTGCTATCAGTGAACAAGAATGTGGAATAAAACTTGTTCTTCTTTAAGCTACCCCAAGACCTTTTCCTCCAAGAGATTTAACACAACTAAGGGCCGGCCTGGAAGCAGAGATGGGGAGGGACAAGCGCACACTGTCCGCCACAACCCCATGCCGAGGCCATCCTGACGCCGCATGCCATTACACATGGCACGCGGCATCAGGACGTCCTGCTGGCACAGTGTTTTGACATGCTGTGCTGGAAGGGGCGCTAAAGAGCCGCACACCGGCTCTTAGGGCAGCCTTTTGCTGCCCGTAAAAGGAGCGGGATTTTGCCACTCTTTTCTGGGCGGCGAAAGGGATGATCGGAGCCACACAGTCCGGCAGCTCTCTGCCGCCCCTTTGGCCCTGTCTACAGAGCCCCTAAGTCTCTGGAATATCTGTTTTCCTTTATACATGCACAAGTTCAAAGCAAGTAATAATCCAGTGTGGCACACCTGTTTCCCCATTAACACCACGTGAAAAATACAAATATATAACTCATATTTACTTTAAAGTAAACAAAAAACAAAACAAGAAAATGTGGAATTATCCCCTCCCAAAGAACTTAATTTTATTATTTGAAATTAATTACAAGTAATCTAAACTGTAAACATCTACTGTTCCGCAATGAGCATCTGTCTATCCTCTAGCATCTGGCTTTCTCTCATCTCCTTTCCATCTGGGAGCATCCAGGAGTACACCTATGTTATAGAAATAATGCAGCTTGACACCCCTTTAACTGCCAAGTCCTCCTTTACCTTTTTTCTAGAAACCCCATAATGATTGCATGTCTTTGCCCTGTGTACTAGTATGCTTATAGCTCTGCAGGGGAAACTCTCCTCTGCTTTTTCCATCAAAAGTAAGTTCCCCCCTCCCCAAGACTAGAGACTTTCCTTTTCTGCAATCTGTTCCGCAGTCTGTTCTGCAGACAAACTAGTGACCTGCTTTTTTAAAAATTAAATCTTAAAATCTGGGCCAGCTAATGATCCTAACAGGTACTAAGTACAACGTCTGGAATCTGGATTTATTCTAGTCATATGGGAACCATACAATATGACCCTTCAATACCCCCTTCCCCCAAATCTGGAAAAATCTCCACTGAATTCACCATTCTGCAGAAAAGAAAAAGTACTATAAAAGGAAAATTATAACTCACATTTCAAAGCAAATGCAAGGGAATATAAACCTGCTGGGTGACCTCGGACAAGTCGGACAAGCCTTCGGGTCGCCATAAGTCAGAAATGACTTGAAGATATGCAACAAGAAGCAAAGGGAAAGGAGAGAAGAAGGAAGAGAAGACTCTACAGCCTCTTTAAAACTGATTTATATTTTACTATGAGCTTTTGTGGATATCAAGCCTCTTCCTCAGTCATTGCATCTGGGGAAATGGATTGAGATCCACAAATGTTCATCTTAAAATATAAATCACTCTTAAAAGGACTGCTAGATTCATTTTCTTCTTTCCCCCCCTCCTTTTTTCCCCCTCTGCAGCAATAGACTAGCAGGGCAGTTTCTTTCAGGATAAATGTTTTAATTTTCAAAAGGAAGCATCATCTACCATACTATCACCTCCATCTCCTACCTCCTTTTTCTGCCTTACTCAAGGAAGAGGGAGAGACAGGCTTGACTTCATGCAGAATGGAAGAGTCTCCAGCCCAGCTTGTATTCCTGGAAACCAATATCTGCTTCCCTTTTCTGGTGTAGCCAACATTACAACCCTTATTTTGTGCACCAGGGTGGAGAGACCCTTCCCCTCCTCTCCCCATTGGAACACCACTGCTTGAGAAGAAAATATTGCTGCAGACTGTCATTGGAGAAAGGGATATCATATATTAAAAATTTGTGAGATCTTCATATGCTGGAGCAGTAAACAGGACATAATTTTACAGTATCAGCATCCATCTAAGGAGTATGTGCTAGAAGGATATGGTGAATAGGAAGTCACCCCATCTGTTAGAATTTTTTATTTAAAAGCATGGGTTCCCACCACTTAAGGCTGCTTTTCATGATCCCACTATAGAAGTGTGCATTTTATTTCCCTTTCCTTGACCACATTCAGATTTCTAGAGTATGTCCTTAAGCCCCAGCACTCCAGTGACATGGCCCAAGTCATACTAGCCCAAGTCATCAAAGGCTTTTGGAAGGCCTAATCCACCCCGTTCAATTGAGTCCTGTAAAAGCTTGAGTTTCACTCTTGGCTTTTTCCCCGACCAGATGAATTTTGAAATTTCACTATTTCAATTATTAAATGGCTTGTCGTTAAGGATCACTGGAACATTTTGAAATAAATACATTTGTTTGGGAAGGACGGTCATTTTAATAACCGAAATTCGACCCATCCAAGAGATCTTTAGTTTACTCCATTTTTTTAGATCATCTTTTATCTCTCCCCACTTTTTATCATAATTATTCTTGAATAGATCTCCATTTTTAATTGTAAAGTTTATTCCTAGATATTTCACCTTTTTTTTCTCTTGGAGTTTAGACAGCCTTACAAATTCTTCCTTCTCATTAGGTAACAAATTCATAAGAAGCACTTCTGTCTTGTCCCTATTAATCTTTAAGCCCGCTGCATTTCCATACATCATTAATTCTTTAAACAAACATGTTATATTTTCACAAGGGTTCGACAACGATATCAGCAAATCGACAAACACTCTGACTTTGTACTCTTCTCCTTTAATTCTTACGCCCTGCATTTTCTCATTTGATCTAAGACTGTTCATTAAGATCTCAAAGTTCAGGATGAAAAGGAGGGGCGACAAGGGACAACCTTGCCTAACCCCCTTTTCAATCCTTATTGGTTTTGTAAACTCCTCGTTTATTATAATTTTAGCCTCCTGGTTTCGATAAATAGTCGATATCCATTTACACATATTATCCCCCGGGTTTAACTTTCCTAGTAAGTTTTCCATGAATTCCCAACTTAAGCTATCAAAGGCCTTTTCTATATCTAAAAACACTGAAGTCAATTTTTTATTAATCATTTTGTTATGAAGTTCAATCAGATTGATCAAGTGTTGTATGTTGTCTTTAATCATACGGCCAGGGAGAAATCCCACCTGATCATCCACTATCCATGTTGCTAACCAGCTTTTTAATCTATTTGCTAGTATTATTGCCAAAATTTTATAGTCATTATTCAATAATGATATAAGCCTATAGTTCTTAGGATCTAATTTATCTTTGTTGTCTTTTGGGATTAGAATGATATTAGCTTCTAGCTAAGATTTTGGGATCTTTCCTTCAAGTATACCATTCATTGTTTGTTGTAGAAGAGCAACTAATTGGTTACAGCATTTTTTATAATAATCAGCTATAAATCCATCTGGGCCTGGGGTTTTACCTGTTTTTAATCTTTTTATTGCATCAATTATCTCCTGGGCATCAATTTTTTTACTTAATTTCTTTTTATGTGTATCGGGGATTTGATTCAGAATTTTCCCATCTAAATATTTCTTAATAATTTTACCATTGTCTTGGTTCTTTTTGTATAGA
The DNA here is from genome assembly GCA_020142125.1 of Phrynosoma platyrhinos. Taxonomy (NCBI): domain Eukaryota; kingdom Metazoa; phylum Chordata; class Lepidosauria; order Squamata; family Phrynosomatidae; genus Phrynosoma; species Phrynosoma platyrhinos. The sequence continues at coordinate 47,618,746 of CM034710.1, forward strand.
TTTGTAAAATAATTAAAAATAATTCTTTTTATTTGATCTTGAGTTGTAAATAAATTATCTCCCTCTCGTAATGCCACAATTGTTTGTTTTTTGCACTCTTTTTTTAAGATGGTTGCTAATAGTTTTCCAGGTTTGTTCGAAAACTCAAAATGCCTTTGTTTAGCAAATTTAATTTTCTTGGCTATTTCTTCCATAGTTAATATAGAGATTTGACTTCTTATTCTTTGAATATTTTCTTTTAATTTTTTTGGTCTAGGGTTGTTTTTCAATTGGTCCTCATAATCCTGCAATTCATCTTCCAATTCTTTTATTTTTTTTCCTTTTAATTGCTTTATGTTCATAGCTTTTTTTCATGAAAAAAACACTCATCTATGCTTTAGATGCATCCCAAATTATGTTTATTGAAGTTTCTGCATTTGTATTTTCTTGAAAAAAATAATTTTAATTGTTCTTGGGCTTCATTAAGGATCTTTTCATTTTTTAACAAAAAATAATTTAATCTCCAACGAAACTCCTTAGTAGTAAAGTTTAATCTCATAATTAGCAGATTATGATCTGACCAAATTGCAGGCAGCGTTTCAACACTAGAAACTCGATTACATAATTGGGATGAAACAAGAAACATGTCAATTCTCGACCATGATGCATGCACATGGGAGAAATATGTTTAATCCTTGGAGTTGGTGTACAACAGCCTCCATATGTCCTTTAAGGCTAAGGTATCTTGGAAATCAAAAAACTCTTAGGTAATTTGCCTTGATTTTTTCTTTTTCTGGGAATTGAAACTGCTCTATCAATTTGAGGATTAATTGTGCCATTCCAATCGCCTAAACATATAATAGAGTCATGACTTGATGTGTGGACAACATCTAATAAGTGGTCAAAAAAACTTCACTTTATTAGTTAAGGGGGCATAAATCCCCACAATTAGAATCTTTTCCCCTTTAATATTTGCCTCCACAATTACAAAATGGCCATTTGGGTCTGATTTTATCAAATTAGAATCGAAGTTGTTGGATACATAAACTACAACTCCTTTTTTTTCTTATTAGTTGCTGCAATATAGGCTTTACCTAATTTTTTATTTTCCAAATATTTTGAATCTTTCAACCGAATATGCATCTCCTGAAGACAGGTTATATCTGTTTTCAATTTTTGTACATAATGGTAGATTTTTTTTCTTTTTTGGGGGGTGTTTAAACCGCGGACGTTCCATGTTAATATTTTAAAATGTTGCTTACTTCATAACTTTGATAACTTTGATATAATTCGGGGGGAAAACAAATATTTAATTATTTAATTGTTTAATTATTGGAGGCACAACTTACTTTACTTTAATTCTGTCAAATCTTTATCTGGATCTCCATCTATCTCCTCGTCCTGGTTCAGTGAACTGCCTTCTAGGTCGCTTAATATTTCTTCACCATTCACCTCATCTTCTCCAAGATCGCTATCTTTTCCTTCTCTATCCACTCACTGATTTCCCTCCATCAGTTCAATTGATTTATCTCTCTCATCCTTAGATTTCCTTTCTTTAGTCCGTATGTTAGAGGTAGGTTGAGCACTTTGGGATTCTAGGTCCTTATCCTGTCTAGATTTTTCTTTTTGGCTCCTTTTCTTTTCCTCTAAATCCCAAAATCTGCGGGCTTCATCAATGTTCTTTATCACCACCCTTCTTTGACCCCACCAAAACACAAGACCCTCTGGGGAGCTCCACCTATATGGAATACCCTGTTGCCTTAAAGAAGTCATTAGAAATGCATAGTCTTTTCTTTTCTTCAACAGTCGAACAGGAATATCTTTCAGAATCTGAACTGTATTACCTTCAATTATCAAAGTGGAATCATTTTGAGTTTTTAAAATCAAGTTTCTCATCTGCCTCCTTACCAAATAGACAACAATATCTCGCAGTTGATTTTTTTTTTGGCCACTGTTGAATTTAAACGGAAAATTCTATCTACCTCTGGGTAAAACAACTCCTCTTTTTTTTTTTTTAGAAACTTTGCCAATTTAGGAACCAAAGTTTTCATTAAATTCTCACTTTTAAGTTCAGGCAGGCCTCTAATTTTAATACATTTTTCCCTAAGTTTTTGCTCCCATACCGATCTATCATCAAGGTCTGATTCTCTTAATTTTCTTATATCCTCTAATTCCTCTGCCAGTCTATCATCCCTATATTCTAGAGTACCTATTCTACGTTTCACCGCAGAGATCTCTCCGGTTAATTTATCAATAGATTGGTTTATTTCTTGAAGCTCCGCTCTAATTTCTTGATGGACTTCCGCTTTAAACTCTTGCATCTCCTGACGGATGCATTTACAAATTTCATCCAGCAAGTTTGGGTTGGCATCAGTGTATTTAGGTTGATCAGTTGAAGCCCATCTAAATTGTGTCGGGGCTTGTATTTTAGTCATTTGGCTTCTAGATATCATATTTCACAAATGGTTGAGACAGCAGAGATATTACAAAGATAATTATCTATAAAGAAAATGAACAATTATAGGCAGTTACACCAGGAATTATAAACCTATTATTCCACGCAAAATTTTTACCAGTATTTAACCAGAATTTAACCAAAGGGAAACAATAATATAAACTATATATTCAAATTAACTTATTAATAGTATCTTCGCGATGATTTTAATCCTATTACGATACCCTACTTGCGTTAAACCCACTTCTTCCCTTTAATATTGACCCATTTTCATTTAATACCTTAATTCCATATTTGAGATTGCCTTATTTAATATAAATTCCCCCTTACCACTTTTCTATTAATATTATTATATATTACCTTAAATTTCTTGAATTCCTATCATTTGTCTATAATTCTAAAACTACTAATGCAAGAAATAAACATCCATGCAGGTTTCTACTACAACCTTAAGATTTAGGACTCTATATTCCAAGGAAAAAAAACTGTTCTTAGTAACATCATGCTCCCCACCCTCCACTTAGAAGTGTTTTATCCAAGACCTATGTTATTGCTACTCTTTCTATTATCAGCAATAGTCAGCAAGTAGTAGATGAAATAAAGCCCCCAACACACCAATAATCCCTTGATCCAGTCTTTTTAGAACTTTTTCTTCAGCCTCTCGAACTCCGCATCTTTCCTCTATGGTCAAACCTTTCCAGGAAACCGCTCTAGCCACCAGACTCATCGGCTCCACCCTATATCTTTCCCTTGGTCCTCCAAGCGACAGAATGACGTTCTACTTATTAATCTCGATGGTATTCAGGTCGCTGGTCTATCTCCTCTTTTCTATGATCTCGATGACTGACTGCTTCCTGACATGCGCAGACTTTCCCCAAACCGCATCAGGAAGATCACTCTGCCTCTCTCACATCGGGGAGGGCCAGTCCTCTCCTCTCTCCCAGCTCGCAATCCACACTTCAAGGTCTCCACGTACTCGAAAGTCCTCCTCCTACGCCTCACTCCCTCTTCACAAGGTAGATTAAGAGCCGATTATATTAACTCTTTCCTCAGACTGGAGATACTGCGTTCTGTATTAACCTTAATAAGAACGCATTCAAGGGGGACCCGTTTTCCACTTTTTGTTTCTTAAGTCCAGGAAGACAAAGCAGTCCGCTTACTATTTCCAAACGTCTTCTTCAATAGCCACCAAAAATAAAGCGATCTCGCTGGTCTAAAATAAGTCTTTGAAATTATTGATGTTTGTAATCTTATTTGAAAGCTCTATGGTATCTATAATATCAGTAGGAACAAAATAGCTCATCCACCTTTGATTGCAAATAAGGGTTTCTTCTATCTTTATATTCTTCCGCCCTCCAGGGCAAAGTACCAGCGAATCTTGATGTTTGGTTTATAGCGTTTAAAAAGTTTCTGAGTGACTGGTCTATTTGAGAGGTTTTGAGACCAAGGCTGTATTAGACCTCCAAATTTGAAAAAAAATTACTCACACTTCAACTTGGAAGTTATCATAAAACTGATGGCATCCCTAGTCATCCTTAAAGGGAGTTGATTGGAGGCACAGCCGCGGTCTCTTAGGGTTGAAGGCTCCCAGCCTCTTAGCCTCATGTAGAATCTGAGTCCATCCAAGGGCTCCAAGGCTTCCAAGCTGATCAATGAGTCCCAATTAGAGACGTCCAGATCCCCAATTCCAAGGGGATACTACCGAGACTGTTGGCAGTCTTCTTCATCTATCGGAAACCACGCATCCAGAGAAGCTTTCTGGAGGCAACAAAGAAAGCTTCTCAACGGGGCGCCATGTCAGGCTTTTAAGCAGCCCTAAGATGAAGGTATCATGATATCTACAGCAATACCAAATCAGTCTGTACTCCCTCTCCTTTAATGGGTGATCCTTCAAAGGTATTGGGTAAGTGTAACTTAACTTTTTAGCCTGCTTATATGAAGGACAGGAATGTCAATTTGTTTATTTTTATCTATATTTTGTAAATATATAAACTACACATTCTGATTCCCTGATGCCTGGGGCAATACACAATAAAGACATTAAATCTTCACATTAAACCAAAAACCAGAGGAGCCAAAAGTACAATAAAACGTAGGAGCGGTATTAAAATGGAAATAGCAGAGGGACAAAACATAATATAAAATTAATCATCTAACAGAACAGAATGGTCTTCCTTTCCCATTTAAAGTACTGGGAAGCTAATCTCTCAGGAGAGAGTTCCACAACTGGAGTGGAGCTTGTAAAAAGTCTCTGCCTTTAATACTCATCAATCTAGACTTAGAAAATAGAACATAATGCAGTCTCTGATGAGGACAATAAATTACAGGTGGGTTTAAATGAAAGGATGTACCTGTATAGATATCCTGGCTTCAAATTATTTATGTTTATGTGGGCAAGTAACTTGGAATTGTGTCTGGAAATATGCTAGAAGTCAGTGAAGTTTAAAGATTGGTGTAATAAGGTCTATAAAAAAATCCCCATCAAAAATCTAGCCTCCATAATTTGTATTACTTGTAGGTTCAAAGGCATGCTTTTTGCAATAATAGAAACAATATGAGTGAGGCATACATTATTGTAGGCAGACCCACCACTTTTGTCTGACCATTCAAAAGCAGTTCAAATCCAAGAATACCACCAATAGCTGTGAACCTGCTTTCCCATAGGATGTGTTCCCTCATCCAGAAGAGGCTGAAGCCCTAGTCATAGATTGGGCTATTTACTAATTGACTTGACTACCTTCTTGTCTCTACCAAAACTCATTGTATCAATGGGGATTAGTGCATTGGCTTTAAAAATGAGATTAAGGCGCATTTAATTTTCAAAAGGGGTGTTATCGCATTCACCTATTCCAGGGAGAATGAAATCCGTATACAGCCTGGATGCCAACTGGGTTTATCCACCCTTTCAAAAATGGGAAAGCATCCCTACTCTTGGTTTGAATCTTCCCTTAATTTCTCAGATCTTGTGGAAGAGTTCTCTTGTTTTTGTTACCATCTTCTATTTCTTTGCTTTGATTACTATAATTATCCTCTTTCTCACTAAGCACAAGTGACTGAACTGTTGTGTTCATAATTCTGCCATTGTTTCTGTTACCTTTTACTTTTGTTTCTATTCTGACCTTAACTGTTTGAAATGTTTCATCTGTCAACCAATGAGGCTTTTCTTTCTTTTGGACTAATGATACCATCTTATTACATTCTTCCCTGCCAATGTCTCTGTCCATTAGGCTTAGTAGTGCAAATTTGTTCTTTACGTGGTCTTTAAATTCTACAGGGAATGTTCTGCAGGTTATATTTTGGAAAGATGATGTATTTAGTTTTATTAAATTTTATTATATCAACTTCACTTTTATTGTCTTTCTAAGATCCAGGTTCTGCCTGAAAACCAAGGGTTTCCTCTTCTTGGGCTTGGTTTTGTCCTTTTTCATTTGCTTCATGTGTGTGTGTGTTTATTAGATTGCATGCCTTTGGCAGACTTGGGTGTTGTTTATTGTTGTACCATGAACACTGATGGTGCTATATAAATAATTAAATGATGATATTGATGATGATGATGATGATGATGATGATGATGATGATACAGTGCTGTTAGTTAGTCTTTTTAGCTATATATATGTGTGCCTGTGCGCGCACACACACACACACACATGATCCAATATATGAACACATATGAACCTTGGATTTGTTTCAAACCTTAAGAAAAAAAAAGTTCCTTAGGAGAGAACAAAATTAAAGAGAAAAATAGGAAATATTGTGTTAGCAAAGCTGATTAATTTTGGGCAGAGTACTCTGTTCTTAAAACAAGTCAGTAGAAGTCAGATTGGATAGTGCACCTAGCTGTTAGGTGGAAAGTAATCCTCAAAGAATAATGTACTATATTCTGGTGATGGATTCTAATCTCCCTCCATTTGTCAGATCCTTCCACTTGTGAATTATTAAATTAGGTGGTTACAATTTAAAATGTTTAATGAAGGAGAAATACGAGTGGGGGGGGGGGGATAAGTACTGCTTACAAAAAAACAGAGGTAATTTTCTCCTCCACATTTCCCCTGCTATTAGAAACCACATGTAATCATTATTCACCAGGGACATCTATATTTGCGGACAATTCAAGTTCTGCATACTAACTGACTATTGTTATAAACAACAGAGTTTACAACAATTTGGCATGCCAATAGGTTATGTGATATTTGTCCTCTGCTATTAACATTGTTCTAGTTTGTATAATTTCAATAACATTATTATAGTTTCTATGATGTAACAATTTTTAATGTTTTGATTTGCTGTGTTGATACATGTGATTACAAGAGCAAGTTTACTTTATTACTATAGTTACTGTGATGTAGGCAAAAGGAAAATATCACAATAAATGCTCTTAAAACAGAATTGTAAAAAAGCATTGTATCTTTGATACCTAGAAAAACGGGCATTTAAATCTGAAAATCTTGTTCCTGGTGCTGAATGCTGAAATGTCATGCCTGGAAGGGAAGGAATGGCAGTGAGAATGTTAACAAGAGATGAATATGACAGATACAGTTGCACTTCCTAGGGTTTTGTTTCATTACGGTTGGAAACAAAGGGCAGCAATTAAATAAGGACTTTTGTTAAAAAAAAAATGGGTTTGTTGACAAGGGATTTGGAGGGAACAACGGTAAGAAAAAAGAAAATCTGGCACCATGTAGATCTTCTAAAGAGAACCATTATTATTATTATTATTTTACAAAAAAAATTACCTTCTGACTTTACAAAAAACATTATTTTTACTGCACTACGTTCAATGGGAACTTGCTTGTCAGTTGACTGTCACTAGTCATTAGGTGACATGTGTGAGAACTTAAACCTACACATATCAATTTATTTAACCGGGTGCAAAATAACATTTTTAAATTGGTGCATCATAATCCACAGTGATGTATTTCTGAGAAACTGTGCATCAAGGGCCTTCCCCCAATTAGACCTTTCACCACCCCTTTAATTTCTAGGTAGTCCATGTAGATCTTAAGCTTTTGCAATTCTATTACATTAGGAAGTGACATTCCAGGCCCTTGACAAGGGCTTTTGTTTAGTAATATTTATAGCAGCTTCTCGTCATTGTAGAGCAAAGGCGATTGCCCTGCCCTCTGGCCCCCTTCTTAAGCAGATTTTAAGCAGAAGCTCTTCTCATGTGGCACTAATTGAAATGATTGGTGGAAGGGTGTGTTGTGAGCACACTCTGTCTGACTCTAGCTTATCTGCTTGGGGGCTAAAGGGGGGGTGAGAGAATGCAAATCTTTTGCCTCGTTTCAGCAAGGCTCAGGACAACCTGGCCATCTGTCCACTCTTGGAATTGGGAGACAAACAGAGGATTGGTGCTGAGCTACAACTCCACCGAAAGAACGAGAAATTGTCTTCAAACTCTGCCTGAGAATTTCATATGAGGTTCAAGCTCTGAAACCCTCTCAGCAGGTCAGTCCGCTCAGTCTGATGTACGTGTTTTCAGAGACCAAGGATTTCAACACTAACTCTTCAGTGTGGGCAATGGTTTTCTTAAATCTTAAGTCAAAGCTTAAATGAAACATTTCCTTAAAGTGTTAAGTGTCTAACGTCCAGCCGTACGTTTTGTCCACTTCCATTACTAATTTCATCAGTGGCGTGCATGTCTTACTTTCTGGTGCTGCTGACAGCTGAGCGACTTAAGAATAAGCAAGCTTGAAAAAAGATTTAAAACTAGCACAATACTTGAAGAGTGATTTGGGTCTTGTACACATGTGGCTTATCATCTGAACAAGAGAGCAGTATTAAAATATGTATTAGGAGTTGTCATCTGCAATGTGTTGACTTCACTTAGGTGAGTAACCCAGCTTGAATCTCTCTGAGGATTTAAATGATGTAATGTCATTTAGGATTCGTCTTGGGTTGTAATAAGCTGTTTGGAATTTGACACCAAGTCAAGGAAGAAAGCTAGTCTGTCATTAGTTGCTGGGATTTGAATTTGGGGTGCACTGTATGCTTGCATTGGAATTACGACATGATGCTGAAATGCAAAAAGCCCATATAGAGTTTCATAATCTGAAGGGAAACTGGCATATCTTTTTTGTTTTTCTTTCCCTTTTTATGGATCTAACTTAATTTGCTGATAGAAACTCATGCAAATATTAAGGTAAATCATTGTTCTATGAGTTTCTTTTGTAATACAACAGATTAACAATTAAACTCTACTATAGAATAAATTAGCAGAAAGCTGGTACTTAGATTGCCTCATATTATTTTATATAAACGCATCTGCATACTTTGTGTTATTAAAATATAATTTCTGTTACTTTGTTAACCTCATAATGTTGCTGTACTATTTTTACTGTGCATCTAATATTGACAGGATCGATATAATTAAGCATTGTAAAATAAGAAATTATCATTGTTTTAATTTCTCAGCACTATAAACAGTTTCTGTTGAGCAGAGAAATGCTGTAATGAATTTGAAACATAAACCATAAAAAACAAAGTGGAAAAATGCAATTATACTGCTTGATAATTTCTATCTCTTTGGTTTAAAAGTATTTCAGGGAAATGAAAGGAAAAGCCAGAAGCAATCAAAACATAAGTAAATGCAGGCTCAACTTTCAAACCAGGTTTTGAAAGGTTTAAAAATGTAAACTACATCAGAAACACACATTTTTCTTATTACAAAAATGCTGTGTACAGTGTTCATGTAGTATTCATATACAGTGATATTTGGGTGGATGGCGGGACACACTAAGAAAAAATGGAGTATATTCAAATGGAAGACTGCATCTTTTCACGTGTTTCAGCAAGTGTAGTAGTAAAGCAAAATGTATATGTGATACGGCTTTTAGTGAAACCAAAATACACCTTTCCTGTTGTATCTCAAGCATTGCTTAAAATTAATAAAATATAAGGATAAGGAACATAACTCGACTATATGCTCAGTATGCATAGTTACCTTATGTGGATGTCACTGCAGGTGGCCATTTTATACTTTCCAGTGCGGGAGCTCTATTAGTCTGTTTGTAGCCAAATAACAAAGGTATATGGAATAGAGAAAGTTAGTTTTTAACGTGCCTCCAGACTTTAAAATGTTCGTCTGCAGTAATCTTTCACCTTTTGTTCTGTATTGTTTAATTAATTTTATACTAAACTGATGTGGAATTGTTGGGGCTTGGTTGATATAGTGATAAATTATTGTACTGTTAACACTTGCTCAGATAATATTAAAAATAATATCTCCTGGTGGTACTCCTGTTGTTGTTATATTATTTTTTAAATTAATGTGTACAAAATGGCACTATCAGTGCCATACACAGCACATGTGTCAATAACCTCAGGAGTTGTAGGGAATTCAACAGATAAGGGACATGTTGGCAGGTTTCCATGAATATCCTTCTTTCCAGAATAATAGAAGATGGACCTTATAGAAATACACTCATGGTAATAGTCAGAGATCAACAGGATAAAAGTGGCAAGGTTTGCAGCTATTGTATTACTGAAACATTGGAGAATGAAAGCTAGGTGTGCACAAATGTGGTGTGATGACAGATTTACAAAGCTCTGGGTACATTGCTATTTCATTCTGTTGCAAGTGTGCTTTGCTGTTGTGGGGGCCTGGGAAGCCTTATTTAGACTGTGTGGATCTATGCTGCTAGAAGTATCAGAACACAGAAAAGATCAACAGGATGCATGTCAAAAGTGGGTTCCTTATCAGTTGAAAAGGTCATGCAAAAAACAGGTACAATAAGACTGTTGCAAGATGGTATCTTCTGGCTCAGAGCTTCTGTACTGCCAAAACAAATTATTACAGTAGTATAAGATGTCATTTTTTTCTTTGTAACATCCACCCTTAAAGGTTTTTTTTGTTAAAAGCATCATTTCATCACTACAGTTGGTTTTTCTTACACAAAGAAAGGTGTAGTAGTAATTTTGGCATTAACCATTTTAGAAATCAGAGTTATAATTGCACGTAATTGAAATTTCTCAGAAATACAGAACATGGTGGTGTGAAGACAGTTGCTTTCCACTAATTTTTGCAGCTAAACATCCCTTGAAATATACATTTTAATTTTGATATACAAATATAATATTTTAAACAAAACCCACAATCGTGCAAGTAGTAGTAATTTGGGTATTAACCATTTTAGAAATCAGATAGCTATAATTGCACGTAATTGAAATTTCTCACAAATACAAAACATGTGGTGTGAAGATAGTTGCTTTCCAATAATTTTTGCAGCTAAATGTCCCTTAAAATATACAGTGCAGATATAAAGTTTTAAACAAAACCCACAATCATGCAAAATAGCAAAGTGACAAGAATGAAGGGTTTGTCAGGATTTGTTTCCTAAATATTTTAAATGCAATTTGTTTTTCTGCCTAGTTTCCATCAACAGTTTTTTTAAAAAACCAATGCAAGGTGGGAAAATGGGTCACTTGGGTTTTAGTGTTAAGTAGCAAATCAAGAGCAGTTGAGATTTAACTAAGATGTTATGGCTTATTCTGTGCATTTATTAATGAAGGTATGTGTTTTAAGTTTCTGTGGCAGGAATGGAATTGCTTGTTGACAGATGGCACATCCTGCTGTAATTCTTCTACATACATATTATAGGACCCATAATCTTGAAGACTTACATTGTTTAAAATGCTTGCATATAGAATATCAGATGTTTTAGAGTGCTATCATCCAGTACCTGTGGCTTTTAACAATGAGGGGTGTGTTCATACACACACGATTGCTGTTGAGAGTTGTATGAAAGCAAATAAAAAGAAAGTGGTAAATGAATCTTGTAAAACACATGCAAATATGATTCTGTTTCACTGTAAAGGTTTTGTGGTAAGGCTTTGGGAATAACCAATATGATAAATTTTTTTCAGTATTATTATACACATACAGGGTTTTTTTAAAGGACATTAAAGAGAATCCTCCTTGTGGCCCATTCCAGATTATCATCAGCATTGCTATGATCTTGGCTTGTTCACAATATACAATATTAGGAATACACTATTATAAGTGTATTCCTATTATAAGTGTTCATTTGCCTTTTTTCATACCCTCTTTCCATCTCCTTCCTACATATGAAAATAAAAGTTAAGGTTTCTCCTTCCCCTTTTAACCCAAGTAATTTTCATGTTATGTACAAAATGCAGAAAAGTTTATCAACAACTTCTACACAGAGGTTCCTAGTTCATTCAACGTTAATTGAACTATATAAGACATAGTACACTCAACTGTATAAGAAATAGGACACTCAAAAACTGTAATTCTAGCAAATGGGACACTATGCCAAAATGTCTCACTGACATACCAGAATATACAGATTTCCAGTACAGGATTTTGTGTCCACTGCACAAAATCATTGCGAAGTGAATTACATAGAAGGAGATTATTTAAATCAATGATTCTCAAGTTTGGGTCTTCTAGACATTTGGGATTTCATCTCCATGAATTCCTGGTCATTGGCTGGCTAGAAGGTGAAGTAAAATAAAACAAAACAAATTCTGGAGGACCAAAGATTAAGAACAACTGCTTCAAATTTTCTTACCCATATTACTGAAGGTTTCCTCAGTGGCAATGGGTAATACCTGTGCAAGATCTTTAAATGCTGACATTGGTAGATGCTGCTGTGTTTTTAGCAAAGTCTTGTGGTTTGACTATATGGTAGTTAGAACTGAAAAATAAGAGAGTTGGGAGCTGTAAGTCTGGTCCTATTATTTCATGAAATAACATAAAAAATATGCCTGCAGCTGCTGATGTAGACTATTCAGCAGTGTTTGTGTGTGGCAAAATTTAACAGAGTTACTGACATTCTAGGATAATCTCACAATGAGTCTAAGAGCAGGGAACGGTCAAATTAACAATTTTTAAGCCGCTCTGAGATCCTTTGTGGCTGGAGAGTGAGGTATAAATACAGTCGCCCCTCTGTTTTTGCAGACTTGAAGTCCGCGTCCCTTGCCAACTCGTGGGCGGCAAACGGAGGGGGACAAAATGGTGTGCACGCACTATTATTTTCAATGGGGCTCGAATATTTGTGAGTCGCCATTTTTGTGAGGAAGGGGGGTCTGGAACAGATCCCCCATGAATTGAGAGGGGCAACTGTACTCTAAAAGAATAAATAAATAAATCTGGGTGGAAAAATTATGATCAAAAATGGGATTCCAACTTCTGTGCTCTCCTCATAAAAGTAATGGAGGGGACATTTGCAAGAGAGAATTGGTATGTAGGAAGGTGTACTTAATTCCCCCCCCCCAA
>CM034710.1:47637529-47650500 GCA_020142125.1 Phrynosoma platyrhinos
ATTTGTAATATGTTTTACATTGTTTACATTTTTAATTTTATGTCTATTAACTATGTCTTATTTAATACTGTTTTAAGGGGGTTGGGTCGGTTTGGAGATATGATGTATGGGTTTTATTGTAAGCCGCTTAGATTGTTTGTCAATAAGCGGGATATAAATAAATTTTATTATTATTATTATTATTATTATTATTATTATTATTAGATGTTAGGGGAGGGCTATCTGCAGGCCTCAAGTACTGCAGTGATCACTAAAAGCTACTGTTGAAGACAAATCTTGGGGGGCTGAAAGCACATGAGGCCTCCCTCAAAGTGCAGTTCGTATTAAGAGCCGTGGGATTTCAATGGTGATGTTGGGTCCTGCTAAAATTTTCAGGTTTTGATTCCCATATAAACATCTTCAGAAAAAAAACAACCATCTCTTCTTCTTCTTAACACAGCAATACATTTTGTAATTGTTATTAATGGTATAAATTAAAATAAGTACAGTTCTGATACAATTTCTTGATCTTTCCAAGACTTTTCATCTTAACTACAAATATGACCATGTTGGTATTAATAGGAATATTTCAAAATATTTATCTTTCCCCCCTTATCATTTGCCTTAGTTCTGTAAAACATAGAGAAACATGTAAAAATGCTTACAGGAAGGGATGCGTGCCTACAACTATAGTACAAGAAATGTGTGCTGTTGTCCCCGTCCCCCCGCTAATAATTGTAGGGAATCTTGTAATTTTCCCAGTTTACCAAGCATATTGTACTTCTCAAATACTTATAAGCTCTTTTGTTTGCAAGTGCTTATAATCTAAAGCACCAAATAGCACATTCACAAGAGCACCTTAATTTGTCGGATGAGAAGCATCTGAAACTCGAGGGTTATGATAACGTGTATGGGTGGCACGGGTATTTAATGTATGATAAAATCAAAGTACATAGAAACTTTAATGATCATTACCTAAGACGTGCATTACTGAGAATTTGGCTTAAAATTAGGAAAATCTGGCCCGATATTATACCTAAATGGACTGCTATTGGGGAAAAGAAATAATTTTATGACCTCACATTTAGCTTTCAAATATTGCATTAAAATATTTTCAACAGCAATTTCTTCCTAAGGCTTTCACCTGTATAACTATGGAGGGACTGCAGTGTCATAGAGTAGACAACAGTGTGTATCCATACTGCAGAAAATAAGCAGTTTGATACCACTTTAACTGGGATTTGTAGTTTGGTGAAAGCTCTCTGACAGATTAGGCTGAAAACTTCACCAAGCTACTAATCTCAGGATTCCACAGAATGGAGCCATGGCATTTAAATTAATGTCAAACTGCTTTATTTCTGCAGTGTGGAAGAGCCAACAGTGTGATGTCTTTTATTATAGCAGCTATTTAAAAAAACAAAATCACTTCCTTTCGTTCATATGTGAGCTATTTGAACCTGTAGGCAGCCTGAAACAACAAAACTAGAACCATTGAGTGTTACTGAAGATCATCCTAAAATAAATTGGGTGCTAAGGAAGAGCAAACATGAACAACACTTTGGGCAAGCTTTTGAGATGCTATGATCTCTTTATTGGGTAAGATATTAAAAAAAAGGATTGGGCAAATTAAGTAGAAAAACAGACTGACTTGTATATACTGCTTCTGGATGGAGGGCTCTGTCTAGCACAACCAGCAAAAATGCAATGAATCACTACAGGATGTAGGAGGTGATGCTCATCTCCGTTTCTAAGTCAAAGAGCCAGCGTTGTCTGAGGACTACTATGGTGATTATGTGGCCAGCATGACTCCACCAAATGCTGTTACCTTCCCACCAAAGTGGTCCCTATTTATCTACTTGCATTTGCATTCTTTCAAACTGCTAGGCTGGCAGAAGCTGGGACTAGTGACAGGAGCTCATCCCATCATGCAGCACCCAGGCCTCGAACTGCCAACCTTCTGCTCTTACGATCTCAGAATTGGGTCTTAACCACTAAGCCACAACATCCCTCAGAAGTACCGGATCATAAAAATATCTTTAGAAGCAGCAATAAACTTAATTGCTTTTTTTTCCTTGTTTTTTTGTTTTTGTTTTTTTTTTAACTGAGAGGCCTATGCAGTCATCTTCCTTTCATTGCCTTTTATTACACTCACAGATGGAATGGCTTTTAGTGAGTTCAGGGGTAACAGCAAGCTGCCCATATATAGTAGACTTTCCTAATGTAATCAGGATTCCCTCAGGAGCCACACATTAAAACCATTATGAAAATGGAATTTTCTTTTAACTTATGGCCTTTCACTTTGTCCTTCCCCCACTACTAAAGAACATACAGTAAATGCTCTGTCTCCAGTGGATTCTAAAATTCAATATAGCTGAAAGCACCAAACCATGTATGGAGAGAGAAGATAAATAATGAAGTAGTCAAAATAGAATTTCCCTTTGGTGACTAATAAAATGCCACCTTCCTTTGTGTATATATGTTTGTGTGTACACACACCCCGACTGGTATGTCTCTTAAAACATGATCAAAAATGAATTTTAATTTTATATATATATAAGAATTAGAAGAGGAGAAATCATAGCTTTTGGTAAACAATACGTTTTACACTAATTCAAATGCATTTTCTGCCTATTGTAGATAGTATAGTTAGATGGTAGAAACTTTATATTTAGGCTTGGAGTGCTTTTTACCAGCTTAGGGTAATTCAGCAGTCACGGCACTATTTAGAGAAAGCTGACCTAGCCATATCGATATATGCCCTGGTTATATCCAGATTCAATTACTCTAATGTATTCTATATGGCTGTCATTTAAGATTGCTCATAAACTACATCTGCTCCAAGACGTGGCAATTAGACCACTTTTAGACATTAAGCACTTGGCTCATGTTACACCCATACAGAGAGAGACAGAGACAGAGAGACAAACAAAGCTGGTTTTGTTAGGATTTAAAATCTCAAAATGGTTTGGGACCCTGCTATCTGAAAGACAACCAAGAACTGTGTGCCCAAGCATTAAGATTAGAGCCAGAGACCCTACTATGTGATCCATCAGTGGAGTCATAAGCGTGGTGGATACCAGGGACTGGACTTTGTCATTGGTGCTCCCACACTTTTGGACCTTCCTCCCAAGGAAAAACACACAACCTTATCACTGCTGGCTTTTTTAAAAAAAATGCTAAAAACAGATTTATCCCAGTATCATTCAAAATTGATTTGTTGCTGCTGTTTGTTGCCTAAATAGCAATTGTATTTGCTTATATTTTGTAATCTTTGAAGTCACTTTCATGAAGTCCATGTGCCCTTAAAGGGAAATTAACAGTCTCTTAACATATAAATATGTTATAACTAACAAATAATAATTGCAATTTTAAATAGTTTTGCAAACAAACAAACAAACAAAACAAAACATCAGACTTTCTCCAAATCCTTTGGTGTTCGTACTGACTTTGTAGTTATCATTTAATTGATGGTACAGGTAGATATGGTAGTGGTAGATTCATATCTTCAAGTGTAAATTCTCACAAAACACCTACAAAGAATAAGGATTTTATTTCAAATGGGAAATGGTGAGCAAGTGATGGTTGAACTGTCTGCTGACCACCCATCTGAGTGATTTCTTCCTAATCAGAGAAAGATTTCTGGAGCCACTTCTGCATACAACATTTCTACTGTACTTTTCAGTTATTTAGCAGCAAGTTTTGTTTGAAGACACATGTAATAATAATTATTTTCTAAGTACAAGTTCACTTTCCTTTTGAATAATAATGATTGTTTCATTAGAACTATTCATGCTTTAAAATTATGTTGGATACAAAACCTGACACTTTCAGTTCTACACAGTATATGTATAATTTCTCATTACTATCCTTATTCCAAACTAATTCAGGATACACAACTATCATTTTCTCAAGCTACAAGCTAATTTTTTAATTTTTTTGGCAAAGAATATCCACACACTATATATATATATTATATATATATATATATATGCATTGTTTTGGATGGTTATTAAATCAGAACTGAATATTTTTAATTCTTGTGTGTGTGTGTGGGTGGGTGCAACTTTTTTGGTGAACTTACATGTAACCACCATCTTTAGCTTTTCAAAATGCAATGCTGCTAACATTTGGGTCCACTGTGAATTAAAAACATGCATAATGTCACAAAATCTGGCATCCATCAATGTTTTTATGTCAGTGGTCATGCTTCCACAACTGAAACTCCTGTAGTATTCCTTATTGGGATACAGAAATGACCTCTGTTGCTAGATCCTCATGGGATTTCCAGTTTCCAAAAGAATATAGAAGTAAATTTTGAGTGATATACTATTAGAGTTTGAAATACAGAAAATGAAGTCTAATACACAGATAATTCAGGGATTGCTACATCAAACTCATTTCTCGTGGCAATAAACCTAGCAACAAACTGATAGCATGTTTGTTTCATATTTATTTGTAACTATGTAGTAAAATATCTAAAAAGAAACATTAACTGAAATTCTAAAATGTTCTGCAAAAAGAAGCCAGCCTGAATCTGTACAGTATATGACATTTTATGGCAACTAATTTAAACAGTTACTACAAACAGTTAATTATATGGTGTCATGGATTTCGTCAGTAAGCATCTATTAGGATATATTTGGCATGAGCAGACAAGCTGTGGCAATGAACAAAACTGTCATTGTAGATCATGTCATAAGGGTAGCTTTCATGTCAACATTCCTGAATAGATTAATAGTTGTCTGTGGTAGTCTTGTTCCTTTGCAACTCTCTTTTATTACAGAGACAAGTCTCCCTCTATTAATTACTCCATTTCTCACAAAATTGGGGCATGTGATGTGAAATATCCTAGTTACTGTATTGCAGGCATGTTACAGTGAATGTCCACTTCAGTGAGCATTTAGGGATGTAAGACTTCACTTATTTCATTGTTCCCTGCAACAACAACAAATTTCAAAAGGATCCTCCCTATTGGGAGTGATTACAAGACTTTTATATATTTTCAGTTCTTTACACTTCAGGACTCTTTCCCCACCCACCCCCCAAAAATTATTTTTTCCAGAAGAAACTTTGTTTAGTGCAAAAACCAACATTTTGCAAAAAAAAAAACAAATTGCTCTCTTCACAAACTAATTTTCAATACAAAATGTCCCAAAATATTCAAAATGTCATGGCAGTTGGCCATTTTGTCAATTGTGTGTCTAATGTGTCAAGATACCCTTTGTCATGTAGTGTGTATTCTTTACATTCTTAGTGAAAAGTTGACCAAAGATAAATTGCCTGAATGTCTGGTGGTAAATGTTGTTGTTGTTTGTTGCCTTCAAGACATTTCTGAATTTATGGCAACCCTAAGGTGAACCTATCCTGAGGTTTTCTTGGCATGATTTGTTCAAAGGAGGTTTGCCTTTGCCTTCCTCTGAGACTGAGAAAATGTGTCTTACCCAAGCTCACCCAGTAGCTGAGTGGGAATTCAAACTTTAGTCACTTAATGTCTTAATCTAACATTCAAACCATTATACCATGCTGGCCCTTTGAAGGAAATATTACCCTCAAATCTCAGCCTGCATCAAGTGAAGGCTATTGTAACATTCAGATGACAATACAGTTCCCATAGAAGGGAGGGGACAGTCTTGCCCTTTTCAGTAAAAGCTCTTGGAGCTGCTTGTCAGAAGCTAGCTTCAGCCTAAGTGAGTACAATCTAAAAAAATTTAGCAAAGAGGGGTTTTCCATTATCCTGAGAATTAGAGCACCACCAGAACTGTGAACTAGCCTCTTTCTCAGTCTCTCACTCATACAGACACACAGATTTCCCTCCCCCATTTTAATAGATTTCAAATGCACCCCCCCATTTCCCTAAAATAGGATCAATATTACAAAGAAGCATTCTTGATTAGAAAATATTTTTCTCCTGTCTTCAGTTCTGTTTGTTTTTATTAGTTTTCAGTTTCCTTTTCAGCAGAACAATGTTCTGTTTACATTAACAATGCAATTGTAGACATGTCTACTCAGAAGTATACCTCACTGAGTTAAGTAGCATTTGTGGTTGTTGTTAACCACCCTCAAATCGTTCTCAACCCATGGTGACCCTGTGGATGAGACATCTCCAAGACTCCCTATCCTCCACTGCCCTGCTTAGTTCCTGCAAAGTCAATCCCGTGATTTCCTTAATAGAGTCCATCCATTTAGCATGTGGCCTGCCTCTCTTTCTACTTTCCATCACCTTTCTTAGCACTGTTGTTTTTTCCAATGAGTCCTCTCTTCTCATGTTTCTCCAAAATATGACAGCCTAAGTTTTGACATCTTTTCTTCCAGGGAGATTTCTGGCTTGATCTGCTCTAGGACCCATTTGTTTGTCTTTTTGGCTGTCCACAGAATCCTCAGCACTCTTCTCCAGCAACACATTATCTCAAATGATTGATTTTCTTCCTATCTGGTTTATTAACTGTCCAGCTCTCACATCCATTAAGGTAATAGAGAATACAGTGGCTTGTATGATTCAACCTTTTGTGCTCAGTTGTTTATCTTTACATTTCTAGTTCTTTCATAGCCGCTTTCCCTATTCTTAACCTTCTGATTTCCTGGCTGCAATGCTGATTCCTATCTATGTTTGATCTCTTTTACTATTTCTATTTCTTCATTGTATAGGTTGAATTTTGTAGATTCTCCATGGTCATTAGTTTTGTTTTCTTTGTGTTCAGCACTAAGCCTGACTTTGCACTTTCTTCCTTGATCTTTCTTAGTAGTTGTTCCAGGTCTATAAGGTTTTCTGCTAGTATTATGGTGTCATCTGAATATCTTAGATTGTTGATATTCCTTCCTTCTATTTTCACTCCTTCTTCTGTGTCCAATTCTGTTTTGTTTTGTTTTGTTTTACAAAAGCATTTTCTCCTAAGTAAATGTTTACAAGGTTGTAGCCTAAGCGGGACATTCTAAAAGACCACTAGCATGCATTATGACAATCATGTTTTCTCAGCCCTATATGTTTTTAACTAATTTAATTCATTCCCTTCCCTATGTTTATCCTAAAAAAACAACTGTAAAGCTGGTTAGGCTGAAAAGCTGAATAGCTCAAAGTGGCCACATGAATATTTGGGGGAATTGATATTTGACCTTTCTATAACATACATGGCGCTGAGAACACAGACCATGAATCACAGAAAAAGTTGTCAGATAAAAAGTTATCAATGATAAATGCATTTTGACTTCACAATAATGAATTATACTATATTTTAATCATGCTGCACACATACACATACAGTACTATATTTTTTTATCTGAGCTTCCTCCTCCCCTTTTTTTAAGGCTTTCCTAAATTCAGTGCATTAATCCCAAGGTTTCTCTGCTTAAAACATTAGTTTTCTGCATTTATTATGCTGGTACTCAGATGAAATAAAAATTAGTGGTGTGCAAACTTCCCCACAACACTCCTTGCTTTAACAAAACATTTATATTTACTCTCCTACCAAAATAATGAGAACTTGAGAAAATTTTCTAAAATCAAAAAAGGGATGAATGAATGGGAAAAATGCTTTCCATTGCCTAATCCAACCTCTCATTGAAACAGTCCTCCCCTTCCTCCTTTCTTTCCTTTCACTCTCTTCCTTTACTTTCCAAGTGATAGTTTGTGATCGTGATTTTGAAAAAGGAGGTGCCTCTCCTTGTTTCCATGTGCTGATAAGCAACATGTTAAGAAGCAATTGCTTGAGATCCCCTGTGGATTTTCAGTGAAGATATATAAAAGTATGACAGGCACAACAGAAAAGACAAATCTACTTGACAAGATGCAGTAATCTGAGAGGAAGCATCAAGGAGTAGCAAAGTTTCTTCTGAACTATATGAGACAGTTTGAGATAATTCTGTGACATGTGAGAGCTTCAATGCCAGAAGATTGGTAGTGCATTTTTCAACCTCATGCTGTTTGCTTTAACCTTTTGTTTCATATCTATAGCATATCAGTTCAGAAATAATTCCCATTTGCTTTAATGTAGCTTACCTCCTATTAATAGAGAGTATAAGATGTACAATTTATCTGGATTGTTAGTCGTTTTTTCAAATACATCCTTCTTTAATCCAAACAGCCTGTTTAAAATTATAGTTTTAACACTTGCTAAGAATATTTTATGCTCTTTTTTCTGTCATGTCTTAGATATCTAGAGGCAGAGATATTGAGTCAGTAGTTTACTGCAAATTATTCCATTCACTTTGTTTTAAAACAGTTGTTTGGAGTATCAAAGTGTGAGTCCAACACTTGCTGGGGGAAGTATTCATTCATTCATTCATTCACACTATTGAAAGATGGCTTTCCATTAGAAGAAATTGTGTATAAATTAAAATTTTGCAGTGCATATAGAGCACAGAGATTAAAACCCTACAATGCATAAAACCTAAAAACAGTAAAAACATCATACAAGTAAAATCATTTATTGCAGCACTTGTGTTTTGTTGTTAACTGGCCCAGGGCCAGGGGATTTCCCCACAGACAATAGATTGCTAATGTAAATAGACACACATCCACCATACATATCCTCCCACCTCGAGGCCTTGCCATTCAACAACAGACCAATACACAGATTAACATGTAAATCATTTCCTCCAAACCAAGGGTCACACAAGTATATATACCCCACACACTTCTATGCCACCACCTTCTGAAAATGCCAGAAGGCAAAACATCAGGAATAAATTCTTCCAGAACGCAGCCACATAGCCCAGAAAATCCACAGAAAACTATAAAACTAAAGAATTTGCACCTTTGTCCTCTGGTTGGAGATGATCCATAGAAACTGGAGCTTCAGGACCAGGCTCTGAGAATTGACAACTCTAGTTGTACCTAATATGATCCAAAAATAATGTTTTTGAAATGCTGTTGACTACAACATTTCAAGTTACCAATAAGGTTTTCTCAGAACCCTTAAGGAAATTAATCCCATAGCAACATTTTAGATAAATTTTCTGCCATCTTAAAGGCACTAAATCTAATTCTTTTACTCTTCCCAGACAGTTAGACATTTTAGTGATGGTCAGTTTGATTTTGAATTCAAGAAATCTAAAAAAAAAAGCAATTTTAGAATGAGAACAGTTTCAATGGGCACTGCACATGCTTATTGAACAATGTAGAAATTGTAAGAAAAAGAATAAAAGGACTTCAAATTTGAATAAAATTGGCTCCTGAGAGCAATTTGGCAATATTTCAGACTGTTGCGTTATATGGAATGAGGAGGACTAATTATCTCATTTAATGGGAGTTGTGACCCATGTAGAAGTACCATATTTTCCGGCGTATAAGACGACCCACGTATAAGACGACCCCCCATTTTTCCAGTCAAAATATAGAGTTTTAGCACCTCTAGCTTCATTATCCTTATACCCGGCATATAAGACGAACCCCCCCCCCACTTTAGCCACAGATTTTGCAGGTTAAAAGGTCGTCTTATACGCCGGAACATACGGTAACTACATTTTTATTGTATATTTAACAATTTTTGAAATAAAATTCGAAAACAAAGCCATGTTAGTCTGGATCAATATACAAAGGGATATTGTAGTGCCTTTGAAACTGGAAGAAAGAGGTTTGTAGCATAAGCTTTTGTAAACTGAGCCTGCTTCATCAGATGCAATCTGTGACTCAATCTACAAAAGCTTATGCTACAAACTTCTTTCTCTCATTTTGTCTCAAAGGTGCTAAAATATCTCTTTGCATAATTTTTGAAATAGTCAGCAGTAAAGTTCTTCAGCATGTGCTTTACAGACTACAGCAAAGCCTTTGTCTGCATGGATCATGAAAGGCTATGGAATGCCCTTAAAGACATGGGAGTGCCAACACATCTGATAGTCCTAATGAGGAATCTGCACTCAGGACAAGAGGCTACTGTCAGAACAGAACACGGAGAAACTCAATGGTTCCCAATTGGCAAAGGAGTCAGACAAGGCTGCATCCTATCACCCTATCTATTCAACTTATATGCAGAACATATTGTAAGGAAAGCAGGCTTGGACATGGAAGAGGGAGGAGTGAAAATAGGAGGAAGAAATAATAATCTGAGCTATGCTGATTACATCATAATACTAGCAGAAAACCTCACAGACCTGGATAACTACTAAGGAACATCAAAGAAGAAAGTGCAAGGGCAGGCTTAATGTTGAACATAAAGAAAACAAAAATAATGACCACAGAGAACTTACATACATACAAACTAGACAATGAGGAAATAGAAACAGGAAAAGAGTTCTCACATCTGGGATCAAACATTGATTGGAATGGGGACTGCAGCCAAGAAATCAGAAGAAGATTTAGAACGGGGAGGGCAGCTATGAAAGAACTAGAAAAGATCCTAAAATGCAAAGACATACAACTCAGCACAAAAGTCAGAATCATACAAGACATCATATTCCCTATTACCATGTATGGATTTGAGAGCTGGGCAGTCAAGGAAAGAAGATAGGAGGACAATCAACTCATTTGAGATGTCGTGCTGGAGAAGAGTGCTGAGGATCCCATGGACAGCCAAAAGGACAAACATATGGGTCCTAGAGCAAATCAAGCATGAGTCCTAGAAGCCAAGGTGGCAAGACTTAGACTAACATACTTTGGACACATCATGAGAAGACATGAATCATTAGAAAAGACAATAAGCAGCTTCATTTAAGCAGCTTCAGTTATATACCGCTTCATACCATGCTATGCAGTGTCTAAGTGGTTTACAATTGTAAGCTCATTGCCTCCCAACAGGTGGGTACTCATTTTAGCAACCTCGGAAGGATGCAAGCCTGAGCCCTTGCGGTTTATGAGTGAGTGGCTGCAGTACAGGCATTTAACCACTGTGCCACCAGGGCTCCTATAATGTTAGGAAAGGTGGGGGGAAGTAGAAAGAAAGGAAGGCCACATGCTAGATAAATTATTATTATTATTATTATTATTATTTATAGCCCGCCTCTCTGCACGGCACTCGAGGCGAGTTACAACATTTAAAACAAGCCAAGTTAAAACATTCCCTTCTCCCATAATCCACCCTCCCACCCCTTAAAACAGAATTAAACCAGAGGAGAGTTAAAACATAACGATACAATTAAATCATTAAAATCATTAAAATAACAACAGAGGATCAGATGTGCCAACCAGGTAAAGATAAAATAAAAATTCAGCTCCCTACAACAGCTGTTATTCTGGAAAGGCCTGTTGGAAGAGATCCGTCTTCACTGCCTTTTTAAAGGCAGCGAGAGTAGTGGTAAGACAGATCTCATGGATGGACTTTATTAAAGAGACCACAAATATGAGTTTGCAGGAGCTGGGCAGGACAGTAGAGGACAGGGGAGCCTGGAGATGTCTCAACCATAGGGTTGCCATGGGTTGAGATCGACGCAAATGCAGTGAACAACAACAACAACAAAGGTTTTCCTCTCCCTTCCTCCTAACTATTTCAAGAAAGTACTTCCAAGGATCCAGCGGGGTGTAGTGGTTTGAATATTGGATTACAACTCTAGAGACTTGGGTTTTAATTCCCAGTTGGCCATGGAAACCCATTGGGTGAACATAGACAAGTCATATACTCCCAGCCTGAAAAATAAAAACCATGATAGAGTCACTTTAGGATTACCATAAGGTGGAAACAACTTGAAGGCACACAACAACAACAAAGATGCTTTCTCCAATATTAAAAATATGTCTTAAAAGAATCTGGTTTCAGAGCATAAAGTTAGGAATCTCATTCAGTGCCTCTAGAAGTTTGAAAACAGAATATTGATTAGTGGGACCCAGTATTTGCAAAACTTATTACTTTGATTCATGATTCCAGGTCATCCATTCCAACCCCCTGCCATGCAGCAACACACAGTCAAAGCACTCCCAACAGATGGCCATCCAGCTTCAGTTTAAAAACCTTAATTTTTAATTATCACATATAAGAATGAAAACTGCAATGGAATCAGATAGCACCTTGAAGGCTAATGGAGTTACTGCAAGATGAGATTTTTTGGATTGAAATTTACTTCATCAGATGTATAGAGTAGAGATTTAAGAGATTATCACACTACATAAAAAAGTGACTTATTCCCAATGGGATACAATCACTTTCTGGATTAATCTCTGATTTTATGACACATAATAAATTGCTGCCTTCACTGCCAGGTGGTTGCAACCTGGCTGCATCCTGGATCCCAGCTGCATTTAGCCAGCTGTTTTTCAAACACAGTAGCTTGCCATTTTGGAAAACTGGCTGGCTAAGTGCGGCTGGGACCCAGGATGAAGCCGGGTTGCAATCCCCCAGAAAAAGTTGTGATTTACATGTGATAAAATCAGAGGTTAATCTGAAGAGCAGCTGTATCCCATCAGGGATAAGTCACTTTTTTGTAGTGTGAAAATCTCCTTAGTAGAGAGATAAATATATATAGACAGTGTACATGGTGGGGGATGGAATCAGAATGAAATCTCATATAAAACATGCTATATAAGTGACACTTATATTATTCACAGTGACCATTAGGAAAACATTATACAAGTATCCTGACAATTAACTTATGTTTTAATATTAGTATTTTAAATTATATTTTAATATCAAAAATATTATCAGATCACAACCCAGTTTTGCTAAAATTAATGAAAAGAGAGAGAGAATTCAACTGAGGATTAAATGACAATTTACTAAAATATGAAACAGTACTTAGAAAAGCCAAGGAAACGCTCAAAAATTACTTCCTGGAAAAATTTATGCAAGATATCTCAACTAAGACAATCTGGGATGCAAGTAAGGTAGTGACATAGGTCTTCTTCATAAAGCACAGAAAAAATAAGAAAAGACAAAAAGAAAGAAGGGAAAATCAGGCAAGAAATTAAGAAAAAAGAAGCACTTAGAGAAAACCCAGCTAACAAGGAAGTAATAAATGAAATTAAAGTATTGCAGAGGTTATTCCCAGCAGAAATGACAAAAGAAATTGAGAAAAAACTTTGATGGATGTGTCAAAAGCATTTTGAATTAGGTCATAAGCCTAGTAAATGG
>CM034710.1:47657517-47674225 GCA_020142125.1 Phrynosoma platyrhinos
TAAGATAAATATAGAATCAATGGATTCTTTGTGATGGCTCATACAAATATTTGGATACTAAAAAGCTAGTAGGGGGTTGTGATGGGTGTCTATGTACTTCTTTCTTGGGTTCCACAGGGCCAATTATAAATGAATAGTACAATCACAATTTAAGCCCAGTTTTTTAAACAACAGTACAACAAATTATACACTAAATTGAATACATATCCAGTGTTCCAGAGTTCCATGCATCTAATGTGGTGTCAGTCTTGGACTTGACTGTAGGCGTCTTCGCCATATGCTGCTCAGCAGTATTGCAATCTTGGGTGCAAACCTTAAAGTACTCAGTAAAAATACAAAATAGATGTAAATTGATAGATAATAGATTTTCCTCTTCATTATTTTATCCCTGCTAAATCCCTGGAAATCCCTGGAAGCCCTACTACCTGATTCAAGGTGAAAAGTGACTGAACCTTATGCCTGGCAGTTACAGCTCCTTTTCTCTCCAGTTCTCCCTCTTTCTTGATTAAAAGAGAAAGGACAACAGAAGGGTCATCCTAGCCTCCCTTGGAAGGGAATTCTGTAATCTGGGAACAACTACAAATGAAATGCATCTGCAAACTAGTTCTTTTTTGTCATTCCATTTACTTGATCCTTTTGTCTTGTAATAGCTAGCAAGTTTTCAGCTATCTAGGCACAGAATCTCTTCCTGCACATGCCTCTTGCCTCCTTGTCCACAACTTTCCCATGACAATAGACTACAGTATGTTAACCATTAATTTTAGCTAATGGCCCATTGGTATCTAAGGGCAAATCTAGACTTGCCATGAAATCTGGATGTGTCCCAGGTTTTCTAGAATGCAGTGACTTTGGGCTTGTCTACACTATTACTATGGACATCGAGGCACATTGCAGCAAAGTGGCCACACATTCCCCCATTGTGAGGTCACCTTGTTGTAAAATGGCAGCTCACAAGCTGGTTTGCCCAAATCATTTTTGGGCACACATCTGCGGCCATTCCACTTTATTTATTTATTTTCCTGTCAAGCATTGGAACATATGCATTTTCACACTGGCCCAGAACATTCCTCTGCCTCCTCTTTTTTTTTTTTTTTTTTTTTTTTTTACCATGGAAGGACCGGCATTTGGCCATCGCTACAGCTAAGCCAAGCAGTTAATTGGAGATGTGCAGGTATGAGTATAAGTATCAACCTAGCAGATATATTGATACCAAGTTGTGCACATAAATGCAGCAACCTTTAAAAATGGAGAACAAGCCACTCAAACCTCCCGTCGCTTGAGAATTGTCACTTCCTGGTGGGAACAAATATGTGACCGCCAGACCCTGTTTGTCACACCCCAACCACCATATGTTCCTTCCTCTTCCACCAATGCAAAACCATTGGACATACATCCACTGATTCAAATTTTCCAGGAAAATCAGAAGAACATTTGGATTCTTTTTTCTACAGATTAAAGCCTTCAGGCTTCTAAACCCCTACAACTGCTGCAAATTAGTCAGAATATCATGTGTCCAAACCACCATCAGTTCAAAGTGAGTGAGGGTTTGTTTAGTTGTGCTGAAAGCGTTGAAAGCAGCTTCACTGTATCTTTCCCTATAAATCCAGTAGATGTTATACATGCTATAGCTATTCATGCCTTCTTCCTATGTTGCTTACTGTGCTGTTCATAGTACTGCATTTTAAATTATATTTTTGAAACGTGGTATTTTACTGATATATAGCTGCTTGGTTGTTGTTTTTAACATTTATTATTGTAAGCAACAATTTGTGCCTATTTGTCAAAAGCATGAGATAAAAACAGAACAAGAAACCTGTTTAAGATCCAAATATAACATTAACAAAGGAGAAAGATTCTGCACTGAAGCTATAAACTTACAATGCCTCACTTTTTTACACAATCTTCCTTAGCTGATCCTTAGTTATTTTAGAGCTGTAGTTTCTACTAGACATAGATTTTATTTCTGCCTTCCTTAAGGCAGTGTACTTACAAATGGCATAGTAATTGACCAGGCCATTGGAGACATGGGTTGAAATTCCTGCTCTGCCATGAAACTCCCTGAAAAGTCTTGACCGAATTAAAGTTAACCTAGGGAATCTGATTGTGTTGTATTTTATATTGTATTTTTACTGTTGTTAGCCACCCCGATTGGTCTCAAAGGGGTGGGATATAATTATTATTATTATTATTAATATTATTATTATTATTATTACCCTAATATTATTATAACCCTAACCCTAACTTTTCCTCATGCAGCACAGTTGCCAAAAGAAGATTAGAATGAGTTTAGTGTTATTCCTGAATCTAAACTGTGGCAGCTAATTTCAAAATAAGCCAGTTTGATCATCAGTGTACTCTGCTGTTTTGTTTCAGTAAACAAGATTAATCATAGTATATTGTTATTTGGACATGAGAACAAGCAATGGTTAATCAGAAATGGAAGTAACCCAACTAAAAGAGAAGAGAGGAGAGGATCCTTATGAGTCACAGGTCCACTGCAGTTTGCTTCTATAACAAATCATGTCATCCTGCTTGCCTCGTCTATTCTCTCTTAACAGAATTGTTAAAAGAATACAGTATGAGGCAGTCGAGGACCTTCAAGAAATGTATAACTAAATAAATGTCTCATGAATTCTATCAGTTTTGAATAAACTCATAATTCTTGCAGTGTTTACCATGAACCATCAGAACTGATGTCTGATGTTTGAAACAGGCATCTGTTCCTAGCCAGAGGTAATATGTACCAAGACACTCACATTGTCTAACAGAAGCTTACTACTTGTACAGTGTGAAATGTTAACAAGAAAAGGGCGATTCAGTTCTATAAGCTTATGTTATTCAGTTCCAATGGTGATGAA
Organism: Phrynosoma platyrhinos; assembly: GCA_020142125.1. Classification (NCBI taxonomy): domain Eukaryota; kingdom Metazoa; phylum Chordata; class Lepidosauria; order Squamata; family Phrynosomatidae; genus Phrynosoma; species Phrynosoma platyrhinos. Next base: position 47,660,376 of record CM034710.1, read on the forward strand.
AATCAAGTGATGCCTTTGTAACCACAGAGAACAGGCCAGCCTTTATAAGCAGACAACGATTTCTTGTGTTCTTGTGATGAAACTGTATTCCATCATGAATATGCCTCGCGACTGTGTTAAACAAAAGCATTACTGTCTAGGCTTAGATGGTGGTTAATTTCCTTTGAATCCCACATTATTCTATGTGCAGATGTGTTAAATAGTTAAAAATCACAAGATTCTCAACATGCTGAAAATATTACAGTTTCAGGGGTGTGAACAATGTTAAGCTGAATTGAGTCACAGAGTGGATGGAATTGAAAAGTAGCTTTCTCAAAAAATAAAAAGTTTTTATTTCTTTTGTACTGTACATATAAACCGTGCTACTAACAAGCCACTGTACATTGTGTAGTGTGTAATGCAACATGGCAGTGGCTAAAATAATCTTCATAATAATAATAATAATAACAAAGATGTTTCCTGTTAATTTTGGGAACAAGAGGACTGATACTTTGGCAGAGAACTGAAATTTCAAGGTACATTTTCTTGTACAATGTGTAAAACATTTCAGAGCTTCACAAAGTTACATTTTTTTAGACTACTACCCCTAAATCTCCGAGCCAATAAAGTTGCTGGCTATACTGGCATGGGGAGTTATAATTCTCTCCATGATACTTGTTTGAGTTGTTCTGATGCTGTGCCAGGAACCCAAGTAAACACATCAGGAAGAGGCAAGTGCTTACCAGGTCAGCCTGTTCGTTCATTATCTGTAACTCTTATTCAGCTTTCAGCAGCATTCACAGGCCCAAAACTAGCTGAAGGACAGCCTCTTTTACAATTTTGGTTTGAATAAATTACGCCAATAGCTTTCACCAAAATTTGGAACTACTAGATCAGTGGTACTCAAACTTTTTACCCTTGGAACACTCCTTTACATCTACATGCAAACATCGCGCATGCTCCCACTTGCCATAGTATATGAATAAAAATATTCTGTTTATTTATTGTATGTATTTTAATGCACATGTTCGTATATATTCATATTTTAACATTTTATAAGGAAATAACATTGTTCAAATTAGAACTGCTTTATTTAAGTAAATTCAATATTTAACTCAACACACATGTAAATTTTACACATGAAAAAGTTTGGGAAGAGGAGAAGGAAGGAATAGAGCCTTCAAGTCTTGCAACCCCCTTGAACAACTCCCACACGTGGCGGGGGGGGTCTTGCCCCACCATTTGAGAACCATTGTACTAGATTATATGTGTGTTTTAAAAAATGGAATAAAAAAGGTACATGGGTCACAATTTTGCCCTTTTCAACTTGCTGGATTTTTTTAAAATCAGGTCAGCTTTAATTTTGTCACTATTATGGACGCAACAAATAGACTCTTATTAGATTAAGAAGAATATCAATTTGAGAAACTCCCTTTTAACAAAAAGCTTGCAGACTCAGTGTATTTTGTAAGCAAAGGGAAAGGAAGAAGAGTGGGTAGTTTGCCAAAGCATGGAGGCTGTTCTGAGTAGCAGCTGGATTTTAATACATTTACAAATGGAGGATCAATTGTTTTTTTCTTCCCAGTAAACCTTGGGAGAGTCTCAGATACAACATGAAACCAACTCAGAACCTGGTAGAACCTAATCTGAATATCTGAAGCTTCTTCTCACTTTTAAGGCTGTAATCAGACACAGGCTTGACATCATATTTTGTTTACCTACCTGCCCCATAAAGAGTTTGGGACAACTCAAAAGCTTGCACAATGTTTGTATAATACAAATTATAATATAATGCGCAGTTATAATACAAATTTTGATTCCTCTTCCCATCCACCACAGCTTTTGCCAGCACTATTACTTTTACTTCTTGATTTTTATGGAGCTGCAGATCACAGCCTTGGCTTATATGTTTTTGTGGTTTTAATCTAGAATTGTTTTAAATTATTTATTTTTATATATCTATGCCATCCTGAACTCTCATGCTAAAAGGTGGACTATAAATATTTTAATAATAGATTCATACAATCAGGAACAGCAATGATATAGATCAAACTAGACATGGTATTATTATCGGTTATGTGAATGATGTGTTTGAGCGTGTGTGAGAGAGACAGACAGACTGAAAGAGAGGATAAATTGCGAGCAGGGGACATGATCTGGAATAGGTGAAAAGTGAAAGCCTTATCACATGAGAAAAGAAAACCAAAACAGAGTGAGAGAGAAGCATCTCTTCTTGCCTCTCTACATGCCGTTGTTGCATTTCTCCTTCCAGAGGGGAGGTGGTTGTAAAAGCATGCCTTTTGCCAAATGGATTTCCCAGTGCTACAAAAGACACACTTTTACAACTATCTGCCTGGGGAAGAGAACAGAAGTGCTGTGAGGGACACAGAGAAAGCTGCTACTCTCCATACTGTTTCAGCTTTCTTTTATGTGATAAGGTTGGTCAAGCCTGATCTTGGCTTTGAGTGACCTCAGTTCTGGAGTTTCCTTTGTACTGACCACTTTGGAGCTCACCCCTTGATCTTCCTGACCCTATTGTCTGTGGAACGTGGATCCTTGATTATTGACTCATCCTCTTGGAACCTCACTCTGGACGTTATCACACGTGGGCCAGAAAGCGAAAATAAAAGTGGAAATGAGGCATTACAAAAATAAACCGAAAATAAACTTGTTTCCGCAAACGTCATTACCTTAATTGCGAATTTACAGCAAGTGCAAAGAACGTCCACACACAAGTGAAAATATCCTGTAAATGTAGTAGATATGCGCAGATAGAGGAATGCTCGCGGGAACCATGGGTAATGATGGGGAAATGCTCCCCAATACATATTTGGCAATCACATTTGCGGTAAATGCGGAATCACCCTCATCGCGCAATTGCATTTCCTGAAGAAATCGAAATTCAAAAGATCTTGGATCTTTCCACTTTCTGACGGGGTTCTGTCGGGGTTCTGTGCGATGTTGTGTGAAAACACGGGCCAATAATCCAGTATCATTCAGGTTTTCATGTGGATTTTGTTTGGATTGGGCCCTGTGTGATAACGTCCTCTTACTTAACCAAACTTTGCTTACTAAATCCAGAGGGTGAACATGTTCATTGTTGCAGTAGGAATTTAGGAACCTCAGTTGGGCTAAAATTTGTTCTCAGCACAAACCATGGCCTGAATACAAATTTTAGCCCCTCTGAGGCTCCAAATACTGGTCAAATCAGAATTGGGGTTCCATATTACATTTCAGATACTGTACTGTGAAAAGTGAGGCATCATTTGTGTACATTTTCACTGTTTTTTCCTGCGTTTGGGGGGCTGAGATCCACATTTAATACATTGGAGTTTCCAATGTTTACTTCCCCTTCCAGCATCTCCTCCACTGGCCTCAGTGCTGGACGTGGGAAGTAAGCATCTAGTTCCTGCACCAATGTAGGTCACACAGCAGCAGTTGCCAAGCAGCAAAGGTAAATGATTCAACTGACCTTTAAAGTGCCTTTCAGGCACTGTTGTACAGAAATTTTTCTATAGACTTCTAATTCTTTTAAAATCTTCAGTTTTTCATCACATACTAAACAGCCATTCCTCTGTGAGTGCATGTAATGTGGGGAGGTCTGGAGAGATTTTAGTTTTTATGGAACATTTGGGATCAGTCACATGGCCAGAAGATAGAAAGCACAATATCATATATATATATATATATATATAGTCTGCAATCATGACAGTAAGCCCCTGTGAACATAATGGAACATAGTTTTGAACAAACATGCATAGGATTAACTGTTAATCTCCTAGATTTGAATTGTGATTTCTTTCTTATCAATATTGTTTTTTAAATACCTCTGAAATCTTTACTTGCCTCTATATCACTTTGTGAAACTCCAGTCTCCATTAGTTAATTACATTTAGTGGTATTAACCTCATAGTCTTTAAATTACTTACTTAAATTAATATTTCATATATTCCTTTTGTATTGTAGGATAGGTTTAGCATTATATTTCTTGCAGACAATGACAGGTAATCTTTTTGACACATGCAGAATCTATCTTCCATCTGGACCTAAAAGGCAGTCTGGACACAGGAGAAAATAGAGGAAATATTCATGCTAACAGTCCAAATACATACTAACATGTCTGTAGAATTAGTAGAGATGCAGACTGCTGGGGGAATCTAATACATCTCTCTATAAGTAGATTAGGAATTTGAGGCTAAACAATTCTCTGTGCAGCTGTTTTATCAGTATGCATCCAGAGTAAAATATGGCATACAATCAAGAAGGACTTTTCCTGGTGCTGAAATATTTAGCAACGTTAATCAGTTAGATTAGCTAGATTAATCTGTTTAAAATCTTTTCTTCAATTAAAAATGTGCTGCCAATTAATCTTGCAGACGATTAGGAAAAAATACTACTTTGAATACTAGAATTTATATGAAATGCAGATGGCACAGGCCATCTTAAAAGATGCCATCTGCTTTCTCATACAGGACAGAGTGCCTCTTCTAACATGATGCCTGCCAATGTTACATGATCTAAAACCAAATAAAAGTGTTTTATGTCAGGTTAGACAAATATGGTTCGTCTTCAAAAGCATGTTCCACTATGTGTCAGAGTAAAGCAACAAGCCCCTTTAGGTGGTGACTCAGGTCATCCTTACCACATTAACAATGCTGTTGGCTATTTATTTGGCATCTAATTGAGGCTTTCTTCTTCTTTTCCCCCTCTTTTTAACTATATGAGAAACTGTTATTAGATTTCCCATCTCAGTGTTTTCCTCTCAGCTCCTAAAGTTCTTCTTAGTATCTAAATCTAAAGAGGTTTGCCATGCATGTAACATGAGGGGAGTGGTGCTCTACTTTGAGAAATGTATCCAAAGCTCAAGCACACAAATTCTAAATCCCCCCCCCCCGACCAGATTGCTAAGATAGCTTTTAATAGTAAAAACACATCCAAAGGATGCTAATGAAGAAGTATTTTGACTTCCAGTGAAGAGAACAAGAGCAAGGGAGGGGAAATGAGTTTTGTGTAGCCCACTCTTCTTCCCAACAACCGCCATCTTTCAGCTTGAATTGTATTTGCCAACTCTGGCAGAACCACTGGAAGGAAGGCAGAGGCAAAGCAAATGAGATGATTGACTGTATTGCCCATAGACCTGTAAGTCCATAACCACATAAAGATAATTCTGAATAGAATGACACCAAAAAGGATGTGGGGATGTCACTATTTTAGGGCATGATGAGGGTGAGAGTGTTACCTTCTTGACATTTGTGGAAGATGGGAGTTGATTTCAATGTAAGAGAGAGAAATAATTAGGTGAGGGCTGGGAAACCAAACCTGTGTTGAGGTGAGAGGAGGACTCTTGTGTAATACTAACAGTAATGACATCATAATAATAATAATAATAATAATAATAATAATAATAATAATAATAATAATAATAATACCTGTAATGAAAGTATAGATTATCCTCTGATGAATTATTTACTCCTAGAATGTTTGAGACAGTAGATAGAGGTGTGCCCTTTTTTATGGCTAGGCTAGTAGAATTGTATTATTCAGGTTCTTATAGAAGTGTGCTGGTGAATCAATGAAGATGATATAATTGAATTTGATTACACTGTGTATGATACTGTATTTATATGTTATTACAGTCACAGAGCAGATTCAAGCCAGAGAGTTGTAAGGCAATAAGAAACCAAGAAAAAGAAAAGACAGTCCACAAGTAAAATATTCCTGTATATACTGTATAAATGGATGACAATCCAGCAGCCAGTATGAAATCAAGACTAATAGCATTCATTGGAACTGAGATATACCACAGTGGGTTTTGATCAGCTTATTTGTGGTAGAACATGCTAAATTACAATGCTTGGTCATCCTTAGAATAGAATCTTTGAAAGAATCTGTAAAAATGATCAGGCCTGCCTGGAAAGTGCTTCAATATTGGGTCTATCAGTTGGGAATGAATGTCTTTATAGTGCAGGAAACATAGCAGATACATAGGGTATTCACAGGCATCTCCCTTCCAGTACTGTAGACAGCAGGATGTTTAAAAGGACCAGAATAAAGGCTCTGCAATATTTAGGAATATTGAGAGTATAAAAATAGTCAGCTGGAACAACATTTCTGCTATGGTTGCTTACTACAGAATACTGTTGGATTCTGACTCTTACAGAGGTGCATCCCAGATCTGTTCTTTAATTATTGCCTTAGCCCTGAAGAATGCCAAGCATAGTTGAACTCAACTAGATACACCAAAATTTGTAAGGATCAGGGTGGCCAAACTGGAAAGGGTAAAATTCATTTTGAGCCAGTAACTGAATGCATAGATCCAAACATGTGCCTCAAGTGGGATCATTCTGGATTCCAGTCTGAGCAGAGCATTTTGAAGAAAGAAGTAGCGTGCAAAAAAATTGACTTGTACTGCTTCCGGGGATTGAAAATCTTTATAATACACAGTTTGGAATCATAAAGAACTTGGGGTATTACTTTGCCCTAGATTAGAATATCTTTATCACAGATGGAATATGTGAGCCTCCCTTGGAGAAGAAGAAGAAAAAAAAATCTAAAGATGGCATTAACTGATCTTTGGATATTTCCAATGATGTGCAGATTGCCCTCCCCATGCTATAGAAGGTTGAAATACTACTCCCAAGTATTTTGTAACTTGACCTGTTCTATACTATGACCATTGATTTGCAATCTATGTTGAGTGATTTTTTTAAAAAAAGTTTTGTGATAGTGTATCATAAGCTGTTCCTCAGCACAGTATGTTGAGAAGATTCTAAGGTCTCTCTTGAGACCCACTTCTGTAAAAGATAAGCTTATGGTATCATCTGCATACAATAAAACAGAGATTGGATGATTTGCTAATTTAGGGTGGGTGGGTGATAATCCGCATTAGATAGGGACTCTATCATATCATTAATATAAAAGTTTAACAGTAGGGGCATAAGACACAATCCTGTTTTACTCCCCTCCCAACTGGAATCAAAGGTGACACATATTCCTGTGGATTGCACTTTATGATCAAGGAGTTATCATCATGTAGTGTGTGAATGAGTATATATAATTTATAGTCTAGGGAAGAACTCTCCAATTTAGTCCAGAATTGGGCTCAGGGGATGCTATTAAATGCTGACTTGAAATCAATAACGGCTGATTTCTCCTCAGATTATTGAAATCACTGTGTTTAATGGACATGTATGGGTGGTTCTGAATTTAATTAGGAAGTGAAAAGTTGAGTATGCATGAGTATGCATATTTATTTGAGATGTGAGATGTATTTGAGTATTTGAGTATGCATAAGTATCTGAGAAGCTGGTAGCAGAGAGAATGGTATTCAGGTGATCTTAGGTAGTGAAAGATCTGGTCGATGAAGGGACTAGAGAAAATTGCAGATGGAACATAGGCCCGAAATAGGTGGGCCAAATAGAGTGGTGGGAGACTGCACCAGTGCCATTCGCACTGGGACTGTGGCAACTTTACGTGCCCGGTCCCACTCTGGATTGCGGGCACAGTTCTATCTGCTTCTTCTTGGCCCAGTTCTTTGTAAATGACACGTCCTCGGTGCAACTTCAGGCTATGTTTGGGGCATCCTTTATGTAAATGGCATGCCCCTAATGCAGCCTGAAGCCATATCATTTTGCCCATGTGATTCAGGCCCTAGATGACTATCATTTGGGTCTAGTTAAAAGCTTTACATATCTGGGGCTAATATTTCATCATAGGGTCCTGTGGAGTCATCACAGATCTTTAGCGCTGAAAGGATTTCTGGGTATTATAAGATTCTTTAATACCAAAGAGAATCAATTCATCTCAATGGCCCTCAAGGTTTTTAATGCAAAGATTGCATCTAAACTGTTATATGCAGTAGCTATTTGGATTGAAGCTGCCAACTTTGAATTTGATAGTTTTCAAATAAAATTCCTCTGGGCACCTCTATATGTTCCCAGATGTGTCCCTAACTCAGGGGGGTTGCAGACTGCCAGAAATAGTGCAAATTGAGTCCACTTTTAGGGTTAGGGTTAGTGCTAGGGAATCATGGGAACTGTATTTTATTGTGGCACCAGAGCTCTCTGACAGAGAAGGCTCAATGTCTCAGGAAAAAAACACAGTTCCCATGATTCCCTAGCCCTAACCCTAACCCTAAAAGTGGACTCAATTTGCACTATTTCTGGCAGTCTGCAACCCCCCTCAGTTGCAGTGGGAAGGTAACAGCATTGAGTGTAGTCATACTGGCCACATAACCACCAGAACAGTCCTCAGTCAACATTGGCTCTTCAGCTTAGTAACAGAGATGAGTACCACTTCCACTACCTTTACCTTTTACCTTTTAATATATAGACAATAATCAATGTTGGATTCTGGAATGACAGTTTACGTTATTTTCATTATATTATGCTTGTTGGTGGTGTGTGCCCTCAAGTAATTTCTAATTTGTGGCAACCCTATAATGGGATTTTCTTGGCAAGATTTGTTCACAGGTGTATTGCCAGTACCTTCATCTGAGGCTGAGAGAGTGTGATTTGCCTTTGGGTTTCCCCTGGTCTCCAGAGTCCTAGTCCAACACTCAAACTACTGTGCCACATTAACTCCTATATAATGCTTAGCTCTCACTCTTAGAGACAGACAGAGAGAGAGAGAGTTATTAACTCCCATTAAGTAAACTTCAATGTATGATGATATCATGAGTGAAAAACCTCCAGGTCACCCTATCATCAGTAGCTCTTCTCAGATCTTGCAGACTCAGGGACATGGCTTCTTTGATTGAGTCTATCCATATATAATGTGATCTTCCTTTTTCCTATTGCCTATATATATTGTAAAAGGATAATGCTTAGCTTTCCACATCTGAACTGTACAGTCTGACTTTGTATTAAATTATATTTAACTGATAAACCAATTGTTTTGCAACAGAAGAGCTATCCCCCATAGACAAAATTCACAGATCCTTTTACTTGGTTGACAATACAGATACTTTAGAGATTTGATCTTGATGAATTCTTTTGTGAATTTACCTAATTTGCCTCACTCAGATTAAAGTGCAGCTATAAACTAGACTTCACACTTTTTCAAATGGCATAAATCTATGTTTCAATTCATGCTTTGAGAGAATGCTTTAAAATGTCATATATTAAATTGAACAGAACATAATTATAGTTACAAACATGCAAAAATGGGATGGGCAGAAACAGAGATTCACCCATCTATAGCTAATAACTATGCTGGATCTTTGAATTATGGGTAATCACACAGTGGTATTGATATTTATTTCTAAAATGCCTAGAGTCTCAAATGATAGTATTGCAAATGATGTTGAAAGGGACATGAAATAACACTGTCAACTGCCTAAATAATTATCTAGCATTATTCACCTTCCTTTTAGCCAAGTCAACAGTTTAATCTGACTACATTAGCAAATTTTTCAGAGCATAGTAGAAGTAGTGTATCTTTCTGAGATACTGATACAGGGGTAGGCAACTTAAGGCCCAGGGGCCGGATGTGGCCCCCCGAGGCCTTTGGATCGGCCCCAGGCCGGTCCTGCCATGATAATATTGATTATTGTTGTTATTACTTGTTCTTGGGGTTTTTCTTGGCAAAATCTCCACAGGGGGTTTGCCATGGCTTTTCTGGGGCTGAGAGAGTGTGCTTGCATATTTAAAAAAATATTTTTTTTAATTTTTAAATTTTTATTTATTTATTTATTTATTTTTGGTGCTTCGGCCCCCAATTATCTGAGGGACAGCAACCTGGCCCCCGGCTCAAAAAGGTTGCCTACCCCTGTACTGATAGGTAAGAAAGTTGCAGTCTACTAAATACAAGCCACCACTTACTGTAAGCATTTTGCTCTTTTCTTTTTCACTTTGTAACATACCACAATCAAAATAGTCTTTAAGAATATTAATGTCTCCTTTACTCACACCTCTTTTGATTCAAATTGTTTCTCACAAATTAATCACCCAGTAAAACAATACTTGCAACCAGAACAAAAACTGAACTAAACAAGCTTGTTCGTGAATTCAATTTACTTATCACAAACCTTCTACAACTATATACATGTATCACTTCTGCAGTCAGTGCTTGAGTATTAAAGAGAACTCAATAAATTATTCATTTTTCTGCATCTTGCATCATCCATCTGAAGATATTTTCAGCTCCTTTTGACAGCCTTTGAACTGTTTCACATAAATTCTTGCTTCCCCCCCCCCCTTGTAGCCATTGCTTTTGGCTCAATTCATCCCTCTAGCCTTCTTGACTCTTTCCTGATACATCTGAATAAATAAGTCTCTGATTATTCTTCATGCCGTTGTAAATAAAGCCATTTTCAGAAACAGATGTTGAAAGGACTTGACAAAACAGTCCTGAGGGCAGTGTCTTCTGCAAGTCTCACGGCACAAAGTTATAGAACAAAACATTGCAGGCTGCAGAAAATGAAATGAAATTATCATTCCAATATAAGAGCCCATTTTAAAATCATACAGAGTTCCGAGCTCATAATGCTGACATTATAATTGAAAGAATCCATGCCATAGGTCATGAACATTTTTTGGTGTGTTATTAATCATGCCTGACTGTAAGATATGAGTAACATACAACAAACTGTCTATAGTCTTTCCAAGAGAAGCTTTTCTTCTTGGAAGAGAATGGTATTAAAGGCCACTGTGTCCTATTATTATATGAGCAACAGTGACTTTGAAATGGGTCTTATCAGATTTCAGTGCACTGAACAGCAAGCATCATATGAAAGAAAACAAGCACTGTATTGCACTTCAGTACTCAGTGACCTCTGTGAGGTCTTATCTTCTCATTCGGTTTGCTAACACAAATACCTAAAATAGCTAAAGATAATAAGGGATATCTGACAAAACTGGAGAAAAGCCAGGGAATTTATGGAGTCTAGAGATGGTGAAAAGTCTGTCGCTTCTCACTGGACCCTATTTTACATTGAAAAGTGAGAAAGTTTTAGCTTTATGAGATAAAAGTTCTACCAAGAGGGGAAGTGAAACAAGACAGTGAGGTACACAACAATCTGAGAACGTGTGTGCATGCATTTGTGTGTGTATGGGGAGGGACATGCATTTTACTAAAAAAGGATTGGTATAATGGTTTATGGCCCAATGTGGTGATAAAGGTTTTGTTTTCTTCTAATTTAACTTATTTCTAATGTCAGATGCTTTCTGGGGAGGAGGAAGATTATCCTTGTGGTTGAGGAGCATTTTCAGGCAGAATCAGATGACAAGGAAAGGATTGAGGAGGTCTTCCCACCAAGCAATTCCTCTATAAAAATGCCCTGCCCTGCATTGCTATTAGCTGAACACAATGTGAGAAGCTGGTATTTGCCTGAAATAACTTCTGTCTTTGTCAACACTATTTGTCAGATTGAACCCATCTGTGATGGAGGGACAACATTGCTGATCTACATTACATGATTGTGTGGTTGTCAGGAATGGTACTTTAGACTATACTTCCAAATGCGTCCTAGGCCATGCGACAAATTTAGCTCCCCTAACTGGGCTGGTACTGAGATATCATATTTGTTATTGTCTCAAGCTTAGAATTGTCAGACTGGTTAGGGATTAATAAGGCAAGACAGAAAAGAAGCCAAGAATTATAGCAGTAGCATTGCTGTTTTCCTTTGTCTTCCATTATATTTTCCACGCCTAGTCATTTCCATTTTTGTGTGCCTAGTTTCTTGATGGATGCTTATTTGTTGTTGTTACTGTGGCTGTTGCTAGTGCTGCTGCTGCTTCTCCTTCTCCTCAGTCTCCTTTTTGCATTGCCAATATTTCTCTCAGTCATTTTGTGATACTCTAAAAAACCCCACTGTTTCTCATTAGAAGGTATGATACAACCTGATACTAATTTGAGGGGATGAGCAACCTGTGGGCTTCCTAGACAAAAACAAAGCCAAACAGTATGCAGAGGGGAACAACTACCGCCTTCAGTGAAAAGTATGTTGCCATTGCTGGCGGTGACATGTGGTTAAGATGAATTCTGCTAGCTAGAGCAAAAAAGAAAAGAATGGAAAAAGCAAATAAGAGTGTGATGGTTTTCATGGCAGCTGAGAGGAGTGCCACATTGTGTTCAAACATAAAATCCATATTTTGTACCCACACACATATTTGTAATATTATTTTTTAAATATCCCCATCACACTATTTTTGTTTTAACATGTGGTACACTGAATTCAGCTTCAGAATATTTAATTCCTGGGTGAATATTTGCACAGGCATGGCCTATTGAAAATATTATCTGGAAGTACTGTATTTCTTATGTTTTGCTTGTGCCTTTAAGAAAACATTGTATCTGGAAGAGCTCAATCATAAAAATGTCCCTGAAGAGCAGAACTACACAATCTCAAATGGATCTGCTGACAAAAACTTGCCAGCGTTGAATTGTGATCATTCTCAATATCACCTAGTTTTCCTTTCTGTTAGTTTTAGCATCCTTGCAATATGTGACACTTCCAGAGGCAGCCACAGAGGCACATGTGACACTTCCAGAGGCAGCCATGGAGTGGGGCGGGGCAAGAAAACCCACTGTGAAAAGATTGTCACTTTTACAATTAAAAAAAATGGAAAAAAGAAAGAAAGGAAAGGGGAAAAGAAAATGTGTCACCAAAGAGAGGAAAGAAGACAACATCAATTTGAATGGCATGTACATAAAGCATATGTCTAGATGAAACTTTAAACACAGTAATGCAGTGCATCTCACCATACTGAACATGGAACCATGTGTCCAAGTGATCTCTGTGCTCCCCAGTCTGCCATTGAAGCAGTAACTCTGAGGCACACCTCCAAGACCCTTGCTCAGTCTTCTTGCGGTTCTTTATTTTCTTGACTTGGGAGCTTATCGCTCCACTAAATAAAGCGTCTTACCTTGCCCAAATTGAATTTTAATTCAGGCTGCATCCAGATACTGTCACAGGGATTTTGCCACCGAAACTGCTGCCCGGGTCCAGCCTCAGTCCCAGGAGTGCTCCAGCAGCCATTTTCTTAAATTGGAAAACTCCTGGTTTCAAAAAGAAGCATGCTCAGTGCACCAGGGACCGGGGCTGGACCCGGGTGATGGTTTTGGTGGCAAAATCCCTGCAATAGTATCTGGATGCTGCCCAAATTAAAATTCAGTTCAGGAGAGGTAAGATGCTTTATTTTGGTGGAGTGATAAGCCCCTTGGACTGGGAAGTCTTTCACATAAGGACTATCATCGGTGCACATCTTCTCCTTTGTGAAGTAGGCTGGGTAGTCACCTTACACTGGGATGCTAGCAGGACCAAAGGAAAATTCAACACTACCTCAGGAGTGGAAATGTGAATGAGGCACCCATTTTTGTAATAGTTATACCCAAATACTGACCATTAATTAATCCATATGAAATGAAATTTAATTCAGTCTGTGTAAAACTTGGCCTCTGAATGGTATTTTCCCCCCTCATTTAGGTTGAGTGAAGTGAGGAAAGTGCTCTGAAAAGCTGTTCTCACCAATTTCAGATATTGCTCAAGAATGAACACAAAGGATACGAAAGTGACAGAAGGGGGCCTCAACGTCACACTCACTATACGCCTTCTTATGCATGGAAAGGTAACTTGCTTCCCATAGAAGTATCAGGGGTGATGGGTGGGGAATGGAATTATATGCCATGAACAATTATATTTTAGCATTTTTAATGCATTAGGATAACTACTTTTAATAGGGATGGGCAAATCTGTCTTTCCCTGATCCAAGTCATGTTTGATTGTTTGATTGTTTTTACCCATAACTCTTTTGTATTCTGCTTTGATCTGTGAATAAATATTAAATGTAAACCTATAACTGCCAACATTTCTGCTGTTGTTGCTCTAGAGCAGAGGTAGGCAACCTTTCCCCTTTAAGGGCCAAAGGACT